>CM057345.1:234652772-235244073 GCA_030015575.1 Agapanthus africanus
AGGAAAGGACCGACGATCCCTTCACCGGGAGTGACTCCTTTAGAAAAACTAGATAAGCCTCAAAAGCACTCCATTTTTAAAATCATTTGATTCTACAACGATATCAAGTTCATTACGCAATAGCTTTTCAGAAAAACCTGTCATAGCCCTCCGTCATTTCAGATAAGTACTAGTTAGTATTCGTGCTACGTTTGTTGACTATGTTAAGGCGTAGTGTGCGGTAGCTAATTAGTGCTTATCTGCATAAGCATATGATGTGATTGGATTAGGGTAGTCGTGCGACTTTGTTGACTATGTTAAGGGTCGTGCAGGTGGGTTTAATTCAATCGGGAAATGACGGGTTGAACTTGACTAGCACTTATGATTTGTTGACTATGTTAAGGTCATATAGCTGCTAGGGGCAAAATATTATCGGGAATTTCAAGTGTTAAAATTTGCAATGAGATTGCATACCTTCTATGAGATAGTTGGATCCCGATACCCGCTGCGAGTAAGAGTTACTCCTGGGAGAGTTTTATACATTACAATTAGCCGATCAAGTAGGTGTCTAGAAAGGTGTTAACGAGGTTACGCCTCTGGGAAAATGAGGTTTACAGTAATTAGGTTCGTGCGAAAGCACGGGGGACCTCCCTCAAAGTACCGACACTGGCCTGGCTGAAAGATTGGCGAACTTGTAGTGTGTAATTAATCCCGGCTAGTCTTTCCTTTTAGGGTTTGAAGGAAGATTTGATAAAAAGCAGTGGGAGCCATCCTGATTAGATAAAATGATAACCAATCTATTCTTGCAAGAGCGCACGCTGAGTGTTTTCTTCTCTCTCTCTCTCCTGGTAGCGACCATATCACGCCTTAATCAAGATAATAATACGGAATATTGACCGAACCCGCTTGTTATACTGAGCTGGGGAACGTTGGTCCCGCTCCAACTTATAATTGTTATAAGACAGAGCAGGAAATTGGGGATTACCAGAATTCCCGTACCGCCCAAACGAAGAGAGTGCATGCTGATGCATCATCTTCGGGTGTGTTCATTATACAGAACTGTTTCTCAGTATCCTTTACGTCCTGGGTATGTGATACCAGATCAGGATCCCAGATATGTAATCTGTTACATAGGGCTGAAGAAAGGTAGAGAACTGAGAACGGGTGATAAGTTTCATGAGGCAGAAAACGGGGCAAGTGTTGCAGCCAAGTCTGTTGGTCACTGTCACCCTGTATTACCAATACATTGATTCTGAACGAATGTTATTAGATACCGAACTTGATATACAAAATCATATCAGTCTCTTTATCAGTAAAGAAATGATAAAATTTTGTATTGTTGGATAATGTTTTGAACATTTCCTATATCAAAAGTTGATCGGTTCAGGCACGTTATCTAAAAGCATTGATGTTCTAAATCAAACTACAGTTCTTAGTATACGGATCACACACAAGAGGAAGAGTTCAGAAATGAACGAATTCTTCTTGAGGTATTGTAGACTAGGTCAGATCAATATGACCCGACTAGCTAGAGTTACATAAAGATGCATATTTAAATTAGTTTGAATTTACATCTTGTGAAACTCGCCAGTCATGTCACAAAGATATAATGACACCAGCTCCGTTTACTGGAAACAGAGAAAGAGTTAGTGAACTCTTGGGATGATACATGTTGATGTATGTAGGTCCCCTGTCTACACATGCCAAGACCGGTTCTTTTACTTCATTACATTCTTTGATAATCTCTCAAGATTCAGACATACGTTCCTGTTGAAACATAAGTCCGAACCTTTTGAGATATTCACAGAATATAAGTTAGAAGTAGAAAACCAGAATACGGGTATAAGTATTATGTCCTTTGATGTGATCAGGGAGGAGAATACTTGTGCATGGAATTCCTGGACTATTCTAAAGGAGAATGAGATTCTCTCTCAGCATTACTCCTCTGTATACACCATAGCACGATGGTATATCGGGGCGGAGCAGATACACCCTATTTGATATGGTGTGCTCTATGATGAGTAATACTGAGCTACCTATTTCCTTTTGGGTGTTATGCACTTGAGAAGCTGCATACCTATTGAATAGGGTTCTAATCAAATCAGTTGCCTACCGCTTCATATGTGATATGGAAAGGGAAGAGCCTATGTCTTAAGCTAGTTAAGATTTGGGGTTGACCGGACTATGTCTAAAAGCAAAATCCGGACAAGCTCGAGGCAAAGTCTGTAATGTAGAACTGGAAAGGTTCCAGCTATACAAACTACAGCTGATGATTTGAAGAAACAAAGGATTCAATAGTTACCAACGAACCTCAGCCTCTCCGCCGATCTAGTAGGGTTCCTCATCCACCTGAGAGATACTTCGGTTTCTCGATGACAGTAGGAGCGAGGATTGCATCATGAGACGATGACCCAACTATTTTTGAGCTGGCCATCAGGAGTAAGACTCTGTAAGAATGGCTGGATGCTTAGCGATCTGAGATGGAATCCTTATACACCAACAAAGTATGGACTTTGGTTGCTATAACTGAAGGGTTAAATCCCCATCAGGAGAAAGTATATCTTGAGAAGATTACTTGGTGTACATGGAAAGGTTGAGACTTTCAAAGCTAGACTTGTTAAAGGTTTTCGTCATCGACCAGGCATGGATTATGATGAAACCTTTTCAAGTGCCTATGCTTAAGTCCATCCAGATCCTACTTGTTACGGCTACATTCCATGACTGCGATATCTGGTGGTTGGGTGTCTTGACTGCTTTTCTAAATGATGATTTAGAAGAGAGCGTCTATAAGTACACAGCCAGAGGGCCTCGTAGACAGTGGGAGCAGCGGAAACGTGTGCAAGATGCTTTATAGGATAAAGCAGGCATCGCGGAGTTGGAACGTCTATTTTGGTGTGTTAGTCAAAGAAGTTGACATCATCAAAATGGTAGATGAACCTTGTATAAACAAAAAGGTAGTAGGGAGTATGGTGAGATCCTCGTAGAGTACGTGGATGACATACTCTTGATAGGGAAAGAGTTTCCTATGCTACGCTCGATCAATCTCCGCTTTTTACAATGATTCTCCACATAGGATCAAAATGATACCTACTAAATCCTGGATTTTGGATCTATGAGATAGATCTAAATGGATGTTAGAATACTCACTAGCTGTAGTGAGATGGTATCAATCGACCCTGGGGAGAATCAATGGAAGGGTTCCAAGGTGATAAAGACGACTGAATGTCAGTCGCAGGCATTGTCTTTACCCTCAGTAAAGGGACGGTATGTTGGAAGAGTTACAAGCTAGATACCGTGACATACTAGAAGATAAAGGCAGGATACATCGCTACTTAAGATGCTACCAAAGTGGCTGTCTGGGTGTATATTGGTTCATGAGATGAACTTAGTTCCTCCCATTGTGTGACAATGGAGTTGTGGCTCATGCCAAGGAACGCCGGGTCCCATCAGTGATCCAGACATATTCTAAGGCAGTATCACTTGATCATGGAGATGGTTGATCTCCAGGGAGATCGAGGTTAGGAGAGTAGACTCAGAGGACAACACAGCGGATCCACTCACAAAGGCCTGTTCCCAGAGAGAGACTTTTATGGAATGGTTGAGTATGAGATACTACAACCACTGCTACAGATGGCCCTAGTGCAAGCGGGAGATTGTTAGTTATATGTATGCCCTAGAGGCCATTACTGTACATAGGATGTATATTGTAGTGGATGCTGGGACATATATAGGGAGGACTTTCTTGCTCAACATGATAGTATGCTATCTGGTTGCTCTTTACCTTAACGTGTACACAGATTGTCTCTCAATTACATGTTGGTAAAGCCCTTAGGATCTGTACTTGACTACCTGGACTATGATGCGGTTCATACTAGTGGGGACATGGTGGTCCATAAGTACATCCTTCAAAGTCCTTAGTCGTGGGTGTATCGAGACGGGGCATCGATATACCAGAGTAGACTAGCGTATACCTTCTCGACCCATACAGATGGGCGATGGATGATCCCATATCCATTGGTGTTTGACATCAGAGATGATTTACGGGTGCTCAGTAGAGACTGGGTACACTGGACGGACTCGCCGAGAACTCCCAGATGGTATTATACCTCACGTCAGATGGCAGTTCTCTGGTGACACTGGTACAGAGTAGTCTGTTGACCCGAGATCGTCACAGAGTCTTGTGTGGTTCCCACCGTGCTTTGATTTCCATCTTACCACGTCCAAGAGGGCGTGCAAAACGGTGGTTTTTGGGTACAGTCCCGAGTCACATGGAGGCAATGAGCGATAGGAGGGGATTCGTCTCTCCCGGTATAGGAAGTTGATGTTGTACTGTGTTCGATTGGCTATAACAGGAAATCCCTGGCCAGGGTTGCTGAGATTTACTGGTAAGTGTTACCAGTAGTTTCTCGAATTGTTATAGACCTCATATCGACACGACTTATCGAGCTATTAGGGTCTGACGTTTACCACCCCTAGGCGAGATATGCGACATATCAGACGATCAGACCGGACTGTACGGTAGTGTTACTGGTCGGATTCACTGGAGTGTGAGCGGGCTTGCTCGTCGATCTTCAGATCGCTCAATACCCGGGTGGCCGTTACGTTTAGCAGACCGCTTGCGGCTTGTGGATGTTTGATATGATCATCATCCGCTGCCGGCGTATTGACGAGTCTTTAGAGTCCTACACAGAGGTTTCCTGGCTCAAGCGAAACGAAATAGGAGTGCATATGAGATATGTGCGGGACCGAGAATGATACCAGTATGTGATACTGTATTCGATTCTCGCGATATGTGACATTGATCGGTTATATGCGATATAGCCGGGTTATCGGATCAAGTGTTGATTCGATAAGTTGTTACTAATGATACTAGTCGGTTATATACGATATGACCGGATCGTTAAATCAAGTGTTGATTTAATGATTTAATGCATAATTATATATTTGATATATTACTTTGCATTAACTAGTATCGGTTCACTTTAAATGGACTTTCTCGCTCGGATGTGCACATTGTATATTTGATATAGTTTTGTGCACATGATTGTATCATGTTTGATGATGCATACTTACTTGGTTTGTGTAAAGAATTAAACCATGGTTAGGGTTTTGGTTTTCCTTATTCATTTATTTATCTTTTTCATTTATTCATTTTGGAAATAATATGAAAAGAATGGTGGCTTTTATTGTTGCTTTGTTGAAGCTTCATGAAGCTTTGACCTAGTCCACCATTCTTGTCTCTTTCTTAACCCTAACCATCATTACTAACCATGGTCTATTCTCTACACTTAACTAAGGTTAAGAATATGATAAGAATCATTTTCTTTTTCAATTATAATAACACTTATCATATTCTTCATCTTCTTCTTCTTCTTCCTTCAAGTGAAGAAAAGCTTGACCATCAATGGCAACTTGATGAAATGAGTGAGAAATCCAATTCTAAAGTCTACCCACTTCCTATTTCTTCATCCTCTACCTCTTGCCAAGTAGTAGAGTGTGTTTTCTTCACAAGTTTCATGACTTGGTGAAGTGAGAGCTTGATTTAGCGATGCCTCGACGTAGATCATCTTCGGCATGGACATCGACGACCTAGCTCGCTTATTCTCCGATGAAGTCGACGCTAGAGCCCGGATTCTTTTTGGACAGCGGAGAGGACTTCGTTGCGGAGCTATGGAGGTAGAGCACCGGATCTACAAAGGTTGTATATCCGTATTCTCATAGTTAAGTGTTAACTTGTTAGCTTTTTCGCCTAGTTTTCTAGCAAACGATCCGTAGTCGGTTCTCTCGGCACCTAGAATTTTTGAAATTGGCATGTTCGATGCCTTGTGAGACCTCACTAGGGTGCCTAGGGATCTTTCAATATTACCATAATACCCTTACCTTATAAATATATATATATAACCATTTTTAACCCATTCCTCACATAATTTAAGGTCAAAAAGAGGGAAAGAAAATTCTTGGGCTGCTACAACAGTGTGGGGCCGGCCAAGGGGAGTGAGGGTGAGTGTGAGAGACTTTACAAAAATATTCTATGCAAAAAGACCCTCTACAATACCATATTTGCAAGTTTTAGTTCAAATTAATTATATTTTTGTTTTCCATAAAACCAATTAAAACATGAAATAAAATACTAAAAAATTACATTACAACTAGATTTTAATTAACATGATTTTAAAGATTAAAATTAGCCCATTTAAATTTGTATTTATCGCTAATTTAATGTATTTTTTACCGGCTTAAAATAATATTAAAAATTGAAAAATTAGGGAAAAATTTTAAATGACCAGAAATTTATAAGTAACTCATTAGATACTAAAAACTAGCAGTTACCTATCCAAATTAGGTATAATTAGGCCTAAACTGCAAAATAACAAAAAGACGATTTACGGAAAAATACCAAATTTTCACCGATTTTCGGGAAAACACCAAAACGACTTTTCAAGGCGTTACAATCTTCCCCCCTTAAAGAAATTCGGTCCCCGAATTTAAATTAAAACTCCCCCCCAAATACTAAAACATCTAAGCAAAACCATCAAGTCGTCGGGGCTCCGAAATCATAAGTACATAAAACAAATCATAGCGGAGCGCATGCGCATGAAAAGTGAGCATATAACTCAAAATCAAAACTTCGTCAAGCATCTCGCAATCATCGGAGTCATGGTAAAGACATAAATGTCAAATCCAATACAAAACCAATATGATATAACTCGAAACTATACACGTAAATATCAAATCTATATATGCAAATATCTGAAGGAAATGCATGCCAATTCTTTTAAAGTCGCTGTGCAATGCGCATAACACTGCACAGGGACGGACGTCTATCATAAGAAAATAACCATATACATATATACCTTTTATTTAATATGTACGTTCCGCCATTTTGGAAACAATTTAGAAGGGTCTCCTTTTTTTAAACATTTCGTGTCATATCAGACACGTAGGTAAATACTGAGGCCATAGCTCGCCTTTTTAGAAATCCCTTCAATAACTATCAATGCATGCAAAATACATTTAGGTACTGTCCTCTGACTAGTCCTGCTCAGTACGAAAACACATAGCAAATATCATAAAAATGTACTGCTCTATAAGAAATCAATCCCAAAATATGCATAAGAATACTACGTGCGTTTGGTGCGCACGGAAATCAAAATCCATGAATGTGCCATACATGCGCACAGAAACAATATCAAAGTGCATCGGGTGTGCACGAAACATCTGTCAATGGCAACAGGTGTGCCTGACAGCAAAACAAGTGCATCTGACATGCACGAAGAATCTCGATTTAGTGCATTTGGTGTGCACCAAAATCGTATCTCAAAACATGCGCTCAACATGCGCGAAAATCCAAATCAGGTGCATCCATCATGCACGAAATCATGAAATCCAATATCAAGCGCCGAACATGTGCAAAATCAAATCAGGTGCACAATGTGCATAAAACAAATATCGAGTATCACAATCGAAATCGAAGTCCGGTGCATCTAAGTGCACAAAATGCGTATCACTGTACCGCAAGCATATATGAACTATACCGACTGCAAAAACTAATTTGTATGCGTATATACACACAAATCAACTCAACTGTATGAAACCCATAAAATCATAAACGTGAGAAACCAAGGCACGAAAACTATCTCAAGTGCAACAACTATGCAAAAATCGTAAATACTCAGTAGGTGCAACGATGGCGCATGAAAACAATATCATGAAACTCAATCATCAAAACCAAATCATGCGAATATATCGATCAAAATACCAAAATCAAGTATGGCGGAATAGTTCCGCTCAAGCACATCCTCCAAGAATCTCTGGCCAACTGTCGTGGTCACTCATAACATGTCTCGTCGACGATCCTGAACTCTGGTCTGCTGGTGTGCGTAACATGACCACTTCTGGTTCATAGTCTTCTCGCAATTCATTCCAGAAAGGTCCTGTCGAGATCTTTCCCAACTCTCGTCTCTGCCGAACTGTCCGGAAGTCATCGTCTCTTACTAGATCTGTTCTCGTTCCGGAACGGCTGCATACTCATCGCGACTCCTTCTGGAAGGTATATCCAAGTATAATGTCTCGGCATGCGTATCGCATCTCTGATGTCGGCGGAGTGGAACGTCGTCTCATCAAGATCTCGTACGAACCTCTTACTCCACTTTCTCTAATGTCGACTGCTTTGGACTCGTCTCGTCGTGGCTGCATGGACTGAGCTCCAACGGCTATCCTCGTATCTGGAGTCTCCCAAGAAATGCATCTCACCACCTAGCATCCGAATGAAGTCGAACCACTCGATCGATTAGTCAAAACGTCATAATCCCCTAAGAGCTCAACATCTTGGATACAGTTTAATTGTATCGAGTACGTACCACAGCATCGATGGTCCAGCCGTAGAAGGGCAAACCCAAGCCTTACTAATGGCGCCGCAGAACTGCCGCAAACCCGAAGGTTCAAAGGCTTTCACGCGGTCATTAACTCGAGTTAGGGTTTCATTTTTCTAGAGGGACCATAGAATTGCCTGCATGTCCTTCCGATTACTTTAAACTTAGAATAATAGGTTTCTGACAGTCGATCGTCTCTGTCGACTCTCAACGTCTCCGCGTGAAGTCGTCTCTAGCTGGAATCAATCTATCTGATGACCTCTCATCGGGGTAGGAGAACGAATCATATGTCCTAGTCATTCATCCTCGGTGACTAGCGACCTTCTATTATCTCTTAGTACAATCTCGTACTGCAATAGCTCCAACATCTGGGGCGATATCCCGTCGTCCGCAGCAACAATTGGCTCACTCGTCCGCACGCTGAACAGTGCCTCAATCATCATGAGTAAGCAATACACCAACGGTCATCAAAATCTGGCTGGCCTCTGTTAGTGGCTCAATCCTCTAGTGCTGATCGGCATGTCCAAGTAATCTCATACAGCGATCCGTCCAACGCTCGTGGCGCGAAAGCACAATCAAAAGACACATCTCTACAATCGTGTGTCGCCGGAATTATGCTATGGTCAGTCCTCGTTCGTAACGAGCTCGTGCTGACCGCAACTCTAGCCATAGCTCTCCCTGCCCGTGATCGTGGTAGCAAAACCATAATTGGTACTGATGAGGCTAGATCGGAATGAATATAATACTGAGCAAAGAAATGTACATCCTAAGGCTCCTTAAGTGGAGTGGCGTGTCGTAAGTATGCCGCGAAACATACCCACGGTACGTCACTCTACTTTAGTCACCTATTCCATCAACCAAGGGTCATCCTATGCTCCGAAGGTAAAACCTAACGCTCTGATACCAACTTTGTCACGTCCCGAAAGTACGGAACATGACCGACACTTAAACTACGAAACGTCTCGAGGCGTACGTAATCTAAGTAAACCGAAACCCAGAAATCCGAACCAAGGAAAGTAGTAGAGTGAAGGAAAACCAATTTAAATCAAGTAGTTTTAATAGCATAAGCCGAATTATGCATTTTTAAAAGCATCAAATATTTCCTGAAAATTTCGGCAGAGTCTCCTTTGTAAAAACAGGCCCCCAAACGGGATACAACATGAATAGTATACGAAATCAATAAAAAGCATCCCCAAGCGGGAGCTAGCTCTTCGTCAATCGACGGTCACAACCACACAAGCCATATAATATACAACGCCAAGGGCGAGGATCAAAACTCAAAAGGAACTCAAAACAACAAGAAATCCACAGAAAAAATAATGCGCGACTCTAAGGTCGAAAGAATAACATCACTGTCTCTAGCTCAAAAATAAATACATGTTTGGTTGATGGAACTTCTAGAAACAATTGAATAATAATATACAATGTATAATGATGGGTACGATACAAATAAACCCACCTACTAGCAAGTCACCCGAAAGAAGCAGTGCCAGCAAAGCCGTAATGAAACCTGTACTGCAAAACCTGCAAGGAACTGTGGCACAACGGGGGTGAGTTGCCAACTCGTGAGTAGAAAAACATCTTCGAACCGAAACCGCATGAACAACGCAATCCTAGGTCAACGATCATAATATATCCTCAAATATATATAACATGCAGCCTATAACAATGATTAGGGTAAATATCTAACCCGAGTGTAATCCCATGTGCCCGTGTCAGTGCCTCATGGAGCAATATATCATATGGATGATGTATGAATGCATGAAACAGAATGCATGTACTGAATAAAACTGCTTTCATAAATCAGTGAGATTTCTGTATTTTAAAAATGAGGTACCATAAATGAAATCAGCATAAAACAGTGCCAGCATCGACACAAAACAAGTGTCCAAATATCTCGATATCTCTGTGTCACAATCTCTGTATCTCAATATCTCAAAATCTCAATTTCTCAATCACAATATCTAGGGCGTCGTCAGTCCAGACCGGCTCCTACCATCCATCTCAAGACCACGACAGTATCCTCCGGATATCCGACGCGTCGGCTAAAATCACCGATCGGTAATGCTCCCCTGCCAGGCTCAACGTCAACAACACGATCCTCTTGCCCTGGGGTACCGCACCGGGCCCACCATCTACCCAAAACGGTTCCTCCACTCCTCGAATCGGGTCTCGAAATCCATTAGCAAACTCATGGTGGACGACTCATACATCATGGGAAAAACCGCACTTTTTATTTTAAAAGAGAGAAAGCAGTTTATATAAGTTTTGCGGTTTTCCCCTCAAATCCAGAAAATCTCATAGAAATCCGAATCCAAATCATCAATAGCATGTAAAACCATGAATATAGGCATAAGAATCCATGAATGCGGCATAACAATGAATAACAGTATGCATGAAGTGACAAGTAATAACTACAAAGTTAAGCTGGCATATAAGGCAGGTACACTAATATCATGTCAAATTACTAACTAGCAAGCTAAGTCAAGCAATAATATTTTCTAAGGTATACGTGATATGGCAATTATCGATGAAGATGTGTGTGAGCCGGCAAGTAAGTGTACGTGGTACATACGCATCATCGGTAATGGTGCTGGTGTCCTAACAGTATGATATCAACAATGCAATAAGAAATTATAATATAAGTATGCGATGTGGAGCAAACAGCAATAATGAGCGGGAGCTGAATACTAGACACAACGACAACTAATATGGGCTAACAACTACACTAAACTATAGGGCTGAGCTATCAAGCTAAACTAAAGGTAAGGAAACCGCCTAACACCTGAGTCGATACATATGTATATATATATTAGTCGGTGATCCCGCCTCGATAATATCACATCCGATACCATATCTATAATCAAATATTCCCAAGTCAAGAGTGCGGATCAAACATCAATATATAGCTCGTACGTAAATCCGTCGTACGGCATACCAAATCTGGATACGGGTCAATATCACATTCATCATACTATTCATCTGGTATCCTCTTTATCAAATATCATGATCGGGGTACTGATCTACGTCTAGTACAATACTGATACCGCCTAAGTATGCATGCACGTGTGTGAAACACTACGTCAAGGACCCGCTACAACGTCATGTCGTATCTCAAATACGAACCCTGCCATATCACCGATCTCACGGCCTCAAATCAAATCTCATCGACTCATCTCAAATCCCAAGTACTATCCTCATCATCCATGCATGTGTATATGAATGTATATATGCATAGTCCCATACTCATGCGTATATACATATATACACATCCCCATCTACGCACAAGAAAGTAATGTATGCAAGTCTGTGTGTGCGTATGTGGGTATAACAACTACTCTAGGGTTTCGCAACTAACCCAAAGCTAATCCATGAACACATAATCATAACATGAATAAACATTCTCGTATCATAAAACACCTATATAAACATATATATATGTGTAGGGTTCCTAGGCACTCTAGTGAAGTCTCACAAGTGATCAAACATGCACAAATCAAATTTTACGGGTGCCTACAAACCCGACTACGGATCGTTTACTAGATATTTAGGCGAAAACATAAACTAGTTAACAATTTAACTAAGGGAACGGATATACAACCTTTGTAGATCCGGTCCACCACCTCCACGGCTTCGCAATGAAGTCCCCTCGCTGTCCAAATCATGTCTTGGGCACTAGCATCGGCATCATCGAAGAATGGGCGGGCTTGATCGTCGGTTCGATGCCGAAGATGATCTACGTCGAGGCATCGCTAGAACAAGCTCCAACTTCACCAAGTCGGAAAAACTTGTGAAGGAAACACCCTATACTACTTGGCAAGAGGTAGAGGATGAAGAAATAGGAAGTGGGTAAACTTTAGTTTTGGAAAAGCAGTCATGGCACCCAACCGCCAGATATCGTAGTCATGGTATGTAGCCGTGGTAAGTAGGATCTGGACAGACTTAAGCATAGCTACTGGAAAAAGGTTTCATCATTATCCACGCCTGGTCGATGACGAAAACCTTTAACAAGTCTAGCTTTGAAAGTCTCAACTTTTCCATCTAAACCAAGTAATCTTCTCAAGATATACTTGCCCCTGATGGGGATTTAACCCTTCAGATATAGCAGCTAAAGTCCATACTTTGCTGGTGTACATGGATTCCATCTCAGATCGCTAAGCATCCAGCCATTCTTACAGAGTCCCTACTCTCGATGGCCTGCTCGAAACTAGTTGGGTCATCATCTCATGATGCAATCCTTGCTCCCACTGTCATCGAGAAACCGAGGTATCTCTCAGGCGGATGAAGAACCCTACTACATCGGCGGAGAAGCTGAGGTTCGTCGGGAACTATAGAATCTTATGGTTCTGTCAAATCATCAACTGCAGTTTTGTATAGCTGGAACCTTTCCAGTTCTACAGAACTGATCCTATCTCGATCTTGTCCGGATTTTGCTTTAAACATAGGCCGGACAACCCCAAATCTTAACTCACTTAAGAGATAGGTTCTTCCCATACCATATCTTATATGGAGTGGTAGGCAGTGATTTGATTCAAACCTAATTCAATAGGTATGCAGCTTCTCAAGTGCATAACTCCCAAAAGGAAAAAGGTAACTCACTAGTACTCATCATAGAGCACACCATATCATATAGGGTATGATTGCTCCGCCCCGATATACCATCGTGCTATGGTGTATTCGGAGGAGTAATGCTGAGAGAGATCTCATTCTCCTTTAGAATAGTCCTGGAATTCCATGCTCAAGTATTCTCCTCCTTGATCACATCAAAGGATATAATACTTATACCCGTATATTGGTTCTCTACTTCTAACTTATATTCTGTGAATATCTCAAAAGGTTCGGACTAGTGTTTCAACAAGAACATATGTCTGAATCTGAAGAGATCATCAGAGAACGTAATGAAGTATAAAGAACCAGTCCTGGCATGTGTAGACAGGGGACCTTACATACATCAACATGTATCATCCCAAGAGTTCACTAACTCTTTCTCTGTTTCTTAGTAAACAGGGCTATGGTCATCTAATCTTTGTGACATGACTGGCAAGTTTCATAAGATGTAAATTCAAACTGATTTAAATATGCATCTAAAATGTAACTTCAGCCAGTCGGGTCGCATTGATGTGACCTAGTCTACAATGCCTCAAGAAGGATTCGTCCATCTCTGAACTTTTCCTCTTGTGTGTGTTCTATATACTAGGAACTGTAGTTTGATTTAGAACGTCAATGCTTTTAGATAACGTGCCTGAACCGATCAACTTTTGATATAGGAAATGTTCAAAACATTATCCAACAATACAAAATTATATCCTTCTTTACTAATAAAGAGACTGATATGATTTTGTATATCAGGTTCGGTATCTAACAGCATTTGTTCAGAATCAATGTATTCGTAATACAGGGTGACAGTGACCAACAGACTTGGCTGCAACACTTGCCCAGTTTTCTGCCTCATGAAACTTATCACCCGTTCTCAGTTTTTCTACCTTTTTGTGGCCCTATGTAACAGATTACATATCTGGGATCCTGATCCGGCATCATATACCCAGGATTCAGAGGATACTGAGAAACAGTCCTTTGTAATGAACACATCCGAAGGAGATGCATCATATGCACTGTCTTCGTTTGGGCGGCATAGGAATTCTGGTATTCCCCAATTTCCTGCTCTTCCTTATAACAATTATAAGTTGGAGCGGAACCAACGTTCCCCAGCTCAGTATAACAAGCGGGTTCGGTCAAAATTCCGTATTATTATCTTGATTAAGGCGTGATATGGTCGCTACCAGGAGAGAGAGAGAAGAAAACACTCTGCGTGCGCTCTTGCAAGATCAGATTGGTTATGTATTTTATCTAATCAGGATGGCTCCTACTGTTTTTATCAAATCTTCCTTCAAACCCTAAAAGGAAAGACTAGCCGGGATTAATTACACTCTACAAGTTCGCCAACCTTTCAGCAAGGCCAGTGTCGGTACTTAGAGGGAGGTTCCCCGTGCTTTCGCACGGACCTAATTACAGTAAACCTCATTTTCCCAGAGGCGTAACCCCGTTGACACCTTTCTAGACACCTACTTGATCGGCTAATTGTAAAGTGCAAAACTCTCCAAGGAGTAACAATTACTCGCAGTGGGTATCGGGATCCAACTATCACATAGAAGGTATGCAATCTCATTGCAAATTTCAACACTTGAAACTCCCAATAATGGTTTTTACCCATAGCACTTATAACCTTAACTATGGTCAACAAATCATAAGTACTAGTCAAGTTCTACCCGTCATTTCGTGATTAATTAGACCAACCCACATGACCCTTAACTAAGGTCAACAAAGTCACGTGACTGTCCTAACTAATCGCATCATATGCGGTGTAGGAAGACATCACTTAGCTACCGTACACTGTGCCTTGACTATGGTCAACAAACACAGCACGAATACTAAGTACTCTACTTCCTAAAATGACGGAGGGTTGCGAATGGTTTTTGTGAAAACCTTTAACGCTTTGAACTTGATCTCGTTGCGGAATCAAATGGTTTTTAAATGGAATGTTTTTGAAGCTTTTCTAGTTTTGCTAAAGGGGTCACTCCCGGTGAAGGGATCGTCGGCCCTTTCCTCGTCGAATGAGGTGCGGGATATATCATATATATCACTGTGCAAAGCAGAAACTATAGAAGTGATCAAATACAAACCGAGTGTGTAGCATCTGCCAGTTATTGCTAAAGGAGTCACTCCCGGTGAAGGGATCTCGGTCCTTTCCTCGTCGAATAAGGTGCAGGATGTTCTATAATGAACACCGCGATGCAAAGCAAGAACTGTAGCTACCTGTTTTATTTTGAAATTCGATTCCACAACATCAATTAGGTTTATTTTCTTTCATTAATCTCATTAATGAATATCCCATCATTTAAGTCCACCTAACCATCACAGATAAATATAACGTACGCTTATGCCATCCGCATTCGCCTCGATGTCCCGTTTGCACCGTTAGGTTAGGTAACTAACGCCAGAGCGAGGCAGGGCTAGCGCGGGTGTAAAACATAAGCAACGTCTATATAAAATATCATATATACTATATATAATACCTGTCACAGAACATCACATGATCTCATCACAGATAAAACACAGCAGAAGAAACATATGAAATATTGGATATACTAGGACGTCCGTGTTTTCAATACGAGCCAGTATAAAACACGGATTCCACGGTCGTGATTGTCACGACCCGAAAGAGCACGTGACTGGCCCTTGAACCATATGAAGTCTATAGGACTCCATCTGATCCAAGTAAGCCAAAAGCCCAGAAATCTAAAACCATTTTTGAGAATAAGTAAAGAAAACTGGTTTAAAGAAGTAAAGAAAAACATGTTTGAAATCAAGGTTTTTAAATAACTAAGCCGAATGTGCATTTGAAAACCGTACAGTCTTTTCTAAAATTTTCGGCAGAGTTTCTCTTGTAAAACTGGCCCCGAATGGGGTACAACATGAATAACAATATATAAAATGATAAAGGCATCCCCAAGCGGGAGCTAGCTCTTCGTCAATCGACGGTCACAACCACACGATGATATGATAATATACAACGCCAAGTGGCGAGGATCAAAATCAAGGAAAGCTCAAAAAGCAGCAAGAAAACCGCAATACTACTAAGCGCGACTCTAAGGTCGAATAATACCACACTGTCTCTAAGTCTGAAAGAATATACAAGTTTTTGGTTGATGGACAATTTCTAGATACAATGAAATACATGAATAAAATGGTGATTCTTGATGCGAAAGAATCCACCTACCAAAGCAAATCACCCGCAAGAAGGTAGTGTGCCAGAAATGCCGCAATGAAACCTGTACGGCAGAACCTGCAAGGACTGTGGCACAACGGGGGTGAGTTGCCAACTCGTGAATAGAAATATCTACAAGCAGAAACCGAATGCAAGACATAAACCTAAGCCAACGATCAGTAATACAATCCACAAGAGTGCATCTGAGTGTAATAAGGTGGCAAGGTAACATCTAATCATGTATGTAGTGCCAGGTACTCAGGTAATAACATGTCATCAGTGTAAGGTATGCCTGCATGAGGTAAGTATGATGAAATATCAATGATATCAATACACATATATTAGCGTCCCATACCACTAATATTGGTGTAAGGGTATATATAACAGCGCCCTCATACCCTGTTATATATACAAATGAAGTATGACAAGTGTAAATCCAGTCTGTATATGATCCATGTCTGTATATATGTGGAACCCGTCCACCTGTCACCCACTGACAGTAAGCATCATGTATGCAAGTATGAGGATATAAACAATATCATGGAAAACATCATGAAACCCGTGCCAAGCATCGACACGTAAATCCTCATCCATATGGGGCTCCGTCTGCGGTATCGGCCCTCGGCCCCGGCAGCACGAGTCAACCCATGTCCATCTCTGGGCTCCGTCTACGGTAGCGGCCCGTCGGCCCCCGGCAGTACGCCCATCTCTCGGCTCCAGGCGGTATCCCCCGGATATCCGCCGAGCTCAAATACAATCACCGGTAGGTACTCGCCCGCCTCCAGGCTCAATCGGCATAACCCATCGATCATCTCGCCGAGGGGAACCATACCGGGCCCACCACGAACCCGCAAACGGATCATCACTCCTCGAATCGGGTTTCAAGCACACGTCTCAGCACCGAGAAAACGCGTGGTGGACGCACCCAAATATCATATCACGAGGTACCGGGTTTTCATAAAAGAACATCTTTTCTTAAATAATCCCACGGTCCTCAAAATCAGAAATCACATGAAAATCCACATCAAGAAGTAAATCCAATGCAATGTGCTATGCAATCAATCCATGATGTATGCGACATGTAAAGAGAGATAATCATATCGGAAATCATGCAACATGGAATAGTAATGTACATATGTCGGGAGGAACCGCTCCTTTAGAATGAATCAGTTTAAAGAATATCTTGCGGTCCTCAATCTCAATCAAGTCAGAATCATCTATGTTTGTGTACAGGTACATGTGTACAATATGCCAAGCAGTAATCATATCATGAATGCAACAGTACTACAGTGTAGTGGCATGGCAATTATCGATGATGAAGTGTGTGAGCCGGCAAATAGTGTACGTGAAACATACGCATCATCGATAATGGTGCTGGTGTCCTAACAGCATGATAATAATATAACAATGAACATATGCCAGCAATGCGAATAGCAGGAAAATGCAGATATCTAGTAGTCAACACCACAGTGAAGTATCTACTATGCAAACTACATCTAAGTATCCGGTCAATCAGGAAGGGTAGGTGTGGAAACCACCTAAATCTGAGTCGATACATGTATAAAAGTATATAGTCGGTGATCTCGCCTCAATGTCATATCATAAGATATCCTCGAGTTATGAGTGCGGATCTATCATCAATATCGGCTCGTACGGTAAATCATCGTACGGCATCCCCATAGCTGGGTAGGGGTCAGTATCTCACTGTCTCATCACATAACAGATATCACCATCGTCAGATCATATAGTCTGGAGTACTACTCTATGTCTAGTACAAAACGGTAACCTCAGTAAGTATGCATGCGGGGGTAAACACATATCCCAAGCCCGCAAGAATCACAAGTCATATCCCACATATGAATCGTATAAAATCACCGATCCCAGGGCACCCAGCCCACATCATCGACTCATCTCCAAAGTCATCACATATCATCAATCACAGTGCAAGTACAAGTGATAAGCAAGGGTGTGTGTAGGTGTAATTCTACCCTAGGGTTCGCGACTATGAACTACATTAGTCACTTCTAACCCTACATTATCCACAATACACCTAATATCACAATAAACTACATAGTAATCTATCTACGGACTGCGGGGGTGCTATACGCCATCCACCCGACTTCCCCCTGTAGATATAATCTACTCACCTTGCATCACCAATTGCGGACGTCACCACGTATTTGCTTGTCGTCCCGAAGTCTTCATGGGTACCTACACATCAAAATATCGTATATGCGCATTAAAACCAAATCCAATCTAAAACGGCGCACGAAATCCAAAACGATACGATAAGGGGGCCTATAGGTGAGAACCTATGGCACGCCTTCAAAACCATCAATAAATCCTCTACATCGTCGTATAAACGACAATTAGTCGAGGCAAAACACATTCCACCATTTCAGAATCAAAAATACGGAATACGGAAACACGAATCCAAAATAGCAACTTAGGATATATGTCCCAGATTTCACCCCAGATAGAATCTGTCAAAACTAGAAGTACCCTGGGTCAACACTAGAGGAACAGGGGCTGTGCACAGAAAACGAGGAGAATGGCTAAGTATGCTAAGTCAAAGTCCACCTCTCTCTCACCTACCCTCATCATTATATTTTCCTTTCTTTTCCTTTTCTTTTAAAATCCAAACCTTCTCACATCAATAGTAATCCCAAAAGAAAACCATGGCTAGAAAAATGCACAAGTGTAGAAAAAGTGATATGTGCAAGTTTTGCACAAAATTGCCAAAAAACCCGATTAGCGATTTTAATCGCGATTAGCACTAAATTATTGTCAAACTAATCACAAAAACTTAAAAATGCCATAATCCACTAATTTACCCTATTTTAGAATTTTCCATAATTTTTCATAATTTTTTCTAACATTTTTCCTATTTATTTGCATTTAATATTAAAATAATCAATAAAATAATATTAAATTATAAAAATTCCCAAAATTAATATTTTATATTTTTGAAAATGTTACAATCTACCCCACTTAAAGAAATTCGGTCCCCGAATTTTAAATTTAAACCCCCAGATACAAAAACATCTCAGTAATAAACCAAAGTCGTCGGGGCTCCGAAATCATCAACACATAGAACGTCACAGCGCAATGCATGCGCAAGGGTACTGAGCAGATAACTCGAAAACAAAACTCCGTCAAGCATCCCGCAATCATCGGAGTCAATGTAAAAAAAAACATAATGTCAAATCCAATACAAAACCGATATGATATGGATCGGAACTACACATGTAGACATCCAATCTAAACATAACACCATCCTGTGCGTCTGGTGCGCACTGAAATCAAAAAAAAAATCCATATATGTGCTAAACAGGTGCACAAAACAACATCCAAGTGCAACGGGTGTGCACGAAGCATCTGTCATGGGCATCGTATGTGCCTGACAGCAAAATAAATCAGGTGCATGTGACATGCACGAAGAATCCCGATTTAGCGCATCTGGCGTGCACCAAAATCGTATCTAAAAACATGCGCCCAACATGCGCGAAAATCCAAACCGGTGCATTCATCGTGCACGAATGAAAATCTAAACCCTGCGCACTCAACATGCACGGAAATCACGAAATCCAATAGCAAACACCGAACAGGCGTAAAGCACATCGCCAGCACGGAGTGCAAAAATCAACCATCAAAATCCGGGTCAAAATCAACGATATAATGCGGCTCAAACCAAAATCAGGGTACCGCAAGGAAAATCTCACAACCGTGTGCATCAGCGTGCACGAATCAAAGCCTAACACTAAAATGCATGAAAACTCTGCGCAAAATATATAAATATCCAGTGGGTGCATGAAACCAATATCATGAAACTCAGTCACCAAAACTAGATCGTGCAGATAGAACGCCCAAAATACCGAAATCCAAAATGACTGATACGTGATAATCGAATCACAAAATCACAAATCATAAATACCGTCTTCGGTAGTTTCTCCTTCAAGGTCGAGAAGGAGTCAGTGTAATCCACTGCTAGCAGCGCAGGATATCTACCTGCCTCTTGCTCACGGTCTGGCGTCTTCTGACTCTCTAGGTCCTTATCTTCTCTGCGGATTACCTATCACGCGGTCAATCGGCTCATCGGCCCTGTCAGGTGTGCTAACGGGGACGATTCCGTTCTGGCACTTTTCTGGTCACCTCTCGGTCAAACCTCACGACCACTCGTAAGGCAGCATATCACTGACATCGGTCTCTGGCTATCTGAATGCACGTCACACATCTGATCCTGGGTGCAAACATCATTGCAGCAATGTCCTGGAAGGAATCCTGCTCAAGGTCTCTTCCAATCATGCCTATGCCGATCTGTACAGAGGCTGGCTCTCTTGTACTATCTCTTCTCGCTGGAAAGACATCTGTGTCCTCAGCACAACATTTCTCGGAAATTGGTCACATCCCAACGTTTCTGTAAGCATATCAGGTCTCTAGTTTCGACGGGAAGCAATGACAGCTCGTCAGTATCTCACACGAACCTCTGGTTCCACTTGTCTCCATCGTCGTCCACTATGACGTCACGCCAAGCTACTATACACTGCACTGCTCTCGGCCACGGTCAATCTGAAGTCTCTCACACGGACTCGAAATCGCGTACTCTGTAGCTTCATCATTCTGTAGCAGATGTCAGGCCGAACTGGTCCTCGGAAACACGTCCCAACCATCGGAGGAATACTCATCACTCGTCCGTCCTTGATCCATTCGCAACGCATCTGGGTAAGTTCCTTTATCCGAACTTGGTCAACTACCTCGTCGACAATGCCGAACTCTGGCCTGCTGGGTGTGCGCAACACGACCACTCCTGGTCTAGGTCTTCTCGTATCGTACTCCAGAAAGGTCCTGCCGAGGTTCCTTTCTCAAATCTCAATCCTGCCGAAATGCCCGGAAGTCATCATCCAATGCTGAAGCTAAAGCTTTCCGGAACGGCTGCATACCTATCGCGCTTCTTTCTGGAAGGTATATCCATATACCACGCCTCTGGGTGCGTATAACATCTCTGATGTCGGCGGAGTGGGACGTCATCTCGTCGAAATATCTTGCGAACTCTTTTCTTCACTCTGCATCAGTGTCGACTGATTCGGACTCGTCTCATCATGGCTGCACGAACTGCGCTCCGACGGCTATGCTCGCACCTGGAGTCTCCCAAGCAGTGTCCCATCACGATATCCGAAAGATGTCGAACCATCCGATCGACTCGTCAGATCCTCATAATCCCCCAAGAGCTCACATCTCGGGTACAGTTTAATAGTATCGAGTACATGCCACAGCGTCGGTGGTCCAGCCGTAGAAGGGCAAACCCAAGCCTCACTAATGGCGCCGCGGAACCGCCGTAAACCCTAAGGTTCCAAGGCTGTCACACGGTCATTAAGTCGAGTTAGGGTTTCATTCTTCTAGAGGGTCCATAGAATCACCTGCATGTCTTTCCGTATACTTTAAACTTGGAAAATAGGCTCCTGACATTCGATCGTCTCAATCGACTCTCAACGAATCTGCGTGAAGTCGTCTCTAGCTGGAATCAATCCACCTGATGACCTCGCATCGGGGTAAGCGAACTCACCACGCGTCCTAGTCATCCATCCTCGGTGACTAGCAACTCGCTATCATCTCTCTAAGAACATGCTCATGCTGCAGTAGCTCCAATCATCTGGGCGATATCTCATCATTTGCAGCAACAACTGGCTCATATGCCTGTACGCCGAACAACGCCTCAATCCTCCAGGAAAAGCAATACATAAGCGGTCATCTCTGAATCAGCCTGCTCTAGATCTGAGTAAGACTCTCCACACTGGAAATCTTCAACTCAACTGGGCCCGCTCTGGCGCAAAATCGGACGAATCACCTTCGTCTCTCAAATCGGGTAGACTAGCTATCATCTGTCGCATAACTGCCTGAAAGCTCCGGCAATCTCAGCTCGTAAGCTCCGAAAGCAACACCCTGTCAATCTCAGCGACAGCTGGTCCATCTGTCTGCACGGTAGGCGACATCACCATCTCTGAGGTATGCTGTACATCAACAGTCCTCTCTCAACTGGCAGCTCTAACAAAGGCCCGATCATCCGGTGCAAGACCAAGCACTCGCCTCCACTAGAGGTCACAATCACCAACACTAACTCGAGACGTTCCCATGTCACCAGAAAACACAAAGGTCGGCCCTCGTACCAAACGAGCTCACACCGGCCGTAACCCTAGCAGCAGCCCAAACTGCGCTCAAACACGGTGACAGGAATCTCAATCGAGTATCAAAGAGAGCACATCAGTGGCAAGAAGGGAAACAACAGATCCAAAGTGGATACATGATCATAGGAAGGAACAGTATCAATGAAGGTATGATCATGAAACTAATAGAATCGGGGATCTCAAATGGATGAATAATCCTGGATATAAAGAGAATCACTGATCTCGAAAGTATGTACATCCTAAGGTTCCTTAAGCGGAGTGGCGTGTCGTAAGTATGCCGCGGAACATACCAACGGTACGTCACTCTACTTTAGTCACCAAATCCATCAACCAAGGGTCATCCTAAAACGACGAAAGTTCGGGTTTACACCCCCTCGACCAAGTCTAAGTTCCGTAAGGTCAAGCCTAAGTTCCGTATATAAACAACTCCCTAGGCTCCACATAGTCAAACTTAGACTCGAACCAAGGTCAACCTAGCGCTCTGATACCAACTTTGTCACGACCCGAAAGAGCACGTGACTGGCCCTTGAACCATATGAAGTCTATAGGACTCCATCTGATCCAAGTAAGCCAAAAGCCCAGAAATCTAAAACCATTTTTGAGAATAAGTAAAGAAAACTGGTTTAAAGAAGTAAAGAAAAACATGTTTGAAATCAAGGTTTTTAAATAACTAAGCCGAATGTGCATTTGAAAACCGTACAGTCTTTTCTAAAATTTTCGGCAGAGTTTCTCTTGTAAAACTGGCCCCGAATGGGGTACAACATGAATAACAATATATAAAATGATAAAGGCATCCCCAAGCGGGAGCTAGCTCTTCGTCAATCGACGGTCACAACCACACGATGATATGATAATATACAACGCCAAGTGGCGAGGATCAAAATCAAGGAAAGCTCAAAAAGCAGCAAGAAAACCGCAATACTACTAAGCGCGACTCTAAGGTCGAATAATACCACACTGTCTCTAAGTCTGAAAGAATATACAAGTTTTTGGTTGATGGACAATTTCTAGATACAATGAAATACATGAATAAAATGGTGATTCTTGATGCGAAAGAATCCACCTACCAAAGCAAATCACCCGCAAGAAGGTAGTGTGCCAGAAATGCCGCAATGAAACCTGTACGGCAGAACCTGCAAGGACTGTGGCACAACGGGGGTGAGTTGCCAACTCGTGAATAGAAATATCTACAAGCAGAAACCGAATGCAAGACATAAACCTAAGCCAACGATCAGTAATACAATCCACAAGAGTGCATCTGAGTGTAATAAGATGGCAAGGTAACATCTAATCATGTATGTAGTGCCAGGTACTCAGGTAATAACATGTCATCAGTGTAAGGTATGCCTGCATGAGGTAAGTATGATGAAATATCAATGATATCAATACACATATATTAGCGTCCCATACCACTAATATTGGTGTAAGGGTATATATAACAGCGCCCTCATACCCTGTTATATATACAAATGAAGTATGACAAGTGTAAATCCAGTCTGTATATGATCCATGTCTGTATATATGTGGAACCCGTCCACCTGTCACCCACTGACAGTAAGCATCATGTATGCAAGTATGAGGATATAAACAATATCATGGAAAACATCATGAAACCCGTGCCAAGCATCGACACGTAAATCCTCATCCATATGGGGCTCCGTCTGCGGTATCGGCCCTCGGCCCCGGCAGCACGAGTCAACCCATGTCCATCTCTGGGCTCCGTCTACGGTAGCGGCCCGTCGGCCCCCGGCAGTACGCCCATCTCTCGGCTCCAGGCGGTATCCCCCGGATATCCGCCGAGCTCAAATACAATCACCGGTAGGTACTCGCCCGCCTCCAGGCTCAATCGGCATAACCCATCGATCATCTCGCCGAGGGGAACCATACCGGGCCCACCACGAACCCGCAAACGGATCATCACTCCTCGAATCGGGTTTCAAGCACACGTCTCAGCACCGAGAAAACGCGTGGTGGACGCACCCAAATATCATATCACGAGGTACCGGGTTTTCATAAAAGAACATCTTTTCTTAAATAATCCCACGGTCCTCAAAATCAGAAATCACATGAAAATCCACATCAAGAAGTAAATCCAATGCAATGTGCTATGCAATCAATCCATGATGTATGCGACATGTAAAGAGAGATAATCATATCGGAAATCATGCAACATGGAATAGTAATGTACATATGTCGGGAGGAACCGCTCCTTTAGAATGAATCAGTTTAAAGAATATCTTGCGGTCCTCAATCTCAATCAAGTCAGAATCATCTATGTTTGTGTACAGGTACATGTGTACAATATGCCAAGCAGTAATCATATCATGAATGCAACAGTACTACAGTGTAGTGGCATGGCAATTATCGATGATGAAGTGTGTGAGCCGGCAAATAGTGTACGTGAAACATACGCATCATCGATAATGGTGCTGGTGTCCTAACAGCATGATAATAATATAACAATGAACATATGCCAGCAATGCGAATAGCAGGAAAATGCAGATATCTAGTAGTCAACACCACAGTGAAGTATCTACTATGCAAACTACATCTAAGTATCCGGTCAATCAGGAAGGGTAGGTGTGGAAACCACCTAAATCTGAGTCGATACATGTATAAAAGTATATAGTCGGTGATCTCGCCTCAATGTCATATCATAAGATATCCTCGAGTTATGAGTGCGGATCTATCATCAATATCGGCTCGTACGGTAAATCATCGTACGGCATCCCCATAGCTGGGTAGGGGTCAGTATCTCACTGTCTCATCACATAACAGATATCACCATCGTCAGATCATATAGTCTGGAGTACTACTCTATGTCTAGTACAAAACGGTAACCTCAGTAAGTATGCATGCGGGGGTAAACACATATCCCAAGCCCGCAAGAATCACAAGTCATATCCCACATATGAATCGTATAAAATCACCGATCCCAGGGCACCCAGCCCACATCATCGACTCATCTCCAAAGTCATCACATATCATCAATCACAGTGCAAGTACAAGTGATAAGCAAGGGTGTGTGTAGGTGTAATTCTACCCTAGGGTTCGCGACTATGAACTACATTAGTCACTTCTAACCCTACATTATCCACAATACACCTAATATCACAATAAACTACATAGTAATCTATCTACGGACTGCGGGGGTGCTATACGCCATCCACCCGACTTCCCCCTGTAGATATAATCTACTCACCTTGCATCACCAATTGCGGACGTCACCACGTATTTGCTTGTCGTCCCGAAGTCTTCATGGGTACCTACACATCAAAATATCGTATATGCGCATTAAAACCAAATCCAATCTAAAACGGCGCACGAAATCCAAAACGATACGATAAGGGGGCCTATAGGTGAGAACCTATGGCACGCCTTCAAAACCATCAATAAATCCTCTACATCGTCGTATAAACGACAATTAGTCGAGGCAAAACACATTCCACCATTTCAGAATCAAAAATACGGAATACGGAAACACGAATCCAAAATAGCAACTTAGGATATATGTCCCAGATTTCACCCTAGATAGAATCTGTCAAAACTAGAAGTACCCTGGGTCAACACTAGAGGAACATGGGCTGTGCACAGAAAACGAGGAGAATGGCTAAGTATGCTAAGTCAAAGTCCACCTCTCTCTCACCTACCCTCATCATTATATTTTCCTTTCTTTTCCTTTTCTTTTAAAATCCAAACCTTCTCACATCAATAGTAATCCCAAAAGAAAACCATGGCTAGAAAAATGCACAAGTGTAGAAAAAGTGATATGTGCAAGTTTTGCACAAAATTGCCAAAAAACCCGATTAGCGATTTTAATCGCGATTAGCACTAAATTATTGTCAAACTAATCACAAAAACTTAAAAATGCCATAATCCACTAATTTACCCTATTTTAGAATTTTCCATAATTTTTCATAATTTTTTCTAACATTTTTCCTATTTATTTGCATTTAATATTAAAATAATCAATAAAATAATATTAAATTATAAAAATTCCCAAAATTAATATTTTATATTTTTGAAAATGTTACAGTGATGAATAGCCAATCCCACACCCCTAGACCCCTACGAGAGCGGCAAGTAACCCTACCAATTCTAGGGTTAGGAGACCCGGACTCGACTCCTCGAGTTGGTCTCCCACTGGACCCCAGAACCCGGTTACTTGTGCTCCCCTCCTTGGGTCTATCCTAGTGTAGAAAAGTAAATAATATACAACAACGGTGACAACTTCCGCAACCTGGAAGCGCCCCAATAAAAGAATATTACATACAAGTTTTTACATGAATGAAAATGAAAAACACTCATCTCACATAAAAAACCCCGGCTATTCAAACACGACGATCCAACATAACATATCCAGCAACACATAACATCAGATGTCATCAACGTAAGTAAATATGTGCGTCCCAATTGTCGTTGACATATAGCAACGAAACCGGCGATATCACATATTACACTTACGGTCACAGAAAAGAAAATGTAAAACTACAACAGTTGGAATCCGCAACCTCCTCAGACATCGCATGCCTGACCAAATGAAATACTTAGACATCGCATGCCTAACAATTATAAACCCCGCATTTTAGTCTCATTATCGAAAACTCTTTTCAATATCAAGTCGGGCAATTCAACAAGATTCCCGACATCCTGATCGAATGCTCGTCGCAAACTTTAGTAGGCGGCCGCACCCCCGATGCCGTCGATGAAGTGCACCAAGGCGGAACACCGCTGCCGCGAGCACCCGAACGGATGCTTTCGGCGACGGGGTTCTCCTACAGTCACTTGGTCGAGGCTATGGAGTGAGGCTGTCTATTAAGTTTACCGGCGAGTATCCGCATTCACAACGTGATTGCAACGGACTTTTGATCATATCAAAATTCCGTGGCAACCGATCAAGTGAGACTAAACTGCTATGTTTATAATATTCATTCCGTTATCTCATAACTATTTGTGAATTCCAATTATTGTATCACATTCCGCATAAATAGAAAATGCTAAACTTTTCGATCGAACAATCGAACACCCAAGTTTTCCCGATACAGATCAACACATGAAACAAGTCTAAAAACATTCAGTTCGTGCCTCAGTACCTGTAAGTCCACGTTGCGACCCCCGGTTCTTACGGGGAGGCGGAAACGGTATAAAAATCAAATTTTTAGCGCAAGGGGCAACATGGACTAAGCAAAGTCGGGATCTTTAGCTAAACTAAAACTAGCATACAAGCTAAAGAAAGTTAGCTACTCGGATGAGGATGGTTATACCTAAACTTGAACTCCTTCTTCTTCAAACTTTTGTAGAGGTTGATGGTTCTCTTCTTGTCGCCTTCTTCCGTCGAAGATGGATCCACCTCGAAGGTTCGACCTTTGGGCTCTTCCTCGATCTTTGAGTGAACTAGGGTTTCCGGCTTGCTAAACCTTGAACCTAGAATGAGTAGAGAGAGTCTAAGGGGTGCTTTTCTTTTTAAAGAGAAGGATTCTCAACACATGAGAAGGTTTCTCTTTAGCTAGAGGAAGAAGAAGATGAAGTGAAGAGAGAGAATGAATATGATAGAATATGAGCTATCCTTTTTCTTTCTTGCAACCATAATGCAAAAGAAAAAGAATTATCAATAATAATAATAATGAAAATGAAAAGGTTGATGGAAAGTTTTAGAATGACCATTATCATTTCAAACATTAAATGAATTTGCTAGAATCAAAGAGCATCTTTCTTTAGTAATGATGATGGTCAAAACTTCAACCATGGTCAACAAGTCAACCATGGTCAACAAGTCAACAAAAACCAACCATGACACAATTTCATTTTATTATATATTATTAATTGATATAATACAAATCCATTAGGGTTTGGAAAAAGACGACTGTCAACTGTGCATACGCACCCGTTCCGAAACCCTAATGAAAGCCATCTTCCTCTTCCTCAAATAACCGTGCATACACACCTGCATCCTTGTTCCGAGGAACATGAATACTGAGATAAAAGCAACCCCAAAAACATATACCAGTATCTGACTCAAACCAGAGCCAGCCAGTAATATCCGTCCGGACTCTAAACATGCACAAGTGCGCGGATGAGAACGAACCCTGTCGCAAAACCATGCGACCTCTACTCTGTTTTGCCCAGAGGCGAATACCCTCTGTGTGGGACTCTAAAGACTCGACACTACGTTGGCAGTGGGTTTAACCACAGACCGCAAGCGGCACTAGCTGTGCGTAACGGTCCCCAGGTAGATGTCGACAAGAAGGCTGACGAGGTGAAACCCCATCTGAACTCCTACTGAGTCTGAATGTGACAGTCTCCGTACAGTCCGGTCTGTTCGTCTGATACATCGCATGTCGGGCCTAGGGGGCGGTAAAACGTCAGTCCCCCAATAGCGGTACAAGTCGTGTCGGAGTGAAGCCCAAAACACCCTGAGATAACACTGGAAACCTACCAGTATATCTCGCTTGCCCTGGCCAGGGACTACTCGTGTAATGGCTCTCCTAGACACAGCGCGATGTCAACCCCCAATACCGGGAGAGACGAATCCTGTCTAACCGTCACTGCCTCCAAGTGCTTCGGGACTGCACCCAACCACCACCTGTTTGCACGACTCCTTTGAGCCGTGGTAGGGTAGTGATCAAAGTGCAGTGGGAACACACTCGATGCGAAGTGCCAGTGTCAAGTCAGCGGACTAAGCTGTACTCATGTCACCTGGGAACTGATAACTGACGATAGGTATAGTACCAACCTGTCAGTTCCCGACGAGTCCTGTCCAGTGTACTCGTAACCTAACGAGCACCCGTATACTATCTCCAGTACGACGTACTGATGGCTGTGGGACAGACCATCTCCCATACTGAGATGAGAAGCGCATACGCTAGTCTACTCCGGAGTATCGATGCCCTGTCTCGATAGTCCTACGACTAGGGACCTGTATAAGGATGTGCTTATAGATTACCCAGCCCCCACTAGTGTGACTGCCATCACAACGCTGGTAATCAAGCAAAGATCCTAAGGGCTCTACTAATGCGTATAAGTGATATACTGAAATAAACACAAGTACACATTGAAGTAGAAACAAACCAAGTAGCATACTACTATATTGAGCAAGATTGTTTATACAAGGTGAATATCCCAAGCTTCCATCAAGTAATATACAAACTAGTATGATACAGTAATGGCCTCTAGGGCATATACACTAACAATCTCCCACTTGCACTAAGGCCATGTACTGGCGTATCGAAGACCTATCATCTCGATCAGCCGCTCGAACTGAGTCTGGGGTAAGGCCTTGGTGAATGGATCTGCAGTGTTCTCTTCTGAAGCAACCCTCCGAACCTCGATCTCCTTGCGATCCACGATCTCCCTGATCAGGTGATACCGCCTCAAGATGTGCCTGGATCTCTGATGGGACCTGGGTTCCTTTGCTAAAGCTATAGCCCCGTTGTTGTCGCAATACAGAGGTACTGGGTCAACAATGGACGGAACCACCTGAAGTTCTTTTAAGAACTTCCTCATCCAGACAGCTTCTTTTGCGGCATCAGATGCAGCGATGTATTCCGCTTCCATAGTCGAGTCTGCAACGGTTTCCTGTTTGGAACTCTTCCAACACACCGCCCCTCCATTGAGGGTAAAGACAAAACCCGACATGGACTTGGAATCATCCTTGTCACTCTGGAAGCTGGAGTCAGCAAAGGCCTCGATCTGGAGGTCTTTTCCGCCATACACCAAGAACATCTCCTTAGTCCTTCTCAGGTACTTGAGAATGTTCTTTACTGCTATCCAATGTTTCTCCCCAGGGTTTGACTGATACCGGCTTACTACACTCAGTGCATAAGCTACATCCGGTCTGGTACACAACATCGCATACATTATAGAGCCTACCGCAGAAGCGTAGGGTATAATAGACATGCGATCCCTCTCCAAATCAGTCTTGGGAGACATCTCTTTAGAGAGGGTGATCCCGTGACAAGCCGGTAGGTTACCGCGCTTGGAATCTTCCATACTGAATCTTTTCAGTACGGTGTCGATGTGTTGGAGATAGTGCCCTCAGAGTCAATTATTGGATCACAGGTACGTGATTGCAATGATTGAGGGAGGACCTATCCCGGTAGGACAGTCTTACTCGAGATGATAGTATGCTATCTGGTTTACCTTTATCATCGTGTACTGCTTTAGGTGACATGACACGTCGCTATTACACGTTGATAGAGCCCCTAGGATTCTTGCTTGACCACCAGCAGTATGAGGGCGATTATATAAGTGGGAGCTGGGGGTCTATAAGCTTATCCTTAAAAGGTCCCTAGTCGTGGGAGTTTCGAGACTGGGCATCGATACTCCATTAGTAGACTAGTGTATACAGTCGAGACCCCGACGAGGGGCGGTGGCCGGTCTCACAAGCCACTGGTGTCAGTTGGATCACCTAAGATGTATACAGGTGCTCATTGGGTTATGAGTACACCGGACAGGACTCGCCGGGAACATGCTAGTTGGTCATATACCAGACGTCAGATGGCAGTTCCCTGGTGACATGTGTGCAGGTTAGTTCATCGACCTGGGGATCGTCATTTGTCTCGTGTGAGTTCCCACTGTACTTTGATTACTACCCTACCATGGCTCAAAGGAGTCGTGCAAACAGGTTTTAGTTGGGTACAGTCCCGAGCCACATGGAGGCAGTGAGCGTATCTTCAGGGGTTCGTCTCTCCCGGTATTGGGGGTGAGGTCGTGCTGTGTCTAGGAGAGCCATTACACAAAGTCCTTGGCCAAGGCAAGGAGATTTACTGGTAGGTATTCCAGTAGTATCTCAGGGTGTTCTGGGCTACACTCCGACACGACTTGTACCGCTTTTGGGGGTCTGACTTTTACCAACCCCCTAGGCCCGCCATGCGATACTCATAGAAGAACGGACCGGACTGCACGGATATTGTCACTGACAGGCTCAGTTGGGTGTCGGGGTGAGCTTCCTCATCGACGTCCCATTTGGTCAGTACCTGGTAGCCCGTCACGTATTGGCTTATACCTCTGACGTGCTAGTGGTTAAATCCACAACCAAGGTGTTGACGAGTCTTTAGAGTCCCCCACATTCAGTTACTCAGCTTTCGGGCGAAAGGTTGTAGAGGCCGTATGGAGATATGGCAAGGTCCGGTCAAATACGTGCGGTATTGCACGGATCAGGATCGGACAGTTTGTACTATAGGCCGTATGGTTATATGGCAGGGTTCGATCAGATACGTGCGGTATTGCACGGATCAGGATCGAACAGATATTACTATCCGGTTTTGGTATAAGCCGGATTCTAGTATAGTACAGTGTAGATTTTGTCTCATTGCATTTGTATTTCGGTCGGAATACAAATGCGGGTGTGTATGCACAGTATCGGGGTTTTCCTGTAATTTGTTACGGGACCAGTTTTATGGAGTTGCCAGTTTGCTTTCCGTTTCGGCCAATTTCCATTGTTCCGTTCATTGGCCGAAGATTGGTGGAGGAGGGCTTATTTGCATTGTTGCAAATAAGTATTTGTGGAGGGGGTATTTGCTTATTGTTGAATCATGATAGCCTCTCATTGACCTTGACTTCTAGCTTCATGATTGCTTGACTTTGTTAGCATCATGGTTGTTGATGATGGTTGTGGTTGTGTGTGGTTTTTGCTTGTGATCATATTCTTTCATGATGCCCTCTTGCATCATTTCTTCCACCCACCCCTTGACCTTGCTCTCTCTCTCTCTCTCCAATCACACATGAAGGGGGGGGGGGCCGGCCATTCCTTGGAGGGATGGGGATTCATTTTCATTTTGTAGTGTGGAGAAAAAGATATGATACTCTCATTCTTTTGGATGCAAGTTTTTTTCCCTTCACCTCTTTCCAAGTTCTTCTTCCTCCACAAATGGCAACTCCATTACCCCAAAAAGAGAGACAAGCTCACTACATATTCTACAACGAACCTTGGGCACGTCGAGTAGCCGGCTTCGTGCCCGAGTTGCCTCGGCATTGAGGTGGGAGCCCGTAAACGATATAGGCGACGTGGTGCACTTCCGGCGACGAGGAGGAGACGGACGGAGATCCCGCGAGGAGATCGGATTGGAGATGAAGACCGGAGGACTTGGATCGTCGGTATATCTCTTCCCATCTTCTTGTTAGCTTAGACTTGTTAATGGTAACGATCCGGGTTATAGTGCGCGGTGGTGCCGGTTTGCTAAGTCCGCAAAATTTTAGTTATTCACCGCTTCCGCATTCCGGCGTCGGATTGACGGCCGGGGCGCCGCCGTGCACTTACAGTGGTATCAGAGCCTCGCCATTAACTTCGTCTAGCTTCGTTTGATGTGTTTTGCGGTTCCGATCGACCAAAATTCCAAAAACTCATTTTTACCTCACATCAGTTTTCTGTTAAGAATTTTTGGTGTCTAAAAATTTTTCTGGTGGTCTCAGAATGATGTGCAGGAGATTCTAAGAACTCTGGGAAAATTCGACGCACTGATCCCTCTTCCAGAGCGCGGAACCGCGGCCTCACCCTTCTATTGGGCCGCGGATCCGCCGCAACTTAGAGAGATCAATGGGCCAAAATTTCCCAGTGGGCTTCTGGGCTAGTATTAGGGGTTTTGGAATATTAAAATTGGGCCAATTATTTCTGTGAGTGCTACAGTATTAGTTTGGGGCCCACTTGTTAATTTTTGGTCAATCGGAAAATCTTAAACACATTTTTCACAGTATTTACATTATATCTGCGACCGTGAATGTCACTCGATCGGTAAATCCTGTCTAACTGCTATAGCCCGGTTAGACGGATTTGCGAACGTGACTTTCACGTTGATGTTCTATGTTTTTGCTGTGATGTTGCGGATCGGTCGTGGGGATAGCCTGGATGCAATGCTAGTACAGTTTTGTTGTATTATGTACATTTGATATTGCGGGGCGAGCGTCCGACATGTGGACTGCCGTCACTGCCTGTTTGTATTATTCTTTTGGGGCACGACCTGGTTGCAGTCGATGTACCCGGTGTATGTATATTTTACTTTCTGTACTAGGTTTGCCCCGCGGAGGGGTACACGGATAGCCGGGTTCTAGAAGACAACAAGCCCGCATCTCATGGCATTGAGACGGAAGGGGCTTCGCTCTAGGATTGGCGGGCTATTCGCCGCACTCGTAGGGGGTACAGGTTGACCCAGGAGGGGTGCCCAAGTTACCGGATTCCGTGAAGTGCTGGGTGGTCCATTCACGGTGCTGAAGGGGGCTGCCTCGCTTCAGGTTTTGGCGGGTAACTTGCCGCGCCCGTAGGGGTCTAGGATTTCATTGCGCAGGCTATCCACACGACCAGGGGAACGTCGGGTTTCAGTAGTGGCTCTGTGAAACCCGGGGATCCCAGATATCTGTATTGTTTCTGTGATGCTCTTCATTCTCTGTGATGTTGCATTCTATTCACGCCTTGAGCGAATATAATATATTGGTATATATATTAGTAGATGTTGTATATGTTTTGCATCCGCGCTAGTCCAGTCCCCGCTCTGTCGTTAGTTAGCTAACCTAACGGGTAATGACGGGACCCAGTGGCGAATGCGGATGGCATATACGTACATCAGTATATTTTCGTTCTTTTTGGTGTGATCAATTGATGGGACTGCATTGATTCGGATCAATGCAAGTTAAAACAAACCTAATCTGATGTTGTTGGAACACTTTTCAAAAAGCTGTTATTGCAAGGACGTTCACTTTTGTTTTGCATCGTGGTATTCAGTTAGAATATCCTGCTCCTCAGTCGACGAGGCAAGGGCCGAGATCCCTTCACCGGGAGTGACCCCTTGGACAAAAGTTTGCGTTAGGGCATTAACATCACTATAGCCGATTACTTTTGCTTTGCACCGTGGTATTCAGTTGGAATATCCTGCACCCCATTCTACGGGGAAAGAGCCGAGATCCCTTCACCAGGAGTGACCTCTTTAGCGGAAGTTGTCGTCACTATATTTCTAAAAAGCTATCCGTTCCTTCAACGATATCAAGTTCATTACGTTAAAGGTTTTCGCCAGAAACCATTCGTAGCCCTCCATCATTTCAGTTAAATATTCGGTAGTATTCAAGCTATGTATTTTGACCTCACGCCAAGGCATAGTGTTTGGTAGCTGCCGGGTATTTATCTGTTGCATAGATAGATGCGTTGGTTTGGGACAGTCGTACTACTATTTTGGCCTACGTCAAGGGTATGTACGGGTGGATTCAAATTAACCTGGATAATGATGGGCAGAACTTGACATGTGACTTATGATATTTTGACCTCACGCCAAGGTCATAAGAGCATGGGGCAGAAATCTCATTGGGAGTTTCAAAAGAACTGAAACTTGCCAGATATGCGCATACCTTCTGGAGTGTGACACCGTGAGCGGATTCCGTCACGTTGTCATGCGATGATAGTTGGATCCCGATTCCCACTGATGAGTTGGTTTACTCCTCGGGTGTCCCCGACTAATTCTTCTTTCAGGTTTGGAGGAGAATTTGAGGTACAGTGGGAGGTTTCCAGATTAGATAAATTGGTAACCATTCTGATCTAGGTTAGAGTGCACGCTGAGTGTTTCTTTTCTCGCTCTCTTTGGCAGCGACCATTGACCCGACCCTAAGACTTTGACTCAGTGACCAAGTTGACCGAACCTTCTTAAACACCGGCTTTTGGATTGTCAGAGTTGCAGACCTCATTGCCACTCCTACTTTTACCCTTTTTCTCCAGGACACCCCGTATTACTACGAACGTCCACTTCCATTGGACAAAACCATCGTATGGTTAGATACGAACTCGAAAGAATTTATTCGAGGATGGTTTCCGGTTCTGGAGAAAATGGATAGGATTATTCAGTTGTCTTTTCCTTTTACCCTCTCTCAGGTTACGAGTACTCCTTGGTTTAGGGGTAGTACACCTATTACGCAAATTGGATTGTCTTCTTCCAAACCTTAGGCTGGTGCCGACCGGTAGGGAATGAAGAAAACCAATTAGCATAACGATGGTGTGCAGAAGGTATTAAGTTCAGACAAAGCAAGGGATTAGTAAGAGGGCAAAGTAAATTGCAACAGATATTCACGACCAAACCAAATATTTCATTACCACTCCCACATCACCTTTGTATTTCTCCAGGACACTCCGTATCACTACGAAGATCCACAGTTTATTTGGATACTCCATCGTATGGTTATATACGAACTCGAATGGAACTTGTTCCAGTTCGGGGATGGATTCTGGTTCAGGAGAAATAGGAATAAGGTTTATTCGGTTGTCTTTTATCTTCACCCTCTCTCATTGCGAGTGTTCCTAGGATGCGGACAGTACACCCATTATGCTTATTGGATAGTTTTCTTCCAAACCATAGGCTGGTGCCGAACGGTAGGGAAGGAAGAAAACCATTTGGCCTAAAAGGGTGTGCAGAAGGTAAAGACTAAAGACATATGAAGGGATTTGGAGAGGTGGCAAAGAACTATACGGTTACAGTCGTGAATCTGGAAGAGGCATTACTAGGAATACCAGAATACCCCATCGGAACATTTCAATGTTTCAGTTTCACTGTGTAATGTTAAAGGAAAACTGATTTCCCGATTAGATACTTACTCCAGGGTATGTATTTACCAGGTACGATTCTCACATCTGTATGGTTTTACAGATGATGAGTGGGAGTAAGTTGTTGGGAATTGGGTGATTATCCTCATTATATCGGGATTCGTTGTAATCGGTGATATTTGAGGAAATCACCTGGGCTGTTTGCCGGTCGGCAAATATTTGGTTTTGAATATCCACTGTTATGCACCAATTTCAAATTGATATATCTGTACGTCTATTTTCATAGAGTGAGATATACCTTTCTGAAATTATGTCTACGACATTTACCTATATCAGTGGATGGTTAGGTAAGGAGCATTAAACAGCGGTGTAATTCTTCTTAACCATAAGTACAGTTTTCAACCTACGACACACAGTGAATGAGTTATCAGACTCAAGGGACTTATACAGAGTATTGTATGTTGTCCAGTGTCCATTAGGACAGAGGGGTTGGTCCTCGTACTATATTCGGTTTACTTATGACTTCTCTAGTTTTTAGACAAGTGTTTCGTGGAAACACAGGGTCCGAATTTGGAGAAGTTATAGGTATTTGAATAGAGTAAAGAACCAGGTGTAGCAAGTATCGGGATTCTTCAAAGTGATCGAAGATGTAGATACTTGTATATGGTATTCAGTTGATAGTAGTGATTAAGAGAAATTGCTTCTCTTTCAGGTTACTCATAAATGGAAGCATTCCTAAGTTGAGTAACGCTGATCGGCCTCCTTCCATTTAGTTGACATGCACTGGAGACAGTTGCATGATTTGAATCTGGTTCAATTAAATCAGTGCCTCTGGTTCTATATATGATATGGAACAGTTCATATCTTAACGATGTTAAGGTACGGGGAGTTGTCCGGTTTATGATTAAAACCAGACACTGGACAACTCAAGGCACGTTTCTGTAATAGCTGTTTGTGGGTTGACCCAGGCTATGACGAGGGTTGATTTTCTACCATCTGGACGAACAATAGCGATATTGTTCTAGACTCGCCACAGTTTTATTAAAAATGGATTTTTTCAGAAAAACAGTAGTGGGAGTATGGTAGAACTGGAAGTGATTCCAGAACCACAAACGATTACTGAAGATTTGATAAGGAACCTAAAGATTCAATCTGAATTGACATTCCATTGGCCACTCCGCAGATAAGGTGGGTAACTTCAGGCACCCGAGAGGTACTCCGGTAGCCTCAAGGACGGTGACAGGGAAGTTCTTGTTTACCCACAATTACCATTGCTGTTGTTCCAGGGTGCGAGACCCGGCGGGAGGATGAGTATAGCGTCGTTCTAAACCAGTTTTAGAAGTGTACGTCTATATGACTCTGCCAGAGGGTTGTCGTAGTCAGTGGGAGCAGCGGAAGCATTGGTGGACAGGTAGCTTATGTCTATTTATAGACTAAAGCAGATGTAGCGGAGATAGATCATCTATTTCTGACGTGACAGTCATAGGTTTGACTTCATCAGAATAGGGGATGGATCTGTTGAGAAGGTAGTAGGGTGTGATATCCTGGTATTTGGATGACATACACAGAATAGGAAAAGAAACTTCTATACTACAATCGGTCATACTTTGGTCGTCACACAGTGGTTTCTCCACATGGGACTTGGATTTTACATCAGACATACTGGTTACTAGATCTATGGTTTTAGATCTAGATTTGGGTGGTTTCCCAATCAGGGTACTTGACAGCATTCTAAGAGTATTTGGGATGGACGACTCCTGGCACGGTAGTGTACCTGCAGGTAATGGAGTCACCCTCTCCAAAGGTGTCTTACAGACTAAAGGGGAGAGGGACGTGCATGATTGGCAGATCACTTGCTCAGGCAATTGAGTCAATCATGAGATGTCAAGTACCACACCAGATGTTGTTCTTGCACTAGATGCAATAAGTTGACATTAATCCAATCCTGGAGAAACAGTCGGAAGCAGTTTTAGAACATAAGTGGATGTTCTAGGGATATGATAACGACAGCCTCATTCAGGAGACAGTTATCATTCCAGGCTTCCAAGGTGACATGGACGACAAGGAGGTTGTCAGAGTTATAGTTTTCCTTCTGATGAGGGGCAGTATTTTGGACAGGTGGTCCAAGGCAATACTGAGGGTGGCATGGCGCAGGATACTGATTAAGTTCAGTTGACGATACAGTCTAAGAAGTTTGGATTTGAAGTTCATTTATGAGCTAGGTCCCATCAGACATCCAGACATATTCTGAGACAGGTATTGCTCTTTTCGGGAGATGGCTTTCTCCGCGAACTTGAGATTTTGAGAGAGACATAGAAAGAAACAACTGAGCGGATCCACTCACTAAGGCTATTCCTCGAACGCAATAGTTCCGCAAACGAGCTTTGTGAGACTGACTAGTAGAGGAGTTGGATGTTCGGTATCACACGGGCTGTGAGTATGCGACATCGCAATAATTGGCCTTGAGTGCAAGTGGGAGATTGTTGGAGATAGTGCCCTCAGAGTCAATTATTGGATCACAGGTACGTGATTGCAATGATTGAGGGAGGACCTATCCCGGTAGGACAGTCTTACTCGAGATGATAGTATGCTATCTGGTTTACCTTTATCATCGTGTACTGCTTTAGGTGACATGACACGTCGCTATTACACGTTGATAGAGCCCCTAGGATTCTTGCTTGACCACCAGCAGTATGAGGGCGATTATATAAGTGGGAGCTGGGGGTCTATAAGCTTATCCTTAAAAGGTCCCTAGTCGTGGGAGTTTCGAGACTGGGCATCGATACTCGATTAGTAGACTAGTGTATACAGTCGAGACCCCGACGAGGGGCGGTGGCCGGTCTCACAAGCCACTGGTGTCAGTTGGATCACCTAAGATGTATACAGGTGCTCATTGGGTTATGAGTACACCGGACAGGACTCGCCGGGAACATGCTAGTTGGTCATATACCAGACGTCAGATGGCAGTTCCCTGGTGACATGTGTGCAGGTTAGTTCATCGACCTGGGGATCGTCATTTGTCTCGTGTGAGTTCCCACTGTACTTTGATTACTACCCTACCACGGCTCAAAGGAGTCGTGCAAACAGGTTTTAGTTGGGTACAGTCCCGAGCCACATGGAGGCAGTGAGCGTATCTTCAGGGGTTCGTCTCTCCCGGTATTGGGGGTGAGGTCGTGCTGTGTCTAGGAGAGCCATTACACAAAGTCCTTGGCCAAGGCAAGGAGATTTACTGGTAGGTATTCCAGTAGTATCTCAGGGTGTTCTGGGCTACACTCCGACACGACTTGTACCGCTTTTGGGGGTCTGACTTTTACCAACCCCCTAGGCCCGCCATGCGATACTCATAGACGAACGGACCGGACTGCACGGATATTGTCACTGACAGGCTCAGTTGGGTGTCGGGGTGAGCTTCCTCATCGACGTCCCATTTGGTCAGTACCTGGTAGCCCGTCACGTATTGGCTTATACCTCTGACGTGCTAGTGGTTAAATCCACAACCAAGGTGTTGACGAGTCTTTAGAGTCCCCCACATTCAGTTACTCAGCTTTCGGGCGAAAGGTTGTAGAGGCCGTATGGAGATATGGCAAGGTCCGGTCAAATACGTGCGGTATTGCACGGATCAGGATCGGACAGTTTGTACTATAGGCCGTATGGTTATATGGCAGGGTTCGATCAGATACGTGCGGTATTGCACGGATCAGGATCGAACAGATATTACTATCCGGTTTTGGTATAAGCCGGATTCTAGTATAGTACAGTGTAGATTTTGTCTCATTGCATTTGTATTTCGGTCGGAATACAAATGCGGGTGTGTATGCACAGTATCGGGGTTTTCCTGTAATTTGTTACGGGACCAGTTTTATGGAGTTGCCAGTTTGCTTTCCGTTTCGGCCAATTTCCATTGTTCCGTTCATTGGCCGAAGATTGGTGGAGGAGGGCTTATTTGCATTGTTGCAAATAAGTATTTGTGGAGGGGGTATTTGCTTATTGTTGAATCATGATAGCCTCTCATTGACCTTGACTTCTAGCTTCATGATTGCTTGACTTTGTTAGCATCATGGTTGTTGATGATGGTTGTGGTTGTGTGTGGTTTTTGCTTGTGATCATATTCTTTCATGATGCCCTCTTGCATCATTGCTTCCACCCACCCCTTGACCTTGCTCTCTCTCTCTCTCTCCAATCACACATGAAGGGGGGGGCCGGCCATTCCTTGGAGGGATGGGGATTCATTTTCATTTTGTAGTGTGGAGAAAAAGATATGATACTCTCATTCTTTTGGATGCAAGTTTTTTTCCCTTCACCTCTTTCCAAGTTCTTCTTCCTCCACAAATGGCAACTCCACTACCCCAAAAAGAGAGACAAGCTCACTACATATTCTACAACGAACCTTGGGCACGTCGAGTAGCCGGCTTCGTGCCCGAGTTGCCTCGGCATTGAGGTGGGAGCCCGTAAACGATATAGGCGACGTGGTGCACTTCCGGCGACGAGGAGGAGACGGACGGAGATCCCGCGAGGAGATCGGATTGGAGATGAAGACCGGAGGACTTGGATCGTCGGTATATCTCTTTCCCATCTTCTTGTTAGCTTAGACTTGTTAATGGTAACGATCCGGGTTATAGTGCGCGGTGGTGCCGGTTTGCTAAGTCCGCAAAATTTTAGTTATTCACCGCTTCCGCATTCCGGCGTCGGATTGACGGCCGGGGCGCCGCCGTGCACTTACACGATGTACCTGGACTGTGAAAGTCCTAATATCCTCTTGGATCTATCACGATGGATCCGGATCCCCAGGATGTAAGAGGCATCACCCAGGTCTTTCATGGAGAACCTGTGTGACAAGAAACCCTTGACAGATTGTAGCATAGGAATGTCATTTCCTATTAAGAGAATGTCATCCACGTATAAAACAAGGAATACTACAGTTCTCGCTACAAATCTACTATAGATGCATGGTTCATCTGGATTTTTGATAAAGTCAAATTCCTTGACCGTCTCATCAAAACAGATGTTCCAACTCCGCGACGCCTGCTTTAGTCCATAAATGGACTTAAGCAACTTGCACACCTTTCCGCTGCTCCCACTCTGAATGAAACCCTCTGGCTGATCCATATAGACACACTCCTCTAAATTTCCATTTAGAAAAGCGGTTTTTACGTCCATCTGCCAAATCTCATAATCGTGGAAGGCAGCAATGGCAAGAAGGATCCGAATGGATTTCAGCATAGCTACTGGAGAAAAGGTTTCGTCATAGTCCAAGCCAGGTCTTTGACGGAAACCCTTTGCTACAAGTCTAGCTTTATAGGTCTCAACCTGTCCATCTACACCAATCTTCCTTTTGAAGATCCACTTGCATCCTACGGGTTTTACCCCGTCTGGAGCAATGTCCAACGTCCATACTTTGTTGGTGTACATGGACTCCATTTCGGTCCGCATTGCATCCAGCCATTTTACCGAGTCAACGCTCTGAATGGCCTGCTGGAAGCTAGTAGGCTCATCATAATCTATGATGCAATCCTCTCTATCCCCGTCTATGAGAAAACCGCAGTATCTCTCGGGCGGATGAGACTGCCTACTACTCCTACGGAGCGGCATAGGAATGTCGTGTTCTTTTGAACCCTCTGGTTCCACTAAGCTTTCAGTAATAGTCTGAGGTTCTGGAATTTCATCCAGTTCTACTGCGCTCCCACTTATCTGATTTTCCAAAAACTCAGTTTCCAAGAAGTGGGCATGACGAGAAACAAGGACTTTTTGCTCCTCTGCGTAATAGAATAGATACCCCTTGGAGTTCTTTGGGTATCCCACAAACTTGCACTGTACTGAGCGTGCCTCGAGCTTGTCCGCATGCTGCTTTTTTACAAAAGCCGGACATCCCCATGTCTTAAAGGCTTTAAGACAGGGTTTCTTCCCACTCCACATCTGATATGGTGTGGTAGGAACAGTCTTAGTAGGAACTTGGTTCAAGAGATGTGCAGCTGTTTCTAGTGCATATCCCCAGAAAGATCGCGGTAACTCAGCCTTACTCATCATGGAACGAACCATATCCAATAGGGTTCGATTCCTCCTTTCTGATACACCGTTATGTTGCGGAGTGTATGGAGGAGTACGCTGAGAGAGAATACCATTCTCTTTTAAATAGTCCAGGAACTCGGCACTCAAGTATTCACCACCTCGATCCGATCTTAGGATCTTGATACTTTTGCCTGTTTGTTTTTCAACTTCATTCTTGTAATCCCGAAATTTCTCAAAGGCCTCGGATTTGTGCTTCATTAAGAAGACATGTTCATACCTAGAGAAATCGTCTGTGAAAGTAATGAAGTATGAATAACCGCTTCTCGCATGTGTAGACATTGGACCACACACGTCACTGTGTATGAGTCCTAAGAGCTCGCTCTCTCTTTCTCCGTGTCCAGTGAACGGAGTCTTTGTCATCTTTCCCATGAGACAAGATTCACAAGTGGCATAAGACTGATACTCGAACGGATCCAAGTATCCTTCTTTATGTAACTTAGTCAACCGTGTCTCATTGATGTGACCCAGTCTACAATGCCATAAGAAAGCCTGATTGATATCTGGAGACTTTCTTTTGTGTGTATTCTGGATATTGAAAATCTGTGGTTGGTTTAATACGTATATACCATTGCTCAGTGTACCTGACCCAATCAGAACTTGATTAAGGTGAATGTTTACAACATTACTTACAAACGCAAATTCATAACCTTCTTTAGAAACCAAAGATACAGAAATGATATTACAAGTTGCGTTGGGTACAAAAAAGCAATTACGCAAAACCAAAACATGCCCATCTGTCATTCCTAGGTGATAGTCCCTCACGGCTTTAGCATCCATGCTAGCTCCGTTCGCAACTCTGAGGGTCATGTCACCTGCCTTCAAAAACCTACGGTTTCTCAACGCCTGCAAAGAATTACAGATATGAGATCCTGATCCGGTATCCAATACCCAGGAAGTAGAGTTTATAGAAAGACAGTTTTCAATAACATACACACCTGAAGCTGAAGCCGCAACCTGCTTCAGTTCCTGTGTCCTGGCTTTCCAAGCCCTGCAATCTTTCTTCCAGTGTCCACTCTTATGACAATAGAAGCACTCTTCCTTTCCAATAAGCTTCCCCGCAATCTTTGTTGCCTTTTCCTTTCCCTTCGTACCCACTTTACTAACACCGCCTCTTGGTTTGGCGGGGGCTTTCTTCCTCTTTCCCTTGGCTTTCGCCTTGGACCTAGAGGAAGAAGATCCTCCTACAAACAAAGCGGGTGTATCCCTACCCTTCTGTAGGGTGCCCTCTGCGCTCCTCAGCAGGTTGAGGAGTTCTGAAAGTTCAACTTCCTTTTCTTGCAAGTTGAAATTCAGTATGAACTGGGCGTAAGTGGATGGAAGGGACTGGAGAATTATATCCGTATAGAGTTCACTGTCCAACGTGGTCCCAAGTTCTGCGAGCTCCTCAGTGTAGCCAATCATCTTAAGCACGTGGTCCGCTACCGATGATCCGACGGCCAACTTTGTCGAAAATAACTTCTTCGACACTTCGTATCTTGCGATACGAGACTGCTCTCCATACAGTTCTTTTGTATGAAGAAATATGGATTCCAAATCCATATTCTCGTGCCTCCTCTGATGGTCGTTGTCCATCGAGGCAAGTACGAGGCACCTGGCCTTCGCGCTGTCAATCTCCCAAGTCGTACGGATTTCCTTATCCGCGACGCTGGAGGTGGGACCTGGGACGGGGGGAGCTTTGGTGGTAAGATGATACCCCAGCTTGTCGTAAGCGATTGCCAATTTGACATTCCTGAGCCAATCTTTGTAGTTTGGCCATGTCAGTATGTTTTTATCTAGAAGTAACTTAAGTCCAGTCATTTCGATTTGGTCGCTGCAGGGGGAGAGAAGAAACACTTAGCACGATGCTCTTGCAAGTTTAGAATGGTTTTTAATTTATCTAAACAGGATGGCTCCCACTGTCTCTCGAATCCCTCCTCAAACCACAAAGGAAGAATTAGCCGGGATCAATCCCACCGTACAATACTTGCTTAACCGTTCAGCCAGGCCAGTGTCGGTACTTCGAGGGAGGTTTTCCAACGCTTTCGCGAAGTTCCTTAATTTAAGAACCTCTTTTCCCTGGGGGCGTAGCCCCGCTAACACCTTTCTAGGCACCTACTAGGTTTATAGCATTGATCGTTTAGTGAGAAATTTCCCGAGGAGTAGCATATACTCACAGTAGGATCGGGATCCAAATATCATCGCGTGACGAAAATGAAGGAATCCTACCATAATCATCACACTCCAAATGGTATGCAAATCTAGCAAGTTTCAGTACTTATGAAACTCCCGATGTGGATTTTTGCCCCATGCTCTTATGACCTTGACTAAGGCCAACAAATCATAAGTCACATGTCAAGTTCTTCCCGTCGTTATCCAGGTTAATTTGAACCCACCCGTATGTACCCTTGACTATGGCCAACAAGGCAATACGACTGTCCCAAACCAACGCATTCTATCTATGCAACATATGAATACCCAGCAGCTACCAAACACTGTGCCTTGACTAAGGCCAACAAACACAGCTTGAATACTGTTGAATATTCATATGAAACGACGGAGGGCTACGGATGGTTTTGGTAAAACCGTGAACGTAGTGAACTTGATATAATCGATGGAACGAGATAGCTTTTAGAAGGAGTGGCTCAAGCTCCGCATTTAAAAGTTAGTTTTGAAAAGAACCGAGTGGTTTTCCGAAAGTGTTCCATCGACTTAAACTTGGTTTATTATCTTGCATTAGTTCTTTTAATGCGTGATATTCTTGCATTAGTTCTTTTAATGCGTCCCATCATTTAACCCTACCATTGCAGAAAACAACCAAAATATGACGTACGCTAATGCCATTCGCATTCGCCACGGGGTCCCGTCATCACTCGTTAGGTTACTTAACTAACGACAGAGCGGGGGCTGGGCTAGCGCGGCTGTAAAACATAAGCAACGCCTAAATAGAAAGCAATGATAGACATTACAGATCACAGATGAATACATTGGATATACTAGCAATCCGCAATCCTTTCGAGCCTGCAATAAAAAGCGGATTACACGGTCGCGGTGAATAGCCAAATACCCCACCCAAGACCCCTACGGGTGCGGCAAACTACCCGCCAAGTACCCGGCAGTTTGTGCACCCCTCCATGGGTCTATCCTAGGAGCAAAACAGTAAAAATAATTATACAATGACGGCTACAACCCCGACCCGGTTGTGCGGCCAAACAAATAATAATTATTACATCAATTTACATTTACAATGAATGAAAGAAAAACAAAAGCTCATCTCACATCCACCCCGGCTATTCACCTGCGACAGTCCAACACATTCATATACACAATCCAATATCAAACACAGATCATGTATAACCCCGACTAATCGACCTATAGCGATTAGCCGACGTTCAATACATGCAAACATCACAGATATAACCATCATAGTCAAAGTGCAGTGAAGTTCGGAAAAAATACGGAATTATAGGACCCCAAAAGTGAATTTCAGTTCTGGAAAATCTGGGCACATATAATATATTTTAAAAATCCCAAAACCAACACAGACACACACTGCACGAAAAACGATGCACAGAAGACGACAAACCGCGGCGCTTCCGCGGCACATGCCTACCTTGTGCGGCGGAAGCGCGGCGGTTTGAACGAATCACTGCATCGTTTTTCTTGGGTGTTCACACAAAACCCTGAGCCGAATTTACAAGTGTAAAGTATTTCATTTAGAGCAGAAAATATTTCAACAGAAACTTAGGGTTTTGTTTTTCCGGTTTTGTGATTTTTTTCGTTTCCGAACTTCGTTACACTTCACTACCAAGCTAGTTTAAGTTTAGTTAGGCTCTGATACCACCGTAAGTCCACGTTGCGACCCCCGGTTCTTACGGGGAGGCGGAAACTGTATAAAAATCAAATTTTTAGCGCAAGGGGCAACATGGACTAAGCAAAGTCGGGATCTTTAGCTAAACTAAAACTAGCATACAAGCTAAAGAAAGTTAGCTACTTGGATGAGGATGGTTATACCTAAACTTGAACTCCTTCTTCTTCAAACTTTTGTAGAGGTTGATGGTTCTCTTCTTGTCGCCTTCTTCCGTCGAAGATGGATCCACCTCGAAGGTTCGACCTTTGGGCTCTTCCTCGATTTTTGAGTGAACTAGGGTTTCCGGCTTGCTAAACCTTGAACCTAGAATGAGTAGAGAGAGTCTAAGGGGTGCTTTTCTTTTTAAAGAGAAGGATTCTCAACACATGAGAAGGTTTCTCTTTAGCTAGAGGAAGAAGAAGATGAAGTGAAGAGAGAGAATGAATATGATAGAATATGAGCTATCCTTTTTCTTTCTTGCAACCATAATGCAAAAGAAAAAGAATTATCAATAATAATAATAATGAAAATGAAAAGGTTGATGGAAAGTTTTAGAATGACCATTATCATTTCAAACATTAAATGAATTTGCTAGAATCAAAGAGCATCTTTCTTTAGTAATGATGATGGTCAAAACTTCAACCATGGTCAACAAGTCAACCATGGTCAACAAGTCAACAAAAACCAACCATGACACAATTTCATTTTATTATATATTATTAATTGATATAATACAAATCCATTAGGGTTTGGAAAAAGACGACTGTTAACTGTGCATACGCACCCGTTCCGAAACCCTAATGAAAGTCATCTTCCTCTTCCTCAAATAACCGTGCATACACACCTGCATCCTTGTTCCGAGGAACATGAATACTGAGATAAAAGCAACCCCAAAAACATATACCAGTATCTGACTCAAACCAGAGCCAGCCAGTAATATCCGTCCGGACTCTAAACGTGCACAAGTGCGCGGATGAGAACGAACCCTGTCGCAAAACCATGCGACCTCTACTCTATTTTGCCCAGAGGCGAATACCCTCTGTGTGGGACTCTAAACACTCGACACTACGCTGGCAGTGGGTTTGACCACAGACCGCAAGCGGCACTAGCTGTGCTTAACGGTCCCCAGATAGATGTCGACAAGAAGGCTGACGAGGTGAAACCCCATCTGAACTCCTACTGAGTCTGAATGTGACAGTCTCCGTACAGTCCGGTCTGTTCGTCTGATACATCGCATGTCGGGCCTAGGGGGCGGTAAAACGTCAGTCCCCCAATAGCGGTACAAGTCGTGTCGGAGTGAAGCCCAAAACACCCTGAGATAACACTGGAAACCTACCAGTATATCTCGCTTGCCCTGGCTAGGGACTACTCGTGTAATGGTTCTCCTAGACACAGCGCGATGTCAACCCCCAATACCGGGAGAGACGAATCCTGTCTATCCGTCACTGCCTCCAAGTGCTTCGGGACTGCACCCAACCACCACCTGTTTGCACGACTCCTTTGAGCCGTGGTAGGGTAGTGATCAAAGTGCAGTGGGAACACACTCGAGACGAAGTGCCAGTGTCAAGTCAGCGGACTAAGCTGTACTCATGTCACCTGGGAACTGATAACTGACGATAGGTATAGTACCAACCTGTCAGTTCCCGACGAGTCCTGTCCAGTGTACTCGTAACCTAACGAGCACCCGTATACTATCTCCAGTACGACGTACTGATGGCTGTGGGACAGACCATCTCCCATACTGAGATGAGAAGCGCATACGCTAGTCTACTCCGGAGTATCGATGCCCTGTCTCGATAGTCCTACGACTAGGGACCTGTATAAGGATGTGCTTATAGATTACCCAGCCCCCACTAGTGTGACTGCCATCACAACGCTGGTAATCAAGCAAAGATCCTAAGGGCTCCACTAATACGTATAAGTGATATACTGAAATAAACACAAGTACACATTGAAGTAGAAACAAACCAAGTAGCATACTACTATATTGAGCAAGATTGTTTATACAAGGTGAATATCCCAAGCTTCCATCAAGTAATATACAAACTAGTATGATACAGTAATGGCCTCTAGGACATATACACTAACAGTACCAACGGTCCAGCCGTAGATGGGTCAAGCCAACGCCTCACATGTGGCACGTCGTACTGCCCCAAACCCGAAGGTTTAAAGGGTAGTTCAAGACGGTCACATAATCGAGTTAAGGTTTGTTGTCTTCTAGAGGGACCATCGCGTTACTTGCACTACTTAGAACGTCGTTAAACTACAGAAATATCCAACACTTGGAAATTTCCCGACAGGGAAAAAATTGGGTATTTATATCCGGTCGAACTTTTTAACATATTCTAAAATTTATCCGGAAAGTCACATAGACAAAATTTGAAACCCCGATCGAATCTTTGATTCCCAATACAACCCAAAAATGCTCAACTGTATACTGCATATTAAAAATTCCCAGGAAAACCAGCACTGAAAAATAGGAGTTACTGTGCAAAATTCAATTGCAGATAAGACAAAAGTGCGGCGGAAGGGCCGCATTAGCACGCTAATACCGCGGTTCTGCCGCACTTTAGAAAGATCATTAGGTAATTTTTGCATCGTAATTCTTAGATTTACCTGCTTGTTTTTCTGCATATTTTTAATTTGCAAAAATCCACATTTTACAAAAATGTCCAGAGAGCATTTTAAAGTCGGGGTTTCGGGTCGATCGGACTTCTAACTCCGTCTACGCATCGCCTAAGGCTCTAGCTAGGCTCTGATACCACTGTAGGGTTCCTAGGCACTCTAGTGAAGTCTCACAAGTGATCAAACATGCACAAATCAAATTTTACGGGTGCCTACAAACCCGACTACGGATCGTTTACTAGATATTTAGGCGAAAACATAAACTAGTTAACAATTTAACTAAAGGAACGGATATACAACCTTTGTAGATCCGGTCCACCACCTCCACGGCTTCGCAATGAAGTCCCCTCGCTGTCCAAATCATGTCTTGGGCTCTAGCGTCGGCATCATCGAAGAATGGGCGGGCTTGATCGTCGGTTCGATGCCGAAGATGATCTACGTCGAGGCATCGCTAGAACAAGCTCCAACTTCACCAAGTCGGAAAAACTTGTGAAGGAAACACCCTATACTACTTGGCAAGAGGTAGAGGATGAAGAAATAGGAAGTGGGTAAACTTTAGTTTTGGATTTCTCACTAGACTTCATGACTTGCCATTGGAGTAGCAAGCTTTCTTCATTGAAGAAGAAGATGAAGAAAGAAGAAGATGATATGATAAGTTCAATTAAAATAGAAAATAAAATACAATACTTATCATATCTTTGACCATGGTTTAGTGTAGAGACTTAACTTAGGTTAGATGAGTGGTTAGGGTTAGGCATGAGACAAGAATGGTGACTAAAACAATGCTACATGAATCTTCAACTAAAAACAAAAATAGCCACCATTCATTTCTCATTTTCTTTTTCTTTTGAAATAAATAAAATAAAATGATAAATGAAAAAGATGAAACCCTAATCACTAACTAACCATGGTTTAATACTTTACACAAAACCAAACAAGAATGTATCATCAAACATGATACAATCATGTGCACAAAGAAATATATCACATATACAACTTGCACAATTCAAGTGAGAAAATCCTTTTAAAGTGAACCAATACTAGTTAATGCAAAGTAATATATCAAATATATAATTATACATTAAATCATTAAATCAACACTTGATTCAATGATCCGGTCATGTCGCATATAACCGGCCAGTATCCTATGTATCGGCTTATCGAATCAATCCTTGATTCGATAACTAGGTTATATCGCATATAACCAATCGATACATAGATCGCAAGAATGGAATACGGTATCACATACACGCATTATTCTCGGTCCCGCACATATCTCATATGCGCTCCTATTTCATTTTGCTTGAGCTAGGAAACCTCTGTGTAGGACTCTAAAGACTCGTCAATACGCCGGCAGCAGATGATGATCATATCAAACACCCACAAGCCGCAAGCGGTCTGCTAAACGTAACAGCCACCCGGGTATTGAGCGATCAGAAGATCGACGAGCAAGCCCGCTCACACTCCTGCGAATCCAACCAGTAACACTTACCGTACGGTCCGGTCTGTTCGTCTGATATGTCGCATATCTCGCCTAGGGGTGGTAAACGTCAGACCCCAATAGCTCGATAAGTCATGCCGACGTAGGGTCCATAACATTCGTGAAACTACTGATAACTCTTACCAGTATATCACTGCAACCCTGGCCAGGGATTTCCTGTTATGGCCAGTCGAGCATAGCACAACATCAACCCCCAATACCGGGAGAGACGAATCCCCTCTTATCGCTCATTGCCTCCATGTGAATCGGGACTGTACCCAAAAACCACCTGTTTGCACAACTCAGTATAGCCGTGGTAGGGTGGAAATCAAAGCACAGTGGGAGACACACAAGACTCTATGACGATCTCGGGTCAACAGACTAAGCTGTACCAGTGTCACCAGAGAACTGCCATCTGACGTGAGGTATAATACCATCTGGGAGTTCTCGGCGAGTCCCTTCAGTGTACCCAGTCTCCACTGAGCACCCGCATACCATCTTCAATGTCAAACACCAATGGATATGGGATCATCCATCGCCCATCGCATGGGTCGAGAAGATATGCGCTAGTCTACTCTGGAATATCGATGCCCCGTCTCGATATTCCCTCGACTAGGAATATTTCAAGGATGTACTCTTGGACTACCCAGGCCCCACTAGTATGATCTACATCATAGTCCTGGAAGTCGAGCACACATCCTATGGGCTTTATCAACATGTAATCAGAGAGACAGAAAGTATACATGTTAAGATAAAGTGCAACCAGATAGCGTACTATCATGTCGAGCAAGAAAGTCCTTCCTATATATGTCCCAGCATCCACTACAATATACATCCTATGTACAGTAATGGCCTCTAGGGCATACATATAACTAACAATATGAACTATACTACGGACTGCGGGGGTGCTATACGCCATCCACCCGACTTCTCCCCGTAGATATAAATCTATTCACCTGATCTTCGCTCACCGGTGCCGACGCTGCCACGCGCTTGCTTGTCGTCTCGAAGTCTTCGTAAGGGTACCTACATATCATAACGCACCGCATCGCATTAAAATCCGACTCATGACCAAAACGACACACGAATCTCACATAGGTCAAAACCTATGGTTTGCTTTCTCAAATCAACCCAAAACCCTCGACATCGGCGTACAAACGCCGAGTGGTCACGAAAAACTCAAACGCACCAATCGTGGTTTCAAAACTCATTAATAATATAAGAAATAGGTTTTAATTCATCAAAACCATCAAATTAAACAAATCGTTTTATTTCCCAAAAACCTAGTTAGCGGTCGTTAACCGTTTTTAATACAAATATTGATGTTTTAGCAAAACTAGTGGTTACAATATTCACTAATTAGCTTAAATAGGCCACATAAACATTTATTATATTTTTAATCTTGCTAAAATTCCCTTAAACCAAAACCTAGTTAGCACAAATACCCTTTTTGTTTCAACAATTGAAGTTTTAACCAATAAAAACATTTCAACAATTTTTGTGGCCAAAATGCTCACTTAATAACATAATTAGGTCATACAAATCAATTTTATAAATTAAACTCATCAATTTATAAATATTTTTAAAACCTAGTAAGCACAAAAAAAATTCCAAATTCATGCAAACATCGCAGATTTGCGATAAAGTGCACACAACATCGCGCAAACACCCAAGTTAACCAATAGAAAGCCACTACAATTAAATTAACCCAATTACCATGCTTCAAAACCCATTTTCCATACACAACCCTTTCTTGATTTTTCAAAATGAGCAATTCCAATCCAAACTATACATGAAAACACTAAATTAACACTAATTTGAGCCCGCTAAGCAAAGTAACCTCTTAAATTTGGTTTGTATAATAACTAGATAACAAAATAACTTAATTAACCTAATAATGGTTTTCCAAACCCTAATTCAACTCAAGCCATAAACTTTAAAAAAAACTAGTATGCAAATAGCACTAAAATTAACACTAAAACAACTCAATTAAAGAAATCTAACCATAAGAATTTAAATGGGTAGAAATTATACCTTAAAAATCTAGAGATCTAGCAAGAAGAATTTGCCTCCAATGATGGCTTCATAGCACCATGATTCAAGTTATAAAAGCTAAGGAGAAAGGATAGCATAAGGATTTAGTTTGAATTTTGAATAAATTGTGGATTTTTGGAGCAATTTTTGATGAAATTTGATGGAAGAAGAGGGGAGATTTGGGGCTGTTTTTTCTGCAAAATTTCAGCAGTGAGGGAGTGGGGAGAGGTGTGGGGAAGTTGGGGAAAAAAGTCCAAGTCAACCTTCTCATATTAGCATAATACCCTTACCTTATAAATATATATATATAACCATTTTTAACCCATTCCTTACATAATTTAAGGTCAAAAAGAGCGAAAGAAAATTCTTGGGCTGCTACAACAGTGTGGGGATGGCCAAGGGGAGTGAGGGTGAGTGTGAGAGACTTTACAAAAATATTCTATGCAAAAAGACCCCCTACAATACCATATTTGCAAGTTTTAGTTCAAAATAATTATATTTTTGTTTTCCATAATAAAAAACAATTAAAACTTGAAATAAAATACTAAAAAAATACATTACAACTAGATTTTAATTAACATGATTTTAAAGATTAAAATTAGCCCATTTAAATTTGTATTTATCGCTAATTTAATGTATTTTTTTACCGGCTTAAAATAATATTAAAAATTGAAAAATTAGGGAAAACTTTTAAATGACCAGAAATTTATAAGTAACTCATTAGCTACTAATAACTAGCAATTACCTATCCAAATTAGGTATAATTAGGCCTAAACTGCAAAATAACAAAAAGACTATTTACGGAAAAATACCAAATTTTCACCGATTTTCGGAAAAACACCAAAACGACTTTTCAAGGCGTTACACCTTTGTAGTCCGTTCCTTCACTTCTAAAACTCCGTGTTGAGGTCCCTTCGCTGCGATCATCGAGTACCCGGACTGAAGAGAGGCTCCATGAAGAAAAAGATGCAAGCTTGCATCCGATCTTCAATAACAAAGATGATCTATCTTGAAAAAACTCAAACCAAAGCTCTTGCTTTGCTAATTAAGTATTAGAAAAGCAAACACCTTAATCTAAGTGGCAAGAATAGATGAGGATGATGAAGTAGGAATTTAGCTCTCATTTGTTTTCAATTTCTCACTCATTTTCATCACATAATCAAAAGCTAGTAAGCTTAAGGAGGAAGAAGAAGATGAAGTCTTTTGTGATGAATAATGAATTGTTATCATAATTACAAATTCAACCCATGGTTAATAATTAAAGGGCTAGCCATTGTAGAGATTTAACTAGGGTAAACGGTTTGGGTTGGGTTAGGAAATATCTCCAAAATATCAACACATAATATCTTAGCTTAAAACAAAACAAAAGTTTCTAGAAGCTTCATGAAAGAGCTAACCCAAATCAAACCCTAACTATGTTTAATCTCCACTAATCATGTTGCATTTGTAATCATAACATGTTACAATATTATATATCACATATACAATATTTATTGTAACAAAATAAAATAATACAATTAACATATATCGCATATATATCAATGTATTACCCGAGTGAGAAAATGAATCTTTAAGTGAGCTTATATTAGTTAATATAATCTAATATATCAAATATATAATTATACATTAAATTATCGAATCAACACTTGATCCGACAATCCGGCTATTTCACAAATAATCGACTAATATAATCTGTATCGGTTCATCGAATCAACACTTGATCCGATGACCCGGCTATATCACATATACCCGGCCGATATCTCATATCACGAGAATCTAATACGGTATCACATACACGTATTGTTCTCGGTCCCGCACATATCATATATGTGCTCCTACTCCGTTTTGCCTGAGCCAGGAAACTTCTTTGTAGGACTCTAAAGAATCGCCAATACGCCGGCAGTAGGTGATGATCATATCAAACACCCACAAGCTGCAAGCGATCAGCTAAACGTAAAAGCCACCCAGGTATTGAGCACCCAGAAGATCAACAAGCAATCCTGTACATTCTCCCGTGAATCCAACCAGTATCACTCCCGTACAGTCCGGTCTCTTCGTCTGATATGTCGCAATCTCGCCTAGGGGTGGTAAACGTCAGACCCCAGTAGCTTGATAAGTCGTGTCGATATGAGGTCCATAATAGTTCGAGAAACTACTGATAACATTTACCAGTAAATTTCGGCAACTCTGGCCAGAGATTTCCAGTTATAGCCAATCGAACACAGCGCAACATCAACTCCCTATACCGGGAGAGACGAAACCCCTCCCATCGCTCATTGCCTCCATGTGATTCGGGACTGTACCCAAAAGCCACCGTTTTGCACGCCCTCTTGGATATGGTATGATGGAAATCAAAGCACAGTGGGAATCACACAAGACACTATGACGATCTCGGGTCTACAGACTAACCTGTACCAGTGTCATCAGAGAACTTCCATCTGACGTGAGGTATAATACCATCTGGGAGTTCTCGGCGAGTCCGTCCAGTGTACCCAGTATCCACTAAGCACCCGTATACCTTCTCTGATGTCAAACACCAATGGATATGAGATCATCCATCGCCCAATACATGGGTGAAGAAGCGTATACGCTAGTCTACACTGGAGTATCGATGCCCTGTCTCGGTACTCCCACGACTAGGAACATTTGAAGGATGTACTTGGCGACTACACTATCCCCACTAGTATGATCTGCATCATAGTCCTGGTAGTCAAGTACTCATCGTAAGGGCTTTATCAACATGTGATATAGAGACAATCAGAGTACATGTTTAGATAAAGAGTAACCAGATAGCAGACTATCATGCCGAGCAAGAAAGTCCTCCCTATATATGTCCAAGCATCCACTACAATATACATCGTGTGTACAGTAATGGCCTCTAGGGCATACATATCACTAACATGCAATCTCATTGCAAATTTCAACACGTGAATTTCCCGATAATTCTTTTGCCCCTAGCGATCTATGATCTTGACAAGGTCAACAAACCATAAATTGCAAGTCAAGTTCAACCCATCATTTCCCGATTAAATTAAACCCAACCGCACGACCCTTGACAAGGTCAACAAGGCCGTAAGACTCCAATCCCATCACATGCTTTAATAGATAAACACTAATTAGCTACCATACACTTTGCCTTGACAAGGTCAACAAACGTAGCACGAATACCAAGTAGGACTTATCTGAAATGATGGAGGGATACGATAGGTTTTTATGAAAACCTTTTGCGTAATGAACATGATATTGTTGTAGAAACAAGTGATTTTTGAAAAAGGAGTGTTTTTGAGGCTTTTACTAGTTTCGCTAAAGATGTCACTCCCGGTGAAGGGATCTCGGCTCTTTCCTTATCGAATAAGGTGCAGGATATTTCACAAATACCGCTATGCAAAGCAAGAACTATAGAGGCAATCAAAAACAAAACCGAGTGAGTTGTAGCATCTTCTAGTATTGCTAATGAGGTCACCCCGGTGAAGGGATCTCGGCTCTTTCCTTATCGAATAAGGTGCTGGATATTCTACAAAGAATATCGCTATGCAAAGCAAAAACTAGAGCTACCATTTTTATAAATTTGATTCTACAACATCTTTTAGGTTTCTTTTTCTTTCATTAATCCCATTAATGAATCCCATCATTTATGCTTCCCTAAGCATCACAGAAGAAATGAAAATACAACGTACGCTTATGCCATCCTCATTCGCCACAGTGTCCCGTTATGCACCGTTAGGTTACTTAACTAACGGCATACCGGGATGGGACAAGCGCGGGTGCAAAACATAAGCAACATTTATTATATATCATATATACAATAATAAAGCATTCGTCTCACGCATATTGAATGATCACATCACAGTATATCAGCAGCAGAAGACAACATATGAAATATTGGATATACTAGGAGGTCCGTATTTTATTTTGAGCATGTATAAAGCACGGATTCCACGATCGCGATGAATAGCCAAACCCATATCCCTAGACCCCTACGAGAGCGGCAAGCAACCCTACCAATTCTAGGGTTAGGAGACCCGGTCTCGACTCCTCGAGATGGCCTCCCACTGGACCTTAGAACCCGGTTACTTGTGCTCCCCTACTTGGGTCTATCCTAATGCGGAAAAGTAAATAATATACAATGGTGACATCATCCTCAACCCGAAAGTGCCCCAATAAAAGAATATTACATACAATGAATTTTACATAAATGAAAATAAAAACCCTCATCTCACATAAAACCCCCGGCTATTCAAAACACGACGATCCAATATAACATATCACAGCAACACATAACATCACATGTCATTAACGTAAGTAAATATACGTATCCCAATTGTCATTGATGTATAGCAACGAAACCGGCGATACACCACATATTACACTTACGGTCACAAAAAAGAAAGTGAAAAAATATAGCATTTGGAATCTACAATCACTTTAGAGATCGTAAACCCGAAATATCACATATGACGGATTTCATGCCTAACTATATGAATTCCATATATTGTATCACATTACAGAAAAAACTAGACGATGTTAAACATTCCGATCGAATCAACAAACACCTAAAAATTTCCAAAAGCTCAACACTTGAGCGTAGTTTGAAAATACTCAGTACATGCCACAGTACCAATGAACCAGCCGTAGAAGGGCCAACCAATGCCTCACATGTGGTACCGCTGAACTACCACAAACCCTTGGGTTTAGTGGCGGTTCTGACGGTCACATAATCGAGTTAAGGTTTCGTTCTTATAGAGGGTCCACCGAATCACTTGCACGATATTTGAATGTTCTTTAACTATGAAAAAGATCCAACTCTTGAAAAAATTTCAGCGAGGAAAAAAGTAGGTATTTGATATCCGATCGAACTTTTTAACACCGTCTGAAATAACCAAAACCAAACCTAGAATTACGAATACGAAACACTCCGTATTTCCTTTGCTAAAAGATAACATCACATGCAAAATTAGTAAAAACAAACAACACCTAAAGTACCAAAACCCAGAGCTTTAAACACTGTAAAAATTTCAACCCTGAACAACCCGATCTGGCCGGTTTTGGTACTGATGGGCTCGGCCATTTTCAGAGGGAATGGGGTGAATTTTGTACAGTGTTCATTATGTATCTCATACATCATTCTGCAATTGTTTTAAAAAAATTTGACACTCCGAAAATTTTTATAGAAACTAGGGTTTGATGTCGAGTGTTGCGGAGTTGTTTCAGTTTCGTAATCCTACACTTATCCGTTTAATTCTCTAGCTAGGCTCTGATACCACTGTTGGGATACCTTGGACGGCAGCAAGGTTTTGGGTAGCATCATCCATGCCAAGTTCAAAGTTTTGCCGTTCTAGATAACCCTAACCATGAATCTTTAACTAGAGAATCAAACTAAACTTCATGTTAACAACTTAACAACTAAGAGTTAGGGATTACAACCTTTGTAGTCCGTTCCTTCGCTTCATAAGCTCCGAGTTGAGGTCCCTTCACTGCGATCATCAAGTATCCGAACTCTAGAGAGGCTCCTGTAAGGCTACGGTAGCACCCCGGCCGTCAATCCGAGGCCAAACGCGGAACAAAAACTTTTCAAACCGGCGCTAACGCAGCCTTTTACCCAGATCGTTCCATTAACCCTATACTAGCAAAGTACAAAGAAGTTAGAATGGCTATACCGATCGATCCATGTCCTTCGGTCTTTAGCCACCATCCCAAGCTCCTCGCGGCTTCTCCGAACAAACTCGATCTCCGGTCTCCTCGTCGAAGTGGCACCACATCAAGGATTCTTTATACGGGCTCCCGCTTCAAAACCGAAGCAACTTGGACATGAAGTTTGCTAGCCGACATGTCCAAGGTGAAGTAGAGATAGTGTGTGATCATTTTGTCTCAAGACATCCATGGATTCTTAACACAAGAAATGGTATGAATGGACGTTGAAGAAGAAGCCATTGATGGAAGTTGTGAGCACAAGAAGAAAGCTAGTGAAGAAGAAGAAGAGCTTGCTTATTGTTGTAGGATAAACTGTGAGAGCTCTCATAATAAACTAAAGACCAAGCCCCACACTTAAGTGGCTGCCCTCTCTCTCCTCACACATCAATCCCACACAATAATCAATCAAGAGATTAGATATGGCACTAAAAATAACACCATGAGTCATCAACAAAGCACATGCCACATTTAATGCTCTTGATTAAGACTTGCACTCACAATTTCCACTTAATAAACATTAATCCAAATGTTTAAAACAATAAATAGAATGACATCTTCTAAAGTAAACTCGTGACGGATCACAAGAATACCCCTCATCTGTATATACATACCTGCATCCGTATTCCGACTGAATACGAATACTATGAGACGAAAATAATCCAACAATCTAATATGAGGATCCGGTTTAAACCAAAGCTCACTAGTATGATCCGTCCAATCATGATCCGTGCACAAGTGCACGTATATGATCGAACCCTGCCATAAAACCATACGGCCTCTACAACGTTTCGCCCGAACATGGGAAACTTTCTGTGGGGGACTCTAAAGACTTGTCAATAGGCTGGCAGTGGGTTTAACCACAAGCACGTCAGTGATACTAGCTGTACGTAACGGCTGCCCATATATTGAGCAAAAGGGAAGCTGACGAGCGAACTCATCCAGAAACCCTACCGAGCCTATCTGTGACAATATCCGTATAGTCCGGTCCGTTCGTCTATGAGTATCGCATATCGAGTCTAGGGGGTTGGTAAACGTCAGACCCCCAAAAGCGATATAAGTCGTGTCGGAGTGTAGCCCAGAACACCCTAAGAAACTACTGGAATACTTACCAGTAAATCTCACTTGCCTTAGCCAAGGACTTCGTGTAATGGCTCTCCTAAACACAGCGTGATCTCACCCCCAATGCCGAGAGAGACGAATCCCCTGCCGAGCCGCTCACTGCCTCCATGTGGCTCGGGACTTTACCCAAATAAAACCTGTTTGCACGACTCCTTTGAGCCGTGGTAGGGTAGTAATCAAAGCACAGTGGGAACTCACACGAGACAAATGACGACCTCAGGTCGATGGACTAACCTGTACACTTGTCATCAGGGAACTGCTATCTGACGGTAGGTATAATACCAACTAGCATGTTCCCGGCGAGTCCGTCCAGTGTACTCATAACCCAATGAGCACATGTATACATCTTAGGTGAACCAACTGACACCAATGGCTTGTGAGACTGGCCACCGTCCCTCGTCGGGGTCTCGATCTGTATACACTAGTCTGCTCTGAAGTATCGATGCCCTATCTCGAAACTCCCTCGACTAGGGACCATTTAAGGATGTGCTTATAGACCCCATCTCCCAAGTATATGATCGCCATCATACTGCTGGCAGTCAAGCAAGAATCCTATGGGCTCTATCAACATGTAATAGTGACCTGTAATGTTACCTGAAGCATGTATACGATGATAAAGACAAACCAGATAGCATACTATCATCTCGAGTAAGACTGTCCTACCGGTATAGGTCCTCCCTCAATCATTGCAATCACGTGCCTGCGATCTAATAATTGACTTTGAGGGCACGATATCCAACAATCTCCCACTTATACTTAAGGCTAATTATTGCGATGTCGCATACTCACAGCCCGTGTGATACCGAACATCCAACTCCTCTACTAATCAGTTTCACAAAGCTCGTTTGTAAAACTATTGTGTTCGAGAAATAGCCTCAGCGAGTGGATCCGCCCTGATGTTTCTTTCTATGTCTTTCTTAATCTCAAGTTCGCGGAGAAAGCCATATCCCGAATTGAGCAATACCTGTCTTAGAATATGTCTGGATATCTGATGGGACCCAGTTCACAAATGAACTCCAAATCCAGCAAACTTCTTAGACTGTATCGTCAACTGAATTTAATCAGTATCCTGCGCCACGCCTCCCTCAGTATCCGCTTGGACCACATGTCCAAATACTTCCCCTCGTCAGAGGGAAAACTATAACTCTGACAGTCACTCTGTCATCTAGGTCACTTTGCAAGCCCGGAATGATAACCGTCTCCCGAAGGAGGCTGCCGTTATCAAATCCCTAGAACGTCCACTTATGTTCTAAGACTTCCGAACGTTTCTCCAGGATTGGATTAATATCAACTTATTGCAGCTAGTGCAAAAACAACATCTAGTGTGGTACTTGGCATCTCATGATTGACTCAATTGCCTAAGCAAGTGATATGTCAATCATGCACATCCCTCTCCCTTTTAGTCTATAAGACACCTTTAGAGAAGGTGACTCCATCACCTGCAAGTTCACTACCATGCCTGGAGTCGTCTATTCTAAAACACCTTTAGAATAATGTCTAAGTACCCAAATTGGGAAACTACCCAAATCTAGATCTAAAACCATAGATCTAGTAACCAGAATGCCTGATATAATATCTATATCCTTTGTGGAGAAACCACTGTATGACAACCACAGTATAACCGATCGTGGTATAGGAATGTCACTTCCTACAACGTGTATGTCATCCAAATACCAGGACGTCACACCCTACTACCTTCTTAACAGATCCATCTCCTATTCCGATGAATTCAAAAACCTATGACTGTCACATCAAAGATAGATGATATATCTCCACTATATCTGCTTTAGTCTATAAATAGACATAAGCTACTTGTCCACTATGCTTCCGCTTCTCCCACTGACTTCAACAATCCTCTGGCAAAGTCATATATACTTGCATTTCTAAAGCTTGTTTAGAATGACGCTATACTCATCCTCCTGCCGGGTGTCACAGTCTAGAACAGTAGCAATGGTAAGTCTGGGTAAACAAGAACCTCCCTGTTACCGTCCTTGAGGCTACCGGAGTACTTCTCGGGTGCCTGAGGTTACCCACCATATCTGCGGAGTGGCTAATAGAATGTCAAACCTGATTGAATCTTTAGGTCCTATTAAATTTTCAGTAATCGTTTACGGTTCTGGAATCACTTCCAGTTCTACCATACTCCCACTACTGTTTTCTGAAAAAGTCCATTTTCCTAAAACTATGGCGATTCAAGAACAATATCACTATTGATCTTCCAGATGGTAGAAAGTTAACCCTCGTCATAACCCGGGTTAACCCACAAACAGCCATTACAGAAACGTGCCTTGAGTTATCCAGAGTCTGGTTTTAAGCATAAGCCGGACAACTCCATATACCTTAGCATTGTTAAAATATGATCCATTCTATATACAATATAGAAACAAAGGCACTGATTTATTTGGAATCTGATTAAAATCATGCAGCTGTCTCCAGTGCATGTCAACTAAATGGAGAGAGGCCAATCAATATTACTCAACTTAGAAGTGCATCCAATTATGATTAACCTGAAAAGGAGAAGAAAGTTCTCAAAATCATTACAATCGACTGAATACCAAACACAAGTATCTACATTTTCGATTACCTTGAAGAATCCTGATACTTGCAACACGTGGTTTTCTACTTACTCTTATACCTATAACTTCTCAAAACTTAGACCTTGTATTTCTTCGAAACACTTGTCTAAATACTAGAGAAGTCACAAGTAAAAAGAATATAGTACGAGGACCAACTTCTCTGTCCTAATGGACACTGGACAATATACAATACTTTGTATAAGTCGCTTGAGTTGAATAACTCAAACCCTGTGCGTCGTAGGTTGAAAACTGTACTATGGTTATGAAGAATTACACCGCTGTTTAATACTCCTTACCTAACCATCAACTGATATAGGTAAATGTCATGGACATAATTTCAAAAAGTTATATCTCACTTTATAAAATAAACATACAGATATATTAATTTGAAATTAGTGCATAACAACGGATATTTAAAACCAAATATTTGCCGTCCGGCAAAAACCCAGGTGATTTCCTCAAATATCACCAATTACAACGAATCCCGATATAATGAGGATGATCACCTAATTCCCAATAAATTACTCCCACTCATCATCTGTAAAACCATACAGATATGAGAATCATACCTGGTAAATACATACCCTGGAGTAAGAATCTAATTGGGAAATCAGTTTTCTATTAACAACGCATAGTGAAACTGAAACATGAATATGTTTCGAAGGGGTATTCGGGTATTAATAGTAATGCCTCTTCCATTATCAGATTCATGATTGTAACCGTATATTTCTTTGCCATCTTTCTAAATCCTTTTATTTGTCTTTACTCATTACCTTCTATACACCATCGTTAGGCTAAATGGTTTTCTTCCTTTCCTACCGTTCGGCACCAGCTTATGGTTTGGAAGAAGACTATCCAATAAGTGTAATAGGTGTACTGTCCTAATCCTAGGAGCACTCGCAACCTTAGAGAAGGTAAAGATAAAAGACAACTGAATAAACCTTTTTCCTATTTCTCCTGAACCAGAATCTATCCTCGAACTGGAACAAGTTCCTTCGAGTTCGTATATAACCATATGATGGATTTATCCAATGGAAGTGGATGTTCGTAGTGATACGGGGTGTTCTGGAGAAATACAAAGGTAAAGTAGGAGTGGCGATGAAATATGTGGTTTGGTCGTGAATGATAGCAGTCGCAACTTACTTTGCCCTCTTTCTAATCCCTTTATTTGTCTTTACTTATTACCTTCTGTACACCACACTTAGGCTAATTGGTCTTCTTCATTCCCTACCTTTCGGCACCTGCCTATGGTTTGGAAGAAGACTATCTAATGAGCGTATAGGTGTACCCTCTCCTAATCTTAGGAGCCCTCACAACATGAGAGAAGGTAAAAGGAAAAGACAATCAAATAATCTTATTCAATCTCTCCAGGACCAGAATCCATCCCAGAATTTGGAACAAGTTCCTTCGAGTTCGTATGTAACTATACGATGGATTTATCCAATGGAAGTGGATTTTCATAGTGATACGGGGTGTTCTGGAAAAAAGCAAAGGGTAAAAGAAGGAGTGGCAATGATGTATGCAACTTAGACAATCCAAAAGCCGGTGTTTTAAGAAAGTTCGGTTAACTTGGTCACTGAGTCATAGTCTAGGGTCGGGACATGGTCATAGCCAAAGAGAGAGAGAGAAAAGAAACACTCTGCATGCACTCTAACCTAGATCAGAATGGTTAATCACTTTATCTAATCAGGATGTCTCCTACTGTATCCTCAAATTCTCCTCCAAACCTGAAAGAAAAATTAGACGGGATCACCCGAGGAGTAAACCAACTCATCAGTGGGAATTGGGATCCAACTATCATCGCATGATAACGTGATGGAATCCACTCACGTTATCACACTCCAGAAGGTATGCGCATGCCAGGCAAGTTTCAGTTTCTTTAGAAACTCCCGATGTGATTTTTACCCCATGCTGTTATGACCTTGACGAAGGCCAACATATTATAAGTCACATGTCAAGTTCTACCCGTCATTATCCAGGTTAATTTGAACTCACCCGTACATACTCTTAACGAAGGCCAAAATAGTAGTACGACTATCCCAAACCAACGTATCTATTTATGCAACAGAAAAGTAACAAATAGCTACCATACACTATGCCTTGACGAAGGCCAACATACATAACATGAATACTAAGTGCTACATGTCTGAAATGATGGAGGGCTACGGATGGTTTTTGGCGAAAAACCATTAACGTAATGAACTTGATATCGTTGAAGGAACCGGATAGCTTTTTACAAATATATAGTGGCGAAAACCTTTGCTAAAGAGGTCACTCCCGGTGAAGGGATCTCGGTTCATTCCCCGTAGAATGAGGTGCAGGATTGTAACACTTTGAATTTCGTTTAGAATTTTTTCGCTTTAATTAGCAATTATGCGTGTTTTTCATAAAAACCCGAATATCTTATTTGCTTTCTTGACTAGTGATAATCGTGTTGTGAAGTGTTATATATATATTTATATATATATAGGGTTATTGATTATAATTTAGTCGTGTTTACCCTAATTGGGAATTTTTTTGTATTAAGTATACACATGCACACTTAGCAAATTTTTGTGACTTAGGTGAAAAAAATGTTATCATGTTAACCCTTTTCATTTTCTTGCATGGTTTTAATTATCCCCCACCCATTTTAAACCAAGTCCAAAACCCTTTTGACTTTGTATTGTTATTTAAAAAATGAAGGTATGGTGGGTAGGTGAAGAACTTGACTTTTTGACCATTTTCCTTCTCTCTTCTCTCTCTTTTCCCATTTTCTGGAAAAAACTGCAGAAAGGCAGCAGCAACATCAACATTTCATCCTCTTTCTCTTTTCATTTTGCTTTTCTTTTGATCCAAGCAGAAAACCCTACCCAAAACCTTATTTTTCTTCTCATAAAACCTTGGTTTAATGGCTCTTTTGAGGTGTTTGGTGGCAAGTCTGTACACTTGAGGAAAGAGCTGGAAATTTTGGTTTTCCTAAGGCTTTTGGGAGGTATTAAACTCACACTTAACACCCTAATTCATATCTTGTAGTATTTTTAGCTAAAAATCGTGTCTTTGTGCGTTTTTGGTGCTAATAAGGGGATATGTGTGATGAATATGTTAGATTGGTATTTTGTTGGCTTGGTTAACTCTTTTGTGTGCTATTAGAACTGTTGAATTCTTGTTTCCACCTTGGGTTGCACTAAAATACCCTAATGTATCGATTTAGTGTCAAAGTGGGATGTTTTAACTTGTTTGTGGCTCTGCTTGAATCTGCTTGTACCCCGATTGTTTCAGAACAATTTTGTAATTACTGTAGCATGTACATAGGGTATAGAGAACACACACGAAACCCGAGAGCCCAGCTCCCTACCCTGGCGGCCGGAATATTCATTCTGGCCGCAAATTGCGGCTAGATGGGCGACCTGGGTGCTGGGGTCTTTTCTGTAGGTGTCTGCTACTATTTGTAGAATTGTGGTACGTGCAATTTTATTTAAATCCTTCTTTAGCAAATTCTGGGACCAATTACCCTATTTCTCGTATTTTTTGAAACCGTCGCGACACATGTGATACGTGTGCGGGTTTGGGGTTTTCTGCGTATCGCGACGTGTCGGGGTAGCTTCATGCACGTAATCACACGTTTTAGCGTATCGCGCACACACGCATTTGGTTCGCGACGCGGGTTAATAGTTTGGCTTTAATGTCGCGTTTTTGTAGATTTTAGCTTATGTGTGATATTTTGTGAAATTCTAGGTTCGCAGGCGAGTACGACGGACGCCGCGAAGAAGGGAAAACAAGTCGTCGGCTACACTTAGCGCGAGACTACGGTGAGTAGATTTAACATCTACGGGGAAATCGCCCGCATGGCGTTATGCGTCAGGGCTGATAGGACCTTGTAGCAGCATATTGCATTGACATACATTGACTGTTCATGGATACTATTTGTTGCATACTGCATTCCCTGCTATATGTATATGAATTTAGAATTGATAGAACATCGCACTGTTACTAACGGTTCATGTTGCACGAGCACTAATCTGCATGTTATACACACACCGTTAGTAATTGCCTTGACACTCTTGGTCTCGATCATTTACATGGACCCACTTGATCCGGGTTGTTTCCCTCTCGACGATGAAGCTCACTGTAGAATTGCCATGATCATTATACTGTAATTCATCTCATATATGATTCGATATGATTATGATACTTGTGCACGTACTCCTCTACATACTTACGCATATTCAAACTGTACCTACCTGGATATGCTGATTTTGATAGAAACTGGGAGCCGCATGATGCCTTTTGCAAAACTGAAACTATTTTAAAGAGTGGTTTCTCTCTTTTACTTATAGTACGGCTTGATGCACCTATCACATCGCATTGATTTACATATTGGTTTTGGATTTCCTGTGATTTCTGGTTTTGAGGACCGTGGAGTTATTTAAGAAAATATGCACTATTTGAAAACCCGGTTCCTCTTGATATGATATTTGGTGCATCCACCACGCGTTTTCTTGGTTCTGAGACGTGTGCTTGAAACCCGATTCGAGGAGTTGGATGATCCGTTTGCGGGTTCGTGGTGGACCCGGTATGGTTTCCCGGGGCGAGAAATGTTTTTCGTGGAGTAGACGATGAGCCTGGTAGGGTGGCGAGTATCTACCGGTAATTGGTTGGACTTAGCGGTTATCCGGAGGATACTGACCAGAGTCGATAGATGGATACGGGATGACCCGTACTGCCGGGGCCGAGGGCCGATACCGCAGACGGAGCCCGTGGGCTGATCCGGACTGACGGAGCCCTATATATGAGGTTTTGCGTGTCGATGCTGGACACGAGTAGTTATGATATTTGAGTGCCGATGTTGGGCATTCGTGATTCTCTGAGATTTACAGGATTTGAGGGCCGATGGGAGTGCTGGCGCCTGAGTTTATTAGGATTTGGGTGCATTGATGGGCACCGATTATTTTTCCACGTTGACATTCCGTGTATATGTTATTTCATCACATGCTCAGCATTCATTATTATGTATCTTATCCTGTAGTTATTTTATTTGGCAGAGCACTTGCTTGTTTATTGCACATACTGCTTATCGCATGTAGATATTATCTGCTGGTATATGATAGAGTAGCGCAGTACGTGCATGCTCGCGATTACCTTTATATGTTATCTCTATTCAAGAGTTGGTAACTCACCCCCGTTGTGCCACAGTATTTGCAGGTTACCCCTCAGAGTAGTCACGGCAGGCTGTTTCTTTATACCTTTTGGCTACAGATGTTGGGTCCCGGCAGCGCCCCGGCCGTCGAAACGCGGCCAAAATGCGGAACGAAAATTTTCTAAACCGGCACTACCGCTACCCGAAACCCGGATCGACCTTAAACCCTATACTAGCATACTAACTAAGAGTTAGAATTGTTATACCGAGTTGATCCGTGTCCTTCGGTCTTCATTCCAAGCTCCTAGTGGCTCCTTGATGTGGTTTGGTTGTCGGTCTTCCTTCGTCTCCGATGATCCACCCGAGAGAAACGGCACAAGCTCCAACCTCGTCAAACGAGATAACCGGCGCTCCAAAGTCGCTAGCGATGGTGAATGGGGGGTGTAGTAGTGTGTCACTATGATTTTCTCTCAACCATGTGCTCCATGGAGCAACTCAAGAAGAAGATTAAAGAGGTGATGAAGCTTTGGCATGAAGAACAATGGTTAAGTGTTTTGTGGTCAACTTGAGAGAGTGAGAGAGTGGGCTTAATCAAAATCCATCATCCAAAATGAAATGAGAACCCCCCACCAAAAAATTGGCCGGCCCCCCCCCTCTCTCTCTCATTAAAAAAAATTTCCACCACATTTCATTAAACAATTAAACAAAGTGCAACCCAAACTTAGCTACATGCAAAAACCCATGCCCAAAGTCATGTTCATGCCACATCATACCTCCTTTCCACCTCATTTCCAAATGATTTTCAATAAATAAAATCATTAATGAGGTGGCACCTTCTAGAAGATATTCCGTATAAAATACGGAATACTTCCGGTACATGTACCGAAATACATATACACGTATTCATACCAAAATACGAATAGCCGAAAGAGAAAACGTATAGTGAACAATAATACTAGAATACGTATATACAAATACATATATAAATAATTAAATAAAAATCCGATTTAATAATCCGACTTAATCCTAAGCCGCTAGTATTATCAACCGTCCGATTAAAGTCTGCGCAGCAAGTGCACATATTTAATCAGACACCCGTATGTATCAACATACAACATGTACACCATATCGCCTGAACCGTGAAAACCCTCTATGTGGGACTCTAAAGACTCGTTAATATGCTGGCAGTAGGTTTAACCACAAGCACGTCAGTGGCACTAGCTGTACGTAACGGCTACCCACGTATTGAGCGAAAGGGAAGCCGACGAGCAAACTCATCGTGAACCCCTACTGAGCCTGTCAGTGACAATATCCGTACAGTCCAGTCTGTTCGTCTAAGAGTATCGCATATCGAGTCTAGGGGGGTGGATAAAGTCAGACCCCCAACAACGCGATATTTAGTGTCGGTATGCAACCCATCACCACCTGAGAAACTATCGATCCTGGATCGGTAGTTCTCGTCCACCGTGGCCACGGATTTATGGTGATGACCATCCATAAACAGCGCAACATCAACCCCCAATACCGGGAGAGACGAATCCCTGACGATCCGATCACTGCCTCCATGTGGCTCGGGACTGTACCCAACTAAAACCTGTTTGCACGACTCCTTTGAGCCGTGGTAGGGTAGTAATCAAAGTACAGTGGGAACTCACACGAGATAAATGACGATCTCAGGTCGACAGACTAACCTGTACACATGTCACCTGGGAACAGCTTGTTAGTTGTATGTATGCCCTAGAGGCCAGTATTGTACAGATGATGTATATTATATTGGATGTTTGGACATATATAGAGATGACTTTCTTGCTCGATATGATAGTATGCTATCTGGTTACTCTTTATCTTAACATGTACACTAGTCTCTTTATACTGTCTTATAGTTACATGTTGGTAAAGCCCTTAGGATTTGTACTTGACTGCCTGGACTATGATGCAGATCATACTAGTGGGGACATGGTAGTCCATAAGTACATCCTTCAAGGTCCCTAGTCATGGGTGTATCGAGACGGGGCATCGATATACCAGAGTAGACTAGCGTATACGCTTCTCGACCCATGTGATGGGCGATGGATGATCCCATATCCATTTGTGTTTGACATCAGAGATGGTATACGGGTGCTCAGTGGAGACTGAGTACACTGGACGGACTCGCCGAGAACTCCCAGATGGTATTATACCTCACGTCAGATGGCAGTTCTCAGGTGACACTTGTACAGGTTAGTCTGTAGACCCGAGATCGTCATAGAGTCTTGTGTGATTCCCACCGTGCTTTGATCTCCACCTTACCGCGTCCATGAGGGCATGCAAAACGGTGGTCTTTGGGCACAGTCCCGAGTCACATGGAGGCAATGAGCGATAGGAGGGGTTTCGTCTCTCCCGGTATTGGGGGTTGATGTTGCGCTGTGCTCGATTGGCCGTAGCAGGGAAGTCCCTGGCCAGGGCTGATCAGAGATTTGCTGGTAAGTGTTACCAGTAGTTTCTCGACCCGTTACGAGCCTCACATCGGCATGACTTGTCGGGTTATTGGGGTCTGACGTTTACCACCCCTAGACTTGATATGCGACGTATCAGACGAAGAGACCGGACTGTACGGTAAGTGTTACTGGTCGGATTCGCAGGAGTGTGAGCGGGTTAGCTCGTCGATCATCTGATCGCTCAATACCCGGGTGGCCGTTACGTTTAGCAGACCGCTTGCGGCTTGTGGGTGCTTGATATGATCATCATCTGCTACCGGCGTATTGACGAGTCTTTAGAGTCCTACACAGAGGTTTCCTGGTTCAAGCGAAACGAAATAGGAGCGCATATGAGATATGTACGGGACCGAGAATGATGCGTGTATGTGATACCGTATTTCATTCTCGCGATACATGTTTCGATTGGTTATATTCGATATGACCTAGTTATCGAATCATTGATTCGATAAATCGATACATTAGATACTAGTCGGTTATATGCGATATAACCGGATCATTGAATCAAGTGTTGATTTAATGATTTAATGTATAATTATATATTTGATATATTACTTTACATTAACTAGTATAGGTTCACTTTAAACGGATTTTTCTCACTTGATTTGCACATTGTATATGTGATATATCTTTTGTGCACCTTTTTGTATCATGTTTGATGATACTTGATCATATGGTTAAATGAATAGAATTAAACCATGGTTATTTTGTAATTAGGGTTTTGCATATTTATTTATTCATTTATTTGTTTATTTATGTGGATAAATTCAAGATGAGAATGGTGGCAATTCTTGTCTTATGTTGAAGCTTCATGAAGCCTTGACTTTATGCAACCATTCTTGTCCACTAGCTTAACCCTAACTCTCCAAATAACCATGGTTGATTCTCTACACTTAACCTTAGTTAGAATTATGATAAGTATAGATTTTTCTTTTCATTTTAAAAGCACTTATCATAATTCTAGCTCTTCTTCTTCTTCATCTTCAAAAGAAAAACTTAGATGCCATCAATGGCAACTTGAGTTCTAGTGAGAGAATTCCAAATCTAAAGTGAACCCATCTCCTATTTCTTCACCCTCTACCTCTTGCCAAGTTGTTTTGGGTGTTCTCTTCACAAGTTTCACAACTTTGTGAAGTCGGAGCTTGAACTAGTGCAACCTCGACGTAGATCGTCTTTGACACGAAGCCGACGACCTATTCCGCACGTTTTTCCGATGAAGCCGACGAATGAGTCGAGGATTCATGATGGACAGCGAGGGCATGACCACGTGGAGCTAAGGAGGTGGAAATCCGGATCTACAAAGGTTGTAGCTTCCGACCTTTAGTTAATTTGCTAACTAGTTTAGTTTTTCGCCTAGAATTCTAGTCTAAGATCCGTGTTAGGGTTTCTCGGCACCATAATTTTTGTAAAATGGCATGTTCGATGCCTTGTGAGACCTCTATAGGGTGCCTAGGAACCTTTCAGTGGTATCAGAGCCTAGCTAGAGCCTTAGGCGAAGTCTAGACGACGTTTGAAACCCGATTGTCCCGAAACCCTAATTTCCAAGGTGCTCTCTGGAAATTTTCCGAAATTTTGGATTTTTGTCAATTAAAAATATGCAGAAAATCATGCAGGGTGTTATATGAAATACTGTGAAATACGAGGGCCTGATTCGACTTTTCCACCGCGGAACCGCGGCACGAGCTATGCATGCGCGGCGGTTCCGCGGCCGTACTGTTCCCTTGTTTAATTTTTAATTCACAGTAATTCATATATTTGTATATTATATTTTCTGGGTATTTTTATTGTGACTCCACAGAAGAGTATTTTGGGGTTGCTTTGGGGATTCGTTTATTCAATCGGGTTATCAAATTTTTGTCTAAGTGGATTTCCAGATAACTGTAGAATATGTTAAAATGTTTGACCGGATACAAATACCCAACTTTTCCCCTGCCGGAAAAATTCCAAGTGTTGGATTTTTCTGTGGTTAAAAGACGTTCGAAGTAGTGCAAGTAACGCGATGGTCCCTCTAGAAGACAACAAACCTTAATTCGATTATGTGACCGTCTTGAACTGTCCTTTGAACCTTCGGGTTTGGGGCAGTACGGCGTGCCACATGTGAGGCGTTGGCTTGACCCTTCTACGGCTGGACCGTTGGTACTGAGGCAAGAAGTGAATGTTTTTGAACCTATTTCATGTGTTGATCGGTGTCAGGAAAACTTGGGTGTTCGAATGTTCGATCGGAAAGTTTAATATATTCTATTTATCCGGAATTGGATACAATAATTGGAATTCACAAACAGTTATGAGATAACTGGATGAATGTTATAAATCTAGCAGTTTAGTCCCATACGATATTGAAAAGAGTTTTCGATAATGAGACTAAAATGCGGGGTTTGTAACTGTTAGGCATGTGATGTCTAAAGAGGTTGCGGATTCCAACTGTTGTAGTTTTACACTTTCTTTTCTGTGACCGTAAGTGTAATATGTGATATCGCCGGTTTCGTTGCTATATGTCAACGACAATTGGGATGGACATATTTACTTACGTTGATGACATGTGATGTTATGTGTTGCTGGATATGTTATATTGGATCGTCGTGTTTGAATAGCCGGGGTTTTTTATGTGAGATGAGTGTTTTCCATTTTCATTCATGTAAAAACTTGTATGTAATATTCTTTTATTTGGGGCACTTCCAGGTAGCGAAAGCTGTCACCCTCTGTATATTATTTACTTTTCAGCATTAGGATAGACCCAAGGAGAGGAGCACAAGTAACCGGGTTCTGGGGTCCAGTGGGAGACCAACTCGAGGAGTCGAGTCCGGGTCTCCTAACCCTAGAATTGGCAGGGTTGCTTGCCGCTCTCGTAGGGGTCTAGGGGTGTGGGATTGGCTATTCATCACGACCGTGGAATCCGTGTTTTATACTGGCTCGTATTGAAAACACGGACGTCCTAGTATATCCAATATTTCATATGTTTATTCTGCTGCGATATCTGTGTTGTGATGTTCTCTGATGGATATAGTATATAGTATATATGATATATTATATAGACGTTACTTATGTTTTACACCCGCGCTAGCCCTGCCCTGCTCTGTCGTTAGTTACCTAACCTAACGGTGCACGAGGGGACATCGAGGCAAATGCGGATGGCATAAGTGTACGTCATATCTATCTGTGATGTTTAGGTATTTAAATGATGGGACTTCATTAATGTGATTAATGAAAGATAAGAAACCTAAGATGTTGTAGAATCAAATTTTAAAATAAAACAGGTAGCTACAGTTCTTGCTTTGCACAGCGGTATATATGATATACCCTGCACCTTATTCGATGAGGAAAGGACCGAGATCCCTTCACCGGGAGTGACTCCTTTAGCAGTAACTGGCAGATGCTACACACTCGGTTTGGCTTTGATTGCTTTTAAGAGTTTTTGCTTTGCACAGTGATATATATGATATATCCCGCACCTCATTCGACGAGGAAAGGGCCGACGATCCCTTCACCGGGAGTGACCCCTTTAGCAAAACTGGAAAAGCCTCAAAATCACTCCATTTCAAAACTTCATTTGATTCTACAACGATATCAAGTTCATTACGCTCATGGTTTTTATGAAAAACCTGCGTAGCCCTCCGTCATTTCAGATAAGTATTAGTTAGTATTCGTGTTGCGGTAGTTTGGCCTCCGTCAAGGCGCAGTGTACGGTAGCTAATTAGTGCTTATCTGCTAGCATATGATGCGATTGGATTAGGGTATTCATACGGCGTTGTTTGGCCTCCGTCAAGGGTCGTGCGGGTGGGTTTAATTCAATCAGGAAATGACGGGTTGAACTTGACTAGCGGACTATGGGTTGTTTGGCCTCCGTCAAGGTCATAGGACGCTAGGGGCAAAACATTATCGGGAATTTCAAGTGTTGAAATTTGCAATGAGATTGCATACCTTCTATGAGATAGTTGGATCCCGATACCCACTGCGAGTAAGAGTTACTCCTGGGAGAGTTTTACACATTGCAATTAGCTGATCAAGTAGGTGTCTAGAAAGGTGTTAACGAGGTTACGCCTCTGGGAAAACGAGGTTTACATTAATTAGGTTCGTGCGAAAGCACGGGGGAGCTCCCTCAAAGTACCGACACTGGCCTGGCTGAAAGATTGGCGAACTTGTAGTGTGTAATTAATCCCGGCTAGTCTTTCCTTTTAGGGTTTGAAGGAAGATTTGATAAAAAGCAGTGGGAGCCATCCTGATTAGATAAGATAATAACCAATCTGATCTTGCACGAGCATACGCTAAAGTGTTTTCTTCTCTCTCTCTCCAGGTAGCGACCATTTCATGCCCTAATGAAGATAATAATATGGATGTATTGACCGAACCCGCATATTATACTGTGCTGGGGAACGTTGGTTCCGTTCTTTCTTATAAGTGTTATAGGAATGAACAGGATATAGGGGAATACCAGGATTCCCATGCCACCCGAATGAAGAAAGTACATGTTGATGCATTTTCTTCGGGTGTGTTCGTTACTGAGAACTGTTTCTCCATTTGCTCTACGTCCTGGGTATTAGATACTGGGTCAGGATCCCATATATGTAATCAGTTACATGGGCTCAGGAAAGGTAGAGAACTTGGGGAAGGTGATAAAGACATCAGAGTTGGAAATGGTGCAATTGTTGCAGCTAAGACTGTCGGGGAATATCACCTTGTATTACCAACTGGTAATACATTGGTTCTGAACGAATGCTATTACATGCCGAACCTGATATGCAACATTATATCGGTTTCTTTATTAAGCAAAGAAGGATATAATTTTGTATTACAGGATAATGTTATGAACATTTTCCGTAACCAAAAGTTGGTTGGATCAGACACGTTATGCAATGGCATTTATGTTCTAAATCAATCAACAGTTCTGAGCATAACAAACACACACAAGAGGAAGAGTTCTGAACTCAACGAATCCTTCTTGTGGCATTGTAGACTAGGTCACATCAATGTGACACGACTGGCTAAGTTGCATAAGGATGGATATTTGAAACCTTTCGAATTTTCATCTTATGACACTTGCCAGTCATGTCTCAAAGGCAAGATGACCAAAACTCCGTTTACGGGACACGGAGAAAGAGTTACCGAACTCTTGGGACTGATACATAGTGATGTATGCGGTCCCATGTCTACACATGCCAGGGATGGTTCTTCGTACTTCATTACATTCACTGACGATCTCTTTAGATTCGGATATGTGTTCCTGATGAAACACAAATCAGAAACTTTTGAGAAATTTAGAGAATATAAACAAGAAGTCGAGAACCAAACCGGAAAAAGTATTAAAATCCTACGATCTGATCGAGGAGGTGAATACTTGAGCAATGAATTCCGGGACTTCCTAAAAGAGAATGGGATTCTCTCTCAGCTGACTCCTCCATATACACCACAGCACAACGGTGTATCGGAGCGGAGAAATCGCACCCTATTAGATATGGTGCGCTCTATGATGAGTACAGCTGAGTTACCTATTTCCTTCTGGGGTTATGCACTGGAGACTGCTGCATACCTACTGAATAGAGTTTCGACCAAATCAGTGCCTACCACTCCATATGAGATATGGAATGGCAAGAGACCATGTCTTAATTTTATTCAGATATGGGGTTGTCCGGCCTATGTTAAAACACAAAATCCGGACAAGCTCGAGGCAAGGTCTGTTCTATGTAAGTTTGTTGGATATCCCAAACATTCGCGAGGGTATATCTTCTACCACTCCGAGGAACAAAAAGTGTTTGTTTCTCGACATGCCACTTTCTTAGAAAAAAGTTTTCTTATGAAACAGATAAGTGGCATTGAGGTAGAACTAGAAGAGGTTCCAGCAATACAGACTACAACAGAAGATTTGGTTGAACCAGAGGATTCCGTAGTTCCTGATGAACCCCAGCCTCTCCGCCGATCTAGTAGGGTTCCTCGCCCACCTGAGAGATACTACGGTTTTCTCATGGATGGTGGGAGCGAGGATTGCATCATGGAGGATGATGACCCAACTAGCTTCGAGCAGGCCATCACGAGTAGGGACTCAGTGAAATGGCTAGATGCTATGCGGTCCGAGATGGAATCCATGTACACCAACAAAGTATGGACTTTGGACGTTGCTCCTGAAGGGGTAAAACCTATTGGGAGCAAGTGGATCTTCAAGAAGAAACTTGGTGTAGATGGGAAAGTGGAGACTTTCAAAGCTAGACTTGTAGCAAAGGGTTTTCGTCAAAGACCAGGTGTGGACTATGACGAGACCTTTTCTCCAGTGGCTATGCTTAAATCCATCCGGATCATGCTTGCCATCGCTGCATATCATGATTACGAAATCTGGCAAATGGATGTTAAGACCGCCTTTCTAAACGGTGATTTAGAAGAGTGCATGTACATGACTCAGCCAGAGGGCTTCGTAGACAGTGGGAGCAGCGGGAAGGTGTGCAAGCTGCTTAAATCCATTTATGGATTAAAGCAAGCATCGCGGAGTTGGAACATCTGCTTTGACGTCGTTATCAAAGAGTTTGATTTCGTCAAAAATCCAGATGAACCTTGTATCTACAAGAAGGTGGCAGAGAGTAAGGTTGTCTTCCTCGTATTGTACGTGGACGACATACTCTTGATAGGAAATGATATTCCTATGCTGCAATCGGTCAAGCTCTTCTTATCACAAAGATTCTCGATGAAAGATCTTGGTGATGCCTCCTGCATATTGGGAATTAGGATCTATAGAGATAGATCCAAACGGATTTTGGGACTGTCCCAATCCAGGTACATTGACACCATACTAAAGAGGTTTACTATGGAAGAGTCCAAGCGTGGGATCTTGCCCACGATCTCTGGAGTCACTCTCTCCAAAGAGATGTCTCCCAAGACTGATTTGGAGAGAGCTCGCATGCAAGGGATACCCTATGCTTCGGCAGTAGGCTCTATCATGTATGCGATGCTATGTACCAGACCCGATGTAGCATACACACTAAGTGTAGTGAGCAGGTATCAAGCTGATCCTGGAGAGAGTCACTGGACAGCTGTGAAGAGCATTCTCAAGTACTTGCGAAGGACTAGAGATATGTTCTTGGTGTATGGTAACGGAGAACTCCAAGTGGAGTCCTTTACCGATTCGAGCTTCCAGAGTGATAAGGACGACTCTAAGTCGCAGTCGGGCTTTGTCTTTACCCTTTACGGAGGGGCGGTTAGCTGGAAGAGTTCCAAGCAGGAAACCGTGGCAGACTCGACGATGGAGGCTGAATACATCACTGCCAACGATGCTACCAAAGAGGCTGTCTGGATCAAGAAGTTCATTACTGAACTTGGTGTGGTTCCATCCATTGATCATCCAATACCTTTGTATTGCGATAACAATGGAGCGGTGGCTTTGGCCAAGGAACCCAGGTCCCATCAGCGATCCAGGCATATTCTGAGGCGGTATCACCTGATCCGGGAGATAGTTGATCGCCGGGAGATCGAGGTCAGGAGGGTTGACACGAAGAACAACACCGCGGATCTACTCACGAAGGCCATTCCCCAGATACAGTTTGAGAGACTCTTCGGGATGCTCGGTATGCGATACTACAGCAGCTGGCCCTAGTGCAAGTGGGAGATTGTTAGTTGTATGTATGCCCTAGAGGCCAGTATTGTACAGATGATGTATATTATATTGGATGTTTGGACATATATAGAGATGACTTTCTTGCTCGATATGATAGTATGCTATCTGGTTACTCTTTATCTTAACATGTACACTAGTCTCTTTATACTGTCTTATAGTTACATGTTGGTAAAGCCCTTAGGATTTGTACTTGACTGCCTGGACTATGATGCAGATCATACTAGTGGGGACATGGTAGTCCATAAGTACATCCTTCAAGGTCCCTAGTCGTGGGTGTATCGAGACGGGGCATCGATATACCAGAGTAGACTAGCGTATACGCTTCTCGACCCATGTGATGGGTGATGGATGATCCCATATCCATTGGTGTTTGACATCAGAGATGGTATACGGGTGCTCAGTGGAGACTGAGTACACTGGACGGACTCGCCGAGAACTCCCAGATGGTATTATACCTCACGTCAGATGGCAGTTCTCAGGTGACACTTGTACAGGTTAGTCTGTAGACCCGAGATCGTCATAGAGTCTTGTGTGATTCCCACTGTGCTTTGATCTCCACCTTACCGCGTCCATGAGGGCATGCAAAACGGTGGTCTTTGGGCACAGTCCCGAGTCACATGGAGGCAATGAGCGATAGGAGGGGTTTCGTCTCTCCCGGTATTGGGGGTTGATGTTGCGCAGTGCTCGATTGGCCGTAGCAGGGAAGTCCCTGGCCAGGGCTGATCAGAGATTTGCTGGTAAGTGTTACCAGTAGTTTCTCGACCCGTTCGAGCCTCACATCGGCATGACTTGTCGGGTTATTGGGGTCTGACGTTTACCACCCCTAGACTTGATATGCGACGTATCAGACGAAGAGACCGGACTGTACGGTAAGTGTTACAGGTCGGATTCGCAGGAGTGTGAGCGGGTTAGCTCGTCGATCATCTGATCGCTCAATACCCGGGTGGCCGTTACGTTTAGCAGACCGCTTGCGGCTTGTGGGTGCTTGATATGATCATCATCTGCTACCGGCGTATTGACGAGTCTTTAGAGTCCTACACAGAGGTTTCCTGGTTCAAGCGAAACGAAATAGGAGCGCATATGAGATATGTACGGGACCGAGAATGATGCGTGTATGTGATACCGTATTTCATTCTCGCGATACATGTTTCGATTGGTTATATTCGATATGACCTAGTTATCGAATCACTGATTCGATAAATCGATACATTAGATAATAGTCGGTTGTATGCGATATAACCGGATCATTGAATCAAGTGTTGATTTAATGATTTAATGTATAATTATATATTTGATATATTACTTTACATTAACTAGTATAGGTTCACTTTAAACGGATTTTTCTCACTTGATTTGCACATTGTATATGTGATATATCTTTTGTGCACCTTTTTGTATCATGTTTGATGATACTTGATCATATGGTTAAATGAATAGAATTAAACCATGGTTATTCTGTAATTAGGGTTTTGCATATTTATTTATTCATTTATTTGTTTATTTATGTGGATAAATTTAAGATGAGAATGGTGGCAATTCTTGTCTTATGTTGAAGCTTCATGAAGCCTTGACTTTATGCAACCATTCTTGTCCACTAGCTTAACCCTAACTCTACAAATAACCATGATTGATTCTCTACACTTAACCTTAGTTAGAATTATGATAAGTTTAGATTTTTCTTTTCATTTTAAAAGCACTTATCATAATTCTAGCTCTTCTTCTTCTTCATCTTCAAAAGAAAAACTTAGATGCCATCAATGGCAACTTGAGTTCTAGTGAGAGAATTCCAAATCTAAAGTGAACCCATCTCCTATTTCTTCACCCTCTACCTCTTGCCAAGTTGTTTTGGGTGTTCTCTTCACAAGTTTCACAACTTTGTGAAGTCGGAGCTTGAACTAGTGCAACCTCGACGTAGATCGTCTTTGACACGAAGCCGACGACCTATTCCGCACGTTTTTCCGATGAAGCCGACGAATGAGTCGAGGATTCATGATGGACAGCAAGGGCATGACCACGTGGAGCTAAGGAGGTGGAAATCCGGATCTACAAAGGTTGTAGCTTCCGACCTTTAGTTAATTTGCTAACTAGTTTAGTTTTTCGCCTAGAATTCTAGTCTAAGATCCGTGTTAGGGTTTCTCGGCACCATAATTTTTGTAAAATGGCATGTTCGATGCCTTGTGAGAGCTCTATAGGGTGCCTAGGAACCTTTCACAGCTATCTGACAATAGGTATAATACCAACTAGCAGGTTCCCGGCGAGTCCGTCCAGTGTACTCATAACCCAATGAGCACCTGCATACTATCTTAGGTGAACAAACTAACACCAATAGCTTGTGAGACCTGGCCACCGTCCCTCGTCGGGGTCTCGATCAGTATACACTAGTCTACACTGGAGTATCGATGCCCGGTCTCGACACTCCTACGACTAGGGACATTTAAGGATGTGCTTATAGACCCCCAGCTCCCACATATATGATCGCCATCATAATACTGGCAGTCAAGAAAGAATCCTATGGGCTCTATCAACATGTACATGATGATAAAGGCAAACCAGATAGCATACTATCATCTTGAGTAAGACTGCTTTATCGGTACAGGTCCTCACTCAATCATCATAATCACAATTCCGCGACTATGATAATTGCCTTGAGGGCACTATAGCCAACAACAGATACCACTGCAGTTGGCGCGAGAGCAGTTTTGCTGTTAGGTGGGTTGTAGTATCTGGTCATTTCTATTGTACACACTTTTGTATCTAGTATTCTCCATCTACCTTTATATGTATTTGACTTAGAGACAGTGTGAGGATGATAATGTATATTATTTGTATTCTGGTGTCGAGCTCGTGTGAGCCGACTTTACTTATGCAGTTATGATTCCGTGATGTTGTTCACTTATTGCTCATTTCTTCGCTACGACGTCGTATATTACTCTTGTGGTGTTGTTTCCGCCGTTGGGCGTGATTGCTCCCGTTTGGGATGATGTACTATATTATATCATTTTTACTCATATCTTGTCTTATACCCGATTTCGGGGTTAGTTTTTACAAAGGAAATGATGCCAAAATTTTGAAGATAATAACTTAAACTTTTTAAAAAAAATATTATTAAGCTACTTAAGGTTTTCCAAATGTTTTAATCAAATGTTTTCAACACTTATTACTTTTCATGGTTTTTGACTTCTGGGTTTCGGCTTACTTAGTCGCGTTACGCCTGTAGACGTTGCGTGGTTAAGTGCCGGTCATGAGTCGAACTTCGGGTCATGACAAAGATATTCTCAATAAATACCGTGATGCAAAGCAAAAAGTGATCGACTATAGTGAAGTTATTACCCTGACACAAACTTCTGCCTAAAAGGTCACTCCCGATGAAGGGATCTCGGCCCTTGCCTCATCGAATTAGGTGCTGGATATTCATAACCGAATACCACTATGCAAAACAAAAGAAAACGTCCTTGTAATAACTTTTTGAAAATTAGTCCAACAACATCGAATAGGTTTGTTTTCCTTGCATTGATCCGAATCAACGCAGTCCTATCAATTAATCACACCAATAAAGAACGAAAATATGATGTACGTATATGCCATCCGCATTCGCCACTGGGTCCCGTCATTACCTATTAGGTTACTTAACTAACGACAAAGCGGGGACTGGACTAGCGCGGGTATAAAACATATACAACATCTACTAGTATATATATAGCAATATATAATAATCGCTCCAGGCGTGATAAATGCAACATCATAGAAAAGTAATAAGCATCATAGAACAATACAGATAATCTGGGAGCCCCGGGTTGTTGGATGTAGTGCCCTCAAAGTCAATTATTGGATCGCAGGTACGTGATTGCAATGATTGAGGGAGGACCTATACCTGTAGAACAGTCTTACTCGAGATGATAGTATGCCATCTTGTTTGCCTTTATCAATCGTATACAGGTTCAGGTGACTGATCACTATTACACGTTGATAGAGCCTTTAGGATCTTGCTTGACTACCAACAGTATGATGGCGATCATATACGTGAGAGTTGGGTAGTCTATAAGCACATCCTTAATAGTGGTCCCTAGTCGTGGGAGTTTCGAGACATGGCATCGATACTCCGGAGTAGACTAGTGTATACAGTCGAGACCCCGACGAGGGGCGGTAGCCGGTCTCACAAGCCACTGGTGTCAGTTGGATCACCTAAGATGTATACATGTGCTCATTGGGTTATGAGTACACCGGACAGGACTCGCCGGGAACCTGCTAGTTGGTATTTATACCTAGTGTTAGATAGCAGTTCCCTGGTGACATGTGTACAGGTTAGTTCATCGACCTTAGGTCGTCATTTGTCTCGTATGAGTTCTCACTGTGCTTAGATTACTACCCTACCATGGCTCAAAGGAGTAGTGCAAATAAGTTTTAGTTAGTTACAGTCCCGAGCCATATGGAGGCAAGTGAGGGGATCGGCAGGGGATTCGTCTCTCCCGGTATTGGGGGTAAGATCGCGCTGTGTCTAGGAGAGCCATTACACAAAGCCCTCGACCGAGGCAGGAGATTTACTGGTAGGTACTCCAGTAGTATCTCAAGGTGTTCTGGGCTACACTCTGACACGACTTATACCGCTATTGGGGGTCTGACGTTACCAGCCCCCTAGGCCCGATATGCGATACTCATAGACGAACGGACCGGACTGTATGTATATTGTCACTGATAGGCTCAGTAGGGTTCCAGGATGAGTTCGCTCATCAGCTTCCCTTGAGGTCAGTACATGGGCAGCCGTTACGCACAGCTAGTGCCGCTGACGTGCTTGTGGTTAAACCTACTGCCAGGGTACTGACGAGTATTTAGAGTCCCCCACAGATAGTTTCCCAAGTTCGGGCGAAACGTTGTAGAGGCCGTATGGTTTTATGGCAGGGTTCGGAAATTGCACGTGCACTTGTGCGCGTGTCATATTTCGGACAGATAATACTGGTGGACTTTGGTTTAAGCCGGATCCATGTATTATATTGAGTTGGAATATTTTAGTCTCTCGTATTCGTATTCGGTCGGAATACGGATACAAGTATGTATATACAGGTGAGGGGTATTTTCGTAATCCGTTACGAGAATATTTTAGAAGATACATTTCTTTTTGGATTAACCATTTTGGTTTAAATGATTATTGGATTTTGGAAAGGGTGACTCATTATGGACGACACATTAATTCTAGAATGTTCACTAATGACTCATGTTATGAGTCATCTAGTGAGTCATTAAGGAATTAATGTGTTTTGTTTTGGGTTTGGATATTTAAGGAGATATTTTCATTAGATACTTTTTTATGGTTTTGATTATATAACCTCATATATCTATTTACAAGAGAATAAGGAAAAAACAAAAGTTTATGAGCTTAGTTTTCTTTTGGCTCACTAGTGTTTCTTGAGTTCACCATTTCCAATCCTAAGCATCTTCTTAACCCTCTCATGTGATGAGAACCCTAGGGTATTTGAGACAAAGTATTCTACTCATTCTCTACTTCATCTTGGTCATCTCTTTTAGCAGACTTGATGACCGAGTTGCCTCGGTATAGAGGCGGAAGCCCGTTTAAAGATCCATTGACGTGGTGCCACCTCGATGAGGAGAAGAGAGATCGGAGTTGCCACGAGGAGTGTGGGATGATGGCTAAAGACCGAAGGACTCGGATCGATCGGTATAGCCTTTCTACCTCTTTACAATTTGTTAGTTTAGCGTTAATGGCAAGATCCGGGTTATAGTATGTGATAGCGCCAGTTATAAAAGTTTTTGTTCCGCGTTTGGCGTCAGAATGATGGCCGGGGCGCTACCGTAGACTTACATGGTATCAGAGCCACGCCATTAACCTTTACTAACTTGTTCTAACATATTTAAAATATCGATCGAATGAAATTTCCGAAACCACACTTTTCACGCTAAAGTTTCTGTCGATTTTTAAAACAGGTCTAAAAATTATTTTGAGCATCTCAGAAAATCGTGCAGGCTTTTTTAAGAATATTGTAGAAATTTGGGCCACTGTTCCGCCGCCAGTTTGTGGCTACAGTGCTCCATATTTCTTCAGGGTGTTCTGCATAGGGAATTGTGGTTTCTGGAATATTTTGTTTGGGCCCAGATTTTGTTTGCGTACTGCAGATGTACGTGGGGCCCACTTCGGGAAGTTTTGTCGATCGGAATTTTAAACTTGTTAGTTTACATTACTTACATTATATCTCCGACCGTGTCATTCGAGCGGTAAATTGTGTCTAATTGCTATAGTCCTTTTAGACGGGTTTGCGAACGTGACATTCGCGTTGATGTTCTGTGTTGTGCTGTGATGTAGCGGATTTGTCGTGGTGGATAGCTATGTGCAATGGTAGTGCAGTTTGGATTTATTTGTACATTTGATATTGCGGGGCGAGCGTCCAACATGTGGACTGCCGTCACTGCCTGTTTGTATAATATTCTTTTGGGGCACGACCGGACTGAGGTCAATATACCCGTTGTACATATTTTTCATTTCTGTACTAGGTCTACCCCGCGACAGAGTGCACGGATAGCCGGGTTCTGGAGGGCTACGGGTCCACATCTCATGGCTTTGAGTGGTAGAGGGCCTCACTCTAGAATTGGAAGACTATTCGCCGCACTCGTATGGGGTACAGGTTGACCCAAGGAGGGGTGCCCAAGTTACCGGATTCCGTGAAGTACTGGGTGATCCATTCACTTTGCTGTAGGGGGCTGCCTCGCTTCAGGTTTTGGCGGGTAACTTGCCGCACCCGTAGGGGTCTAGGTTTCATTGCACAGGCTATCCACACGACCAGGGGAACGTCGGGTTTCAGCAGCAGCTCTGTGAAACCCGGGGATCCCAGGTTATCTATATTGTTCTGTGATGCTTATTACTTTTCTGTAATGTTGCATATTATCACGCCTGGAGCGATTATTGTATATTGGTATATATACTAGTAGATGTTGTATATGTTTTGCACCCACGCTAGTCCAGTCCTCGCCCTGTCGTTAGTTAAGTAACCTAACGGGTAATGACGGGACCCATTGGCGAATGCGGATGGCATATACGTACATTTTATTTTCGTTCTTTTCTGGTGTGATTAATTGATGGGACTGCGTTGATTCTGATCATTGCAAAGGAAAACAAACCTGTTTGGACGTTGTTGGAACTGTTTTAAAAAGTGTTATTACAAAGACGTTTTCTTTTGTTTTGCATAGTGGTATTCAGTTGGAATATCCTGCACCTCATTCGACGAGGCAAGGGCCGAGATCCCTTCACCGGGAGTGACCCCTTGGGCAGAAGTTTGCATCAGGGTAATAACTTCACTATAGTCGATTACATGTTGCTTTGCATCGTGGTATTCAGTTGGAATATCTTTCACCTCATTCCACGAGGAAAGAGCCGAGATCCCTTCACCGGGAGTGGCCTCTTTAGCGAAGGTTTTCGCCACTATATTTTTATAAAAAGCTATCAGGTTCCTTCAACGAGATCAAGTTCATTACGTTAAAGGTTTTTCGCCAAAAACCAGTCGTAGCCCTCCGTCGTTTCTGACGGTAGCACGTAGTATTCATGCTATGTTTGTTGGCCTTCGTCAAGGCATAGTGGATGGTAGCTGCTTGTTACTTTTCTGTTGCATAGATAGATGAGTTGGTTTGGGACAGTCGTATTACCTTGTTGGCCTTCGTCAAGGGTATGTACGGGTGGGTTCGAATTAACAAGATAATGACGGGTAGAACTTGACATGTGACTTATGATTTCTTGGCCTTCGTCAAGGTCATAAGAACATGGGGTAAAAATCACATCGGGAGTTTCTAAAGAAACTGAAACTTGCCAGGCATGCGCATACCTTCTGGAGTGTGATAACATGAATGGATACCTTCACGTTATCATGCGATGAGAGTTGGATCCCGATTCCCACTGATGAGTTGGTTTACTCTTCGGGTGATCCCGATTGATTCTTCTTTCAGGTTTGGAGGAGAATTTGACAGTACGGTGGGAGGTTTCCTGATTAGATAAAGTGATAACCATTCTGATCTAGGTTAGAGTGCATGCTGAGTGTTTCTTTTCTCTCTCTCTTTGGCAGCGACTTTTGACCGACCCTAGACTATGACTCAGTGACCAAGTTGACCGAACCTTCTTAAAATACTGGCTTTTGGATTGTCCTAGTTGCATAAGTCATTGTTGCTCCTTCTTTTACCCTTTGCATTTCTCAGAACACCTCGTATCACTACGAACATCCACTTCCATTGGATAGATCCATCGTATGGTTATATGCGAACTCGAAGGGACTTCTTCGAGGATGGATCCAGGTTCAGGAGAAATTGAATTGGTTTATTCGGTTGTCTTTTATCATCACCTTCTCTCAGGTTGCGAGGGCTCCTTAGTTTAGGAGAGTACACCTATTACGCTTTTTGGATAGTCTTCTTCCAAACCATAGGCAGGTGCCAAAAGGTAGGGAAGGAAGAAAACCAATTAGCCTAAGTAGGGTGTACAGAAGGTAATAAGTAAAGACAAAATAAAGGGATTAGAATAAGGGCAAAGTAAATTGCGACTGCTATCATTCACGACCAAACCGCGTACTTCATCGCCACTCCTACTTCACCTTTGCTTTTTTCACCAGTTCGGGAGAAATAGAATAAGATATTATTCAGTTGTCTTTTATCATCACCTTCTCTCAAGTTGCGAGTACTCTTTGGTTTAGGAGAGTACACCTATTATGCTTACTCGATAGTTTTTTTCCAAACCATAGGCTGGTGCCGAACGGTAGGGAAGGAAGAAAACCATTTAGTCTAATGATGGTGTACAGAAGGTAACGACTAAAGACAAATAAAGGGATTTGGAGAGATGGCAAAGAAATATACGGTTATAGTCATGAATTGGATTATGGAAGAGGCATTACTAGGAATACCAGGATACCCCTACGAAACATTTTTTCATGTTTCAGTTCCACTATGCATTGTTAAAGGAAAACTGATTTCCCGATTAGATACTTACTCCAGAGTATGTATTTACCAGGTATGATTCTCACATCTGTATGGTTTTACAGATGATGAGTGGGAGTAAGTTATTGGGAACTAGGTGATCATCCTCATTATATCGGAATTCGTTGTAATTGGTGATATTTGAAGAAATCGCCTAGGTTTTTGCCGGACGGCATGTATTTGGTTTTGAGTATCCATTGTTGTGCACCAATTTCAAAATGATAAATCTGTACGTTTATTTTTATAAAGTGAGATATAACTTTTTGAAATTATGTCCGTGACATTTATCTATATCAGTTGACGATTGGATAAGGAGCATTGAACAGCGGAGTTGTTCTTAACCATAAGTACAGTTTTCAACCTATGATGCACAGGTTTTGAGTTCTTTGACTCAGGGGACTTATACAGAGTATTGTATGTTGTCCAGTGTCCATTAGGACAAAGGGGTTGGTCCTCGTACTATGTTCTGTTTACTTGTGACTGCTCTAGTTTTTAGACAAGTGTTTCGTAGAAATACAATGTCTAAGTTTTGAGAAGTTGTGGGTATAAGAATAAAGTAGAGAACTAGATATCGCAAGTATCGGAATTCTTCAAAGAGATCGAAGAAGTAGATACTTATGATTGGTATTCAGATGATAGTAATGGTTTTGAGAAACTTGTTTCTCTTTCAGGTTACTCATAATTGGATGGATTCCTAAGTTGAGTAATGCTGATTAGCCTCTTTCCATTAAGTTGATATGCACTGGAGACAGCTGCATGATTAGAATCTGGTTCCAATTAAATAAGTGCCAAAGTTTCTATATTGGATATAGAATGGTTTATATCTTAACGATGTTAAGGTACGGGGAGTTGTCCGGCTTATGCTTAAAACCAGACTCTGGATAACTCAAGGCACGTTTCTATAATGGCAGTTTGTGGGTTGACCCAGGCTCTGACGAGGGTTGACTTTCTACCATCTGGAAGATCAATAGTGATATTGTTCTTGACTCGCCACAGTTTTAGTAAAATGGATTTTTTCAGAAAACAGTAGTGGAAGTATGGTAGAACTGGAAGTGATTCCAGAACCGCAAACGATTATGGAAAATTCAATAGGACCTATAGATTCAATCAGGTTTGACATTCCATTAGCCACTCCGCAGATATGGTAGGTAACCTCAGACACCCGAGAGGTACTCCGGTAGCCTCAAGGACGGTGACAGGGAGGTTCTTGTTTACCCAGACTTGACACTACTGTTGTTCCAGGCTATGAGACCCGGCAGGAGGTTAAGTATAGCGTCGTTCTAAACTAGCTTTAGAAGTGCACGTATATATTATTCTGCCAGAGAGTTGTTGTGGTCAGCGGAAGCAGCGGAAGCATAGTGGGCAAGTAGCTTATGTCTATTTATAGACTAGAGCAGATATAGCGGAGATGGATCATCTAATTTTGATTTGATAGTCATGGCTTTGACTTCATCAGAATAGGGGATGGATCTGTTAAAGAAGGTAGTAGGGTGTGATGTCCTGGTATTTGGATGACATACACGGAGTAGGAAGTAAAATTCCTTTACTACGATCGGTTATACTGTGGTTGTCACACAGTTGTTTCTCCACACAGGATATGGATATAATATTTGACATTCTGGTTACTAGATCTATGGTTTTAAATCTAGATTTGGGTAGTTTCCTAATGTGGGTACTTTGACAGTATTCTAATAGTATTTTAGAATAGGTGACTCCTGGCATGGTGGTGTACCTGCAGGTGATGGAGTCACCCTCTCTAAAGGTGTCTTACAGACTAAAGGGGAGAGGTATGTGCATGATTGGCAGATCACTTTCTTAGGCAATTGAGTCAATCATGAGGTGTTAAGTACCACACCAGATGTTGTTTTTGCACTAGATGCAATAAGTTTATATTAATCCAATCCTGGAGAAACATTCGGAAGCAGTTTTAGAACATAAGTGGATGTTCTACGGATTTGATGACGGCAGCCTCCTTCGGGAGACGGTCATCATTCCAGGCTTCCAAGGTGATATGGATGACAGAGTGATTGTCAGAGTAATAGTTTTCCCTCTGACGAAGGGGGCAGTATTATGGACAGGTGGTCCAAAAGAATACTGTGGGAGGCATGGTGCTGGATACTGATTAGTTTCAGTTATTGATACAGTCTAAGAAGTTTGGATTTGGAGTTTATTTATGAACTAGGTCCGATCAGATATCCAGACATACTCTAAGACAGGTATTACTCAATTCGGAAGATGGCTTTCTCCGCGAACTTGAGGTTAAGAGAGACAAAGAAAGATACATCGGGGCGGATCCACTCGCTGAGGCTATTTTTAGAACACAAGAGTTTTACAAACGAGCTTTGTGAAACTGATTAGTAGAGGAGTTGGGTGTTCGGTATCACACGGGCTGTGAGTATGCGACAACGAAATAATTAGCCTTAAGTGCAAGTTGGAGAATGTTGGATGTAGTGCCCTCAAAGTCAATTATTGGATCGCAGGTACGTGATTGCAATGATTGAGGGAGGACCTATACCGGTAAGACAGTCTTACTCGAGATGATAGTATGCTATCTGGTTTGCCTTTATCAGTCGTGTACAGGTTCAGGTAACTGATCACTATTACACGTTGATAGAGCCTTTAGGATCTTGCTTGACTACCAACAGTATGATGGCGATCATATACGTGAGAGTTGGGTAGTCTATAAGCACATCTTTAATAGTGGTCCCTAGTCGTGGGAGTTTCGAGACAGGGCATCGATACTGCGGAGTAGACTAGTGTATACAGTCGAGACCCCGACGAGGGGCAGTGGACAGTCTCACAAGCCACTGGTGTCAGTTGGATCACCTAAGATGTATATATGTGCTCATTGGGTTATGAGTACACCGGACAGGACTCACCCGGGAACCTGCTAGTTGGTATTTATACCTAGCGTTAGATAGCAGTTCCCTGGTGACATGTGTACAGGTTAGTTCATCCGCCTGAGGTCGTCATTTGTCTCGTGTGAGTTCCCACTGTGCTTAGATTACTACCCTACCACGGCTCAAAGGAGTAGTGTAAACAGGTTTTAGTTGGGTACAGTCCCGAGCCACATGGAGGCAAGTGAGGGGATCGGCAGGGGATTCGTCTCTCCCGGTATTGGGGGTGAGATCGCGCTGTGTCTAGGAGAGCCATTACACAAAGCCCTCGGCCGAGGCAGGAGATTTACTGGTAGGTACTCCAGTAGTATCTCAAGGTGTTCTGGGCTACACTCTGACACGACTTATACCGCTATTGGGGGTCTGACGTTACCAACCCCCTAGGCCCGATATGCGATACTCATAGACGAACGGACCGGACTGTATGTATATTGTCACTGATAGGCTCAGTAGAGTTCCAGGATGAGTTCGCTCATCGGCTTCTCTTGAGGTCAGTACATGGGCAGCCGTTACGCACAGCTAGTGCCGCTGACGTGCTTGTGGTTAAACCCACTGCCAGGGTATTGACGAGTCTTTAGAGTCCTCCACAGATAGTTTCCTAAGTTCGGGCAAAATGTTGTAGAGGCCGTATGGTTTTATGGCAGGGTTCGGAAATTGCACGTGCACTTGTGCACGTGTCGTATTTCGGACAGATAATACTGGTGGACTTTGGTTTAAGCTGGATCCATGTATTATATTGAGTCAGAATATTTTAGTCTCTCGTATTCATATTCGGTCGGAATACGGATACAGGTATGTATATACAGGTGAGGGGTATTTTCGTAATCCGTTACGAGAATATTTTAGAAGATGCATTTCTTTTTGGATTAACCATTTTGGTTTAAATGATTATTGGATTTTGGAAAGGGTGACTCATTATGGATGACACATTAATTCTAGAATGTTCACTAGTGACTCATGTTATGAGTCATCTAGTGAGTCATTAAGGAATTAATGTGTTTTGTTTTGGGTTTGGATATTTGAGGAGATATTTTCATTAGATATTTTTTTATGGTTTTGATTATATAACCTCATATATCTATTCAGAAGAGAATAAGGAAAAAACACAAGTTTATGAGCTTAGTTTTCTTTTGGCTCACTAGTGTTTCTTGAGTTCACCATTTCCAATCCTAAGATCTTCTTCAACCTCCACCCTAACCCTCTCATGTGATGAGAACCCTAGGGTGTTTGAGACAAAGTATTCTACTCATTCCCTATTTCATCTTGGTCATCTCTTTTAGCAGACTTGATGACCGAGTTGCCTCGGTATAGAGGCGGGAGCCCGTTTAAAGATCAGTTGACGTGGTGCCACTTCGATGAGGAGACGAGAGATCGGAGTTGCCGTGAGGAGCGTGGGATGATGGCTAAAGACCGAAGGACTCGGATCGATCGGTATAGCCTTTCTACATCTTTACAGTTTGTTAGTTTAGCGTTAATGGCAAGATCCGGGTTATAGTATGCGATAGCGCCAGTTATAAATGTTTTTGTTCCGCGTTTGGCGTGAGAATGACGGCCGGGGCGCTACCGTAGACTTACATGGTATCAGAGCCACGCCATTAACCTTTACTAACTTGTTCTAACGTGTTTAAAACATCGATCGAACGAAATTTCCGAAACCACACTTTTCAGGCTAAAGTTTCTGTCTATTTTTAAAACAGGTCTAAAAATTATTTTGAGCATCTCAGAAAATCGTGCAGGCTTTTTTAAGAATACTGTAGAAATTTGGGCCACTGTCTCCACAGAACTTCCGCGGAACCGCCGCACAAACCATGGTTTGGCCGCGGTTCCTCCGCCAGTTTGTGGCTATAGTGCTCCATGTTTCTTCAGGGTGTTCTGCATAGGGAATTGTGGTTTCTGGAATATTTTGTTTGTGCCTAGATTTTGTTTGTGTACTGCAGATGTACGTGGGGCCCACTTCGGGAAGTTTTGTCGATCGGAATTTTAAACTTGTTAGTTTACAGTACTTACATTATATCTCCGACCGTGAATGTCATTCGAGCGGTAAATTTTGTCTAATTGCTATAGTCCTTTTAGACGGGTTTGCGAACGTGACATTCGCGTTGATGTTCTGTGTTGTGCTGTGATGTTGCGGATTTGTCGTGGTGGATAGCTATGTGCAATGGTAGTACAGTTTGGATTTATTTGTACATTTGATATTGCAAGGCGAGCGTCCAATATGTAGACTGCCGTCACTGCCTATTTGTATAATATTCTTTGGGGGAACGACCGGGCTGAGGTCGATGTACCCGTTGTACATATTTTTCAATTCTGTACTAGGTCTACCCCGCGACGGAGTGCACGGATAGCCGGGTTCTGGAGGGCAACGGGTCCGCATCTCATGACTTTGAGTGGCAGAGGGCCTCACTCTAGAATTGGAAGACTATTCGCCGCACTCGTAGGGGGTATAGGTTGACCCAAGGAGGGGTGCCCAAGTTACCGGATTCCGTGAAGTGCTGGGTGGTCCATTCACTTTGCTGCCGCACCCGTAAGGGTCTAGGTTTCATTGCACAGGCTATCCACACGACCAGAGGAACGTCGGGTTTCAGCAGCGGCTTTGTGAAACCTGGGGATCCCAGATTATCTGTATTGTTCTGTGATACTTATTATTTTTCTGTAATGTTGAATATTATCACGCCTGGAGCGATTATTATATATTGGTATATATACTAGTAGATGTTGTATATGTTTTACACCCGCACTAGTCCAGTCCCCGCTCTGTCGTTAGTTAAGTAACCTAACGGGTAATGATGGGACCCAGTGGCGAATGCGGATGGCATATACGTATATTTTATTTTCGTTCTTTTCTGGTGTGATTAATTGATGGGACTGTGTTGATTCTGATCAATGCAAAGGAAAACAAACATGTTTGGACGTTGTTGGAACAGTTTTAAAAAGTGTTATTACAAAGATGTTTTCTTAACTAACGACAGAGCGGGGACTGGACTAGCGCGGGTGTAAAATATATACAACATCTACTAGTATATATATAGCAATATATAATAATCGCTCCAGGCATGATAACTGCAACATCATAGAAAAGTAATAAGCATCATAGAACAATACAGATAATCTGAGAGCCCCGGGTTTCTATTGAGCCGCAACTGAAAACCCAACGTTCCCCTGCTCGTGTGGATAGCCTGTGCAATGAAAACCTAGAACCCTACGGGCGCGGCAAGTTATCCGCCAAAACCAGAAGCGAGGCAGCTCCCTTCAGCAATGTGAATGGACCACCCAGCACTTCACAGAATCCGGTAACTTGAGCACCCCTCTTTGGGTCAACCTGTACCCCTACGAGTGCGAAGAATAGCCCGCCAATTCTAGAGTGAGGTCCCCTCCTTCTTAAAGCCATGAGATGCAGACCCGTTGCTCTCTAGAACCCGGCTATCCGTGCACTCCACCACGGGGTAATCCTAGTACAGAAAAGAAAATATATGTAGAACGGATATATCGACCTCAACCCGGTCGTGCCCCAAAAAAATAATACACAAACAGGCAGTTACGGCAGTCCACATGTCGGACGCTCACCCCGCGATATCAAATGTACAAATAAAACTAAACTGTACTAACATTGCACCCAAGCTATCCACCACGACAATCCGCAACATCACAGCACAACACAGAACATCAACGTGAATGTCACATTCGCAAACTCGTCTAAAAGGACATATAGCAATTAGACGAGTTATACCGCTCTAATGACATTCATGGTCGCAGATAGAAATATAAGTTGTAACGCTTCGAAAATCGTTTAGGCAGTTTTTCGATAATCGGCAAAATAATCAGTCTTTTCCGTAAAAGCTCAAAATAAATAATTTTCAATATAGGCCTAATTATACAAAATTTAGATAATATATTGCTAAAATTTGGTCACTAAATTGTCACTTAAAATTTTCTAGTTAATTAAAAAAATTCCTTAATTAATTATTTTTAATATTATTTTAAGCTTTTAAAAATATATTAATTTAGTGGTAAATACAAATTTAAATGGGTGAATTACATAATTAGGAACCATTATAAACTAAAATATATTAGTAACAAAAACTTTACCAAAACATTCCAAGAATTGTGGTTTTATGGTTTAAAAAATGCATTAAAAGGTTTTTTTTTTATAAAAATGATGTAACATTCATTAATTGACCTTGGAAGATAGCTTTTGTGTAGAAATTTCTACACCATTCCCTCACCACTCACCCCCTACCCCTCATGCCGAGATTCCCTCCCAGCAGTTCCCCCTCTTTCCTCATTTCTTTGCTTCAAAAATTCATGAAAAAATGCACAAAAATCCACAAAATACACACTTTTCTTCACTAATTCAAACCTAAATCCTTTTCCACCTCTTCTCAAACACTAATTTGTTTAAAACAATGAGAAAGAAGACATCTTTAGAGGCTAAGTGTAAGAGGTTCACAACTTGTGAGGTATAAGTTCTATCAAGTTGTTAAATTTGTAGTTTGTTTATGCTAAATTAGAAGTTTAAAGTGTTAATTTCATTATAATGGGTTTTCTTGAAAATTATAGTAAAGGTTTGGAATTTCAATTAGGGTTTGACGTTTTGTAAGTGGGTTGTAAATTGTGTTGTGGCCATCTAGTAGCTTGAATTGGATGGTTGTGCGATACTGCGATCGCTAAGTCGTTAATCCGCGAAGTTTGCATCGGAATTTTTACGCGAATGCTTACTAGGTTTTCTAAATTATTAGAAAGTGACTTAATTGCGTTATCGTGATGATATTATTAGTATCTACTACGACTTGTAGGGTGTGTGAATGCGGATTTTTGTCTAGTCGGATTTTAGTTTTGGCGGTTGCCCCGAAACGACGATTTTAGTTAAGGTTTTAGCGATTTTCGTGTGTTTTCCGCGTACCGAGTGCACGTTGTGCCTAAATTATGAGCGTTGATATTTTCATATGGTGACTTGCGTTGTTTCATGAGGTGAAATCTTATGTTTTGGTTATGCAATTTTAGGATCTGTTGCGGAAACATCGGACGCGGCGCGCAAAGGCAAAGCGGTGGCTGGATCTGATTAGCGAGGCGTCCAGGTGAGTAGATGTATACATCTATGGGGGAATCGTCTGGATGGCGCGAGACACCCCATAGATAGGATCACTTTATTACTTGCAACTATATGCCTAGTTAGTTAGTTAACCATCTCATTCATTGCATAACCATATAGCTATCCGTCTGCTGGCATTGCATGGTTATCCATATACACATGTGTGATATCACCTCTTAGGACACATACACCATTACCATTGGCTCCTGTTGCACGCGCACTATTCGTGTGACATACACGCCTTAAGTAATTGCAATGCCACGAGCACTGTAGAACCTGTTTAGTTCAGTATCACCACTTGCATTATACACGATATATTGAATCGCATAGCATGTATATACCTCGCATCATCATTATGCTTATATAGATTTCTAGCCACAAATCACATCGCATACCTTGATATCATAGGCATTAATCATATACAACATGTTTGGTATTATGATTTTCTTGAGGATCTCAGTATTGCTGCGATTTCTGGATTTTGGGGGAAAACCGCAAGAATTTAACAAAAGCTTATTATTATCATTTTTAAAATAAAGTTGCAGTTTTCTCATGATGTATGTGTCGTCCACCATGAGTTTTCATGTTTTCTGTTGGATTTCGAGACCCGATTCGAAGAGTGGATGAACCGTCTCGGGTACATGGTGGGCCCGGTATAGTACCTCGGGGAAAGAAGATCGAGTTGTTGATGATGAGCCTAGCAGGGGAAGGCTACCTACCGGTGATGTCTGGCACGGTGGATATCCGGTGGATACTGACCGTTCTCGTAAGATTTGATGATATGGGCCGATCCGGACTGACGGAGCCCGATGTATTGAGACATTGATACAGTGAGACATTGAGACTGATATATTTCCATATTTGTGTAAGTCCACGGTAGTGTCCCGGCCGTCTAACAGACGCCAAATACGGAACAAAAACTTTTTACAAACAGGCGCTATCGTGTACCGTAACCCGGATCTGCCATTAAAGCTAAACTAACAAACTACAAAGTGGGTAGAAATGTTATACCGAACGATCCGAGTCCTTCGGTCTTCAACCATCATCCCACGCTTATTGCGGCTTCTCCAATCTTCTGAATCTCCAGTCTCGTCATCCAGGTGGCACCACGTCGACGGATCTTTAAACGGGCTCCCGCCTCTGAACCGAGGCAACTCGGTCGTCAAGTTTGCTAAAAGAGACGACCAAGATGATGTAGAGAATGAGAAGAACACTTTGTCTCGTTACGTCCAAGGCTATGGACGAACGGTTAAGAAAGTTACCTTTTGGAATCGGGTGAAATGAGAAATGAGGCTTATCTAATTTCCATGAGTCCAAAAAAATATCAATCTTTTTCCAAGCAACCATCATCATTCACCAAGAATGGCCGGCCACTTATAGATGAGGGGGAGGTGAGTGTAGGAGGGGAAAGGTGACCTTAAGGAATGATGCTTATCATAACAAAAGATCAAGAGAAAATATCTAAGCAAGAACAAGAAACATCAATGCAAAAGAATGAGTCGCTAATACACCTCATCAACTCATTAATGCAACAATTAATGCCAAGATGAGTCACTAATCTAGAAGCTTCTAGAACCACGACTCACCCTCATGACTCACGCGAGAGAAGAAAAGATAAATCCGCATTTAACCGACTGTTAAATACGGCCGACAGAAAACTGGAAACTGGCAACTTCCAAAAGTGATCCTGAAACGAATTTCAGGATAACCCCGTATCAGTATAAACATACCCGCATTTGTATTACGACCGAATACAAATGCAACTGAGACAAAGATATTATATCTACACAGTATAATACTCGGATCCGGCTTAAACCAAAGACGACCAGTATTATCTGCCCGAAAAATGACACGTGCGAAAACGCACGTACATTTTCCGAACCCTGCCATAAAACCATACGGCCTCTACAACGTTTCGCCCGAACTTGGGAAAGTGTTTGTGGGGGACTCTAATGACTCATCAACACACTGGCACTGGGTAAAACCACTAGCGCGTCAGAGGTACAACCTGTACGTAACGGCTGCCTATGTATTGATTGGATGGGAAGATGACGAGCGAACTCATCCATAAACCCTACTGAGCCTAACAGTGACAATGTATATACTGTCCGGTCCGTTCGTCTAAAGAGTATCGCATATCGAGTCTAGGGGGGTGGATAAAGTCAGACCCCTAATAACGTGATAATTCGTGTCGGTATGAAGCCCATCACCACCTTAGAAACTACTGGTCCAAATCAGTAATTCTCCACTACCTTGGCCAAGGATTTCTAGTGATGGCCACCCGTGCACTGCGCGATATCAACCCCCATTACCGGGAGAGACGAATCCCCGACGATCCGCTCACTGCCTCCATGTGGCTCAGGACTGTACCCAAAAAATACCTGTTTGCACAACTCCTTTGAGCCTGGTAGGGTAAGAATCAAAGCACAGTGGGAACCCACACGAGACAAATGACGATCTCTGGTCGATAAACTAACCTGTACACATGTCACCAGGGAACTTCTATCTGACGATATGTATAATACCAACTAGTATGTTCCCGGCGAGTCCTGTCCGGTGTACTCATAACCTAATGAGCACCTGTATACATCTTAGGTGATCCAACTGACACCAGTGGCTTGTGAGACCGGACACCGCCCCTTGTCGGGGTCTCCACTGTATACACTAGTCTACTCTGGAGTATCGATGCCCTGTCTCGAAACTCCCACGACTAGGGACTCTTTAAGGATGTGCTTACAGACCCCAGATCCCACGTATATGATCGCCATCATACTGCTGGCAGTCAAGCAAGAATCCTATGGGCTCTATCATCATGCAATAGTGAACTAAAGCATGTATACGATGATAAAGACAAACCAGATAGCATACTATCATCTCGAGCAAGACTGTCATATCGGTATAGGTCCTGCCTCAATCATTGCAATCACGTATCTGCGATCCAATAATTGACTTTGAGGGCACTATCTCCAACAATCTCCCACTTGCACTTAAGGCTAATTATTGCAATGTCGCATACTCACAGCCCGTGTGATACCGAACATCCAACTCCTCTACTAATCAGTTTTACAAAGCTAATTTGTAAAACTCTTGTGTTCGAGAAATAACCTTAATGAGTGGATTCGCCCTGATGTTTGTTTCTATATCTCTCTAAATCTCAAGTTCGCGGAAAAACCATCTCCCGAATCGAGTAATACCTATCTTAAAATATGTCTGAATATCTGATGGGACCTAGTTCATAAATATACTCCAAATCCAAACTTCTTAGACTGTATTGATAACTGAACCTAATCAGTATCCAGCACCATGCCTCCTACAGTATCTTCTTGGACCACCTATCCATAATACTGTCCCTCGTCAGAGGGAAAACTATAACTCTGACAATCACTCTGTCATCCATGTCACCTTTGAAGCCTGGAATGATAACCGTCTCCTGAAGGAGGCTGCAGTCATCAAATCTGTAGAACATGCACTTATATTCTAAAACTGCTTCCTTATATTTCTTAAGGATTGGATTAATATAAACTTATTGCATCTGGTGCAAAAACAACATCTGGTGTGGTACTTGACATCTCACGATTGACATAATTCCCTAAGCAAGTGATCTGTCAATCATGCACATTCCTCTCCCCTTTTTTCTGTAAGACACCTTTAGAGAGGGTGACTCCATCACCTGCAGGTACACCACCATACTAGGAGTCATCAATTCTAAAAACCATTAGAATACTGTCAAAGTATCCACATTGGGAAACTACCCAAATCTAGATCTAAAACCATAGATCTAGTAACCAGAATGTCAGATATTATATCCATGTCTTTTGTGAAGAAACAACTGTGTGACGACCACAATACAACAGATCGTAGTATAGGAATTTTACTTCCTACTCTGTGTATGTCATGCAAATACCAGGATATCACACCCTACTACCTTCTCAACAGATCCATCCCCTATACTGATGAAGTCAAACCTATGACTGTCACATCAAAAATTAGATGATCTATCACCGCTATATTTGCTCAAGCCTATAAATAGACATAAGCTTCTTGCCCACTATGCTTCCGCTGCTCCCACTGACTATGACAACCCTCTGACAGAATAACATATACGTATACTTCTAAAGCTAGTTTAGAACGACGCTATATTTATCCTTCTGCCGAGTCTCATAGTCTTGAACAACAGTAGTGTCAAGTCTGGGTAAACAAGAACCTCCCTGTCACCGTCCTTGAGGCTACCGGAGTACCTCTCGGGTGTCTGAGGCTACCCACCATATCTGCGAAGTGGCTAATAGAATGTCAAATCTGATTGAATATATAGGTCCTATTAAATTTTCCGTAATCGTTTGCGGTTCTGGAATCACTTCCAGTTCTACCATACTCCCACTACTGTTTTTCTGAAAAAATCCATTTTACTAAAACTGTGGCGAGTTTAGAACAATATCACCATTGATCTTCCAGATGGTAGAAATGTCAACCCTCATCAAAGCCAGGGTCAACCCACAAACTACCATTACAGAAACGTGCCTTGAGTTATCCAGTGTCTGGTTTTAAGCATAAGCTGGACAACTCCTCGTATCTTAACATCGTTAAGATATGAACCATTCTATATACAATATAGAAATAGAGGCACTAATTTAACTGGAACCAGATTCAAACCATGCAACTGTCTCCAGTGCATATCAACTTAATGGAGAGAGGATAATCAACATTACTCAACTTAGGAATCCATCCAATTATAAGTAATCTGAAAGAGAAACAAGTTTCTCAAAAAATCATTACTTGAATACCAATCACAAGAATCTACATCTTCGATCTCTTTGAAGAATCCCGATACTTGCGATATCTGGTTCTCTACTTTATTCTTATACCCACAACTTCTCAAAACTTAGACATTGTATTTCTACGAAACACTTGTCTAAAAACTAGAGAAGTCACAAGTAAACAAAACATAGTATGAGGACCTACCCCTTTGTCCTGACAGACACTGGACAATATACAATACTTTGTATAAGTCCGCTGAGTTGAATAACTCAAAACCTGTGTGTCGTAGGTTGAAAACTATACCCAGGCGATTTCCTCAAATATCACCAATTACAATGAATTCCGATATAATGAGGATGATCACCTAATTCCCAATAACTTACTCCCACTCATCATCTGTAAAACCATACAGATATGAGAATGTAACCTGGTAGATACATACCCTGGAGTAAGTATCTAATCGAGAAATCAGTTTTTCCTTTAATAATGCACTGAAACATGAAAATGTTTCGTAGGGGTATCCTGGTATTCCTAGTAATGCCTCTTCCATAATCCAATTCATGACTTTAACCGTATATCTCTTTGCCACCTCTCTAAATCCCTTTATTTGTCTTTATTCATTACCTTCTGTACACCCATTAGGCTAAGTGGTTTTCTTCCTTCCCTACCGTTCGGCACAGGCCTATGGTTTGGAAGAAGACTATCCAGTAAGCATAATAGGTGTACTCTCCTAATCCTAGGAGTACTCGTAACTTGAGAGAAGGTGGTGATAAAAGACAACTGAATAATACCTTATTCTATTAAAGGTAAAATAGGAGTGGTGATGAAGTACGCGGTTTGGTCGTGAACGATAACAGTCGCAATTTACTTTGCCCTCTTTCTAATCCCTTTATTTTGTCTTTAGTTATTTCCTTCTGTACACCCTACTTAGGCTAATTTGTTTTCTTCATTCCCTACCTTTCAGCACCAGCCTATGGTTTGGAATAAGATTATCCAATAAGCGTAATAGGTGTACTCTCCTAAACTAAGGAGCCCTCGCAATCTGAGAGAAGGTGATAATAAAAGACAACTGAATAATCAATTCTATTTCTCCTGAACCTGGATCCATCCTCAAAGAAGTCCCTTCGAGTTCGTATATAACCATACGATGGATCTATCCAATGGAAGTGGATGTCCGTAGTAATACGGGGTGTTCTGAGAAATGCAAAGGGTAAAAGAGGGAGCGGTAATGACTTATGCAACTTGGACAATCCAAAAGCCAGTATTTTAAGAAGGTTCAGTCAACTTGGTCACTGAGTCATAGTCTAGGGTCGGTCAAAGGTCGCTGCCAAAGAGAGAGAGAAAAGAAACACTCTGCGTGCACTCTAACCTAGATCAGAATGGTTATCACTTTATCTAATCAGGAAACTTCCCACTGTAACCTCAAATTCTCCTCCAAACCTGAAAGAAGAATTAGTCGGGATCACTCGAAGAGTAAACCAACTCATCAGTGAGAATCAGGATCCAACTATCATCGCATGATAACTTGATAGAAGCCACTCAAGTTATTACACTCCAGAAGGTATGCGCATGCCTGGCAAGTTTCCTGTATGTTTGAAATTCCTGATGTGATTTTTGCCCCATGCTTTTATGACCTAGGCTTTGGTCAAAATGTCATAAGTCACATGCCAAGTGTAAGTCCGTGTTGCCCATCCCGGTGCTTGCGGGGAGGCGGAAAACATAATAAAAATCAGATTTTTATCAACTATAGGCAACATGGACTATGCTTTAAGGATCTTTGCTAAACATAAACTTGCTAACCCTAACTACAAAGTAGCTAAGTGATGGAAAGGTTATACCTTGAGCTCAAGGTCCTTCTCTCCTTGCTCCTTGGAATGGTTGAAAGAGTTCACCTTGCTTGTCTCCTCCGGTCAAAGAACGATCCACCCGAAAGCCACTACCTTTAGCTTCAACTCCAAGCTAGGAGTAACTAGAGTGCAAGAAATGCTAAGACTTGAACCCTAGAAGAGAGTAGAGAGGATCAAGTGAAGGTTTTTCTCAAGCTTTTTGTTTCTCAACACATGAGAGGGAGAGAGCTTGAGGGAGAGGATGAGCAAGAGAGAGAAATGATATGAGAGAATGAATTATTAGTGAGCCATTCTCACTAATATGTGTGGATAATTTTAATTGATTAATTAGCTTGAAAATTGTCATGGTAAATCATGACATGACCATTATCATTTCAATTTTGCAAAGATCAAAGAGCATCTTCCAAAAGAAATGATGATGGTCAAAGTGTCAACCTTGGTCAACAAGTCAATGAAGTCAAATTGTCAACAACAACCATGCACAATTATTAAGCTAATTATCAATTAACAATAATACACACAAAATCAATAGGGTTAATAAAATGACAATAGCCATTAACCCTAAACAAGGTCCTCTCCCTCAATCTCAAGCAACTGTGCATACGCACCCGCATTCGTGATCCGAGGAACACGAATACACTGAGAGAAACCAATCTCAAATCATATACTAGGATCCGGCTTAAACCAAAGCCCGCTAGTATAAACTGTCCGGACAGCAAACGTACACAAGTGCGCGGATGCGAACGAACCCTGTCGCAAAACCATGCGACCTCTACTCATTTTGCCTAAAGGCGAATAGCTCTCTGTGTGGGACTCTAAAGACTCGACACTACGCTGGCAGTGGGTTTAACCACAGATCGCAAGCGGCACTAGCTGTACGTAACGGTCCCCAGGTAGATGTCGATAAGAAGACTGACGAGGTGAACCCCATCTGCACTCCTACTGAGCCTGTATGTGACAGTCTCCGTACAGTCCGGTCTGTTCATCTGATACATCGCATGGCGGGCCTAGGGGGGCGGTGAACGTCAGTCCCCTAATAGCGGTACAAGTCGTGTCGGAGTGTAGCCCAGAACACCCTGAGATAACACTGGAAACCTACCAGTATATCTCGCTTGCCCTGGCCAGGGACTACTCGTGTAATGGCTCTCCTAGACACAGCGCGATGTCAACCCCCAATACCGGGAGAGACGAATCCTGTCTAACCGTCACTGCCTCCAAGTGTTTCGGGACTGCACCCAAAAACTACCTGTTTGCACGACTCCTTTGAGTCGTGGTAGGGTAGTAATCAAAGTGCAGTGGGAACACACTCGAGGCGAAGTGACAGTGTCAAGTCAGCGGACTAAGCTGTACTCATGTCACCTGGGAACTGATAACTGACGATAGGTATATTACCAACCAACAGTTCCCGACGAGTCCTGTCCAGTGTACTCGTAACCTAACGAGCACCCGCATACTATCCCAAGTACGACGTACTAACGGCTGTGGGACAGACCGTCTCCCACGCTGGGATGAGAAGCGCATACGCTAGTCTACTCCGGAGTATCGATGCCCTGTCTCGATAGTCCAACGACCAGGGACCTGTATAAGGATGTGCTTATAGATTACCCAGCTCCCACGAGTGCGAGCGCCATCACAACGCTGGTAATCAAGCAAAGATCCTAAGGGCTCTACTAATATGTATACCAGCAATATGCTAAAAGAAACACATGCACATATTAAAGCAGAGACAAACCAAGTAGCATACTACCATTTCGAGCAAGATTGTATATACAACTGTGAATATCCCAAGCTTCCATTAAGTAATATACAAGCTAGTATGATACAGTAATGGCCTCTAGGGCATATACACTAACAATCTCCCACTTGCACTAAGGCCATGTACTGACGTATCGAAGACCTATCATCTCGATCAGCCGCTCGAACTGAGTCTGGGGCAAGGCCTTGGTGAATGGATCTGCTGTGTTATCCTCTGATGCAACTCTCCGGACCTCGATCTCCTGGTGATCCACGATCTCCCTGATCAGGTGATACCGCCTTAAGATGTGTCTAGATTTCTGATGGGACCTGGGTTCCTTCGCTAAAGCTATAGCCCCGTTGTTGTCGCAATACAGAGGTATTGGGTCAACAATGGACGGAACCACCTGAAGTTCTTTCAAGAACTTCCTCATCCAGACAGCTTCTTTTGCGGCATCAGATGCAGCGATGTATTCCGCTTCCATCGTCGAGTCTGCAACGGTTTCCTGTTTGGAGCTCTTCCAACACACCGCCCCTCCATTGAGGGTAAAGACAAAACCCGACATGGACTTGGAGTCATCCTTGTCACTCTGGAAGCTGGAGTCAGCAAAGGCCTCAATCTGCAGGTCTTTTCCGCCATACACCAAGAACATCTCCTTAGTCCTTCTCAGGTACTTGAGAATGTTCTTTACTGCTATCCAATGTTTCTCCCCAGGGTTTGACTGATACCTGCTTACCACACTCAGTGCATAAGCCACATCCGGTCTGGTACACAACATCGCATACATTATAGAGCCTACCGCAGAAGCGTAGGGTATAATAGACATGCGATCCCTCTCCAAATCAGTCTTGGGAGACATCACTTTGGAGAGGGTGATCCCGTGACAAGCCGGTAGATTACCGCGCTTGGAATCTTCCATACTGAATCTCTTCAGTATGGTGTCGATGTACCTGGACTGCGAGAGTCCTAATATCCTCTTGGATCTGTCACGGTAGATCCGGATACCCAGAATGTATGATGCATCACCCAGGTCTTTCATGGAGAACCTGTGTGACAAGAACCCCTTGACAGATTGTAGCATAGGAATGTCATTTCCTATTAAGAGAATGTCATCCACGTATAAAACGAGGAATACTACAGTTCTCGCTACAAATCTACAATAGATGCATGGTTCATCTGGATTTTTGATAAAGCCAAATTCTTTGACCGTCTCATCAAAACAGATGTTCCAACTCCGCGATGCCTGCTTGAGTCCATAAATGGACTTGAGCAACTTGCACACCTTTCCGCTGCTCCCATCCTGAATGAAACCCTCTGGCTGGTCCATATAGACACACTCCTCTAAATGACCATTTAGAAAAGCTGTCTTTACGTCCATCTGCCAAATCTCATAATCGTGGAAAGCAGCGATGGCAAGAAGGATCCGAATGGATTTCAGCATAGCTACTGGAGAAAATGTTTCGTCATAGTCCAAACCAGGTCGCTGACGAAAACCCTTTGCTACCAGTCTAGCTTTATAGGTCTCAACCTTTCCATCTACACCAATCTTCCTTTTGAAGATCCACTTGCATCCTACGGGTTTTACCCCGTCTGGAGCAATGTCCAACGTCCATACTTTGTTGGTGTACATGGACTCCATCTCGGTCCGCATTGCATCCAGCCATTTTACCGAGTCGACGCTCTGAATGGCTTGCTGGAAGCTAGTAGGCTCATCACAATCTATGATGCAGTCCTCTCTATCCCCGTCAATGAGGAAACCGTAGTACCTCTCGGGCGGATGAGACTGCCTACTACTCCTGCGGAGTGGCATGGGAATGTCTTGATCTTTCGAACCCTCTGGTTCTACTAAGCTTTCAGTAATAGCTTGCGGTTCTGGAATTTCTTCCAGTTCTATCGCGCTCCCACTTAATTCTTTTTCTATGAACTGATGTTCTAGAAAGTGGGCATGGCGAGAAACAAGGACTTTTTGTTCCTCTTCGCAATAGAAGTAATATCCCTTGGAGTTCTTTGGATATCCCACAAACTTGCACTGTACTGAGCGTGCCTCGAGCTTGTCCGCATGTTGCTTTTTTACAAAAGCTGGACATCCCCATGTCTTAATGTGATTAAGATAGGGTTTCTTCCCACTCCATAACTCATATGGTGTGGTAGGCACAGTCTTAGTGGGAACACGGTTCAAAAGATATGCAGCTGTTTCTAGCGCATACCCCCAGAACGATCGCGGTAACTCAGCGTTACTCATCTTGGACCGTACCATATCCAATAGGGTTCGGTTCCGTCTCTCCGATACACTGTTATGTTGCGGAGTGTATGGAGGAGTAAGCTGAGAGAGAATTCCATTCTCTTTTAAGTAGTTCAGGAATTCGGCACTTAAGTATTCTCCTCCTCGATCCGATCTTAGGATCTTGATACTTTTGCCTGTTTGTTTTTCTACTTCATTCTTATATTCCTGGAATTTTTCAAAAGCCTCGGATTTATGTTTCATTAAGAAGACATAACCGTACCTTGAAAAATCATCCGTAAAGGTAATGAAGTAAGAATAACCGCTTCGCGCATGTGTAGACATTGGACCGCACACGTCGCTGTGTACGAGTCCCAAGAGCTCGCTCGCTCTTTCTCCGTGTCCAGAAAACGGAGCCTTTGTCATCTTTCCTTTGAGACAGGATTGACAGGTTGCATACGATTGATATTCGAACGAATCTAAATATCCTTCAGTATGTAACTTAGTCAATCTTCTCTCGTTGATGTGACCCAGTCTACAATGCCATAAGAAAGTTTTATTAATTTCTGGAGACTTTCTTTTGTGTGTATTCTGGATATTGAAAATATGTGGTTGGTTTAAAACGTATATACCGTTGTTCAATGTACCTGACCCAATCAAAACTTGATTAAGGTGAATGTTCACTACATTACTTACAAATGCAAATTCATAACCTTCTTTAGATAATAAAGATACAGAAATGATATTACAGGTTGCATTTGGTACATAATAACAACTACGCAAAACCAAAAAGTGTCCATCTGATAATCCCAGGTGATAGTCCCCCACGGCCTCAGCATCCATGCTAGCACCGTTCGCAACTCTGAGGGTCATGTCACCTGCCTTCAAAACTCTACGCTTTCTCAACGCCTGCAAAGAATTACAGATATGAGATCCTGATCCGGTATCCAATACCCAGGATGTAGAGTTTATTGATAGACAGTTTTCAATAACATACACACCTGAAGCTGAAGCTGCAACTCGCTTCAAATCCTGTGTTCTGGCTTTCCAAGCCTTGCAATCTTGTTTCCAGTGACCACTTTTGTGACAATAGAAGCATTCTTCCTTCCCCACCAGCTTCCCCGCTACCTTTGTTGCTTTACCCTTTCCCTTCGTATCCACTTTACCGACACCGCCTCTTGGTTTGGCGGGGGCTTTCTTCTTCTTGCCCTTGGCTTTCGCCCTGGACCTAGAAGAGGAAGATCCTCCTACAAACAAAGTGGATGTCTCCCTACCCTTCTGTAGGGTGCCCTCAGCAGTCCTCAACATGTTCAGAAGTTCGGCAAGTTCAACCTCCTTTCCTTGCATGTTGAAGTTAAGAATGAACTGGGCGTAAGTGGAAGGAAGGGACTGGAGAATCAGATCAGTATAGAGTTCATTCTCCAACGTGGTCCCAAGGTCCGCGAGCTCCTCTATGTAGCCGATCATCTTAAGCACGTGGTCCGCTACCGATGATCCGACGGCCAACCTTGCCGAAAAAAGCTTCTTCGACACTTCGTATCTAGCGATACAAGACTGCTCTCCATACAGTTCTTTTGTATGGAGAAATATGGACTCTAGGTCCATATTCTCGTGCCTCCTCTGATGGTCGTTGTCCATCGAGGCTAGTACGAGTCATTTGGCCCTCGCGCAATCTATCTCCCATGTCTTACGGATTTCTATATCCGCGACGCTGGAGGTGGGACCTAGGACAGGGGGAGCTTTGGTGGTAAGTATATACCCCAGCTTGTCATAAGTGATAGCCATCTTGACATTCCTGAGCCAATCTTTGTAGTTTGGCCCTGTCAATATGTTTTTATCTAATAGTAACTTAAGTCTGGTCATCTTGAATGGTCGCTGCAATTAGGAGAGAGAAAAGAAACACTTTAGCATGATGCTCTTGCAAGTTTAGAGTGGTTTTTAGTTTGTCTAAACTGGATGGCTCCCACTGTCTCTCGAATCCCTTCTCAAACCGTAAAGAAAAGGATTAGCCGGGATCATTCTCACCGTACAATACTTGCTTAACCGTTCAGCCAGGCCAGTGTCGGTACTTCGAGGGAGGTTTTCCAACGCTTTCACGAAGTTCCTTAATTAAGTAACCTCTTTTCCCTGTGGGCGTAGCCCCGCTAACACCTTTCTAGGCACCTACTAGGTTTATAGCATTGATCGTTAAGTGAGAGTTTTCCCGAGGAGTAGCATATACTCACAGTAGGATCGGGATCCAAATATCATCGCGTGATAAAGCCGAAGGAATCCTACCAGAATCATCACACTCCAAATGGTATGCAACGCTAGCAAGTTTCAGTACTTATGAAACTCCCGATGTGGATTTTTGCCCCATGCTCTTATGACCTTGACTTTGGCCAAAATATCATAAGTCACATGTCAAGTTCTACCCGTCATTCTCCTGGTTAATTTGGACCCACCCGTACCTACCCTTGACTTTGGCCAAAATGGCAGCACGACTGTCCCAAATCAACGCATCTATCTATGCTGCACATGAATACCCAAATGCTACCAATCACTATGCCTTGACTTTGGCCAAAATACATAGCTTGAATACTTTTGACCATTCATGTGGAATGACGGAGGGCTACGAATGGTTTTGGCGAAACCGTGAACGTATTGAACTTGATATAATCGATGGAACGAGATAGCTTTTAAAAGGAGTGGTTCAAGCTCCGCGTTTAAAAGTTTAGTTTTGAAAAGAACCGAGTGGTTTTCAAAGTGTTCCAATCGACTTTTACTTGGTTTATTTCTTGCATTAGTTCTTTTAATGCGTCCCATCATTTAATCCTACCATTGCAGAAAACAACCAAAATATGACGTACGCTTATGCCATTCGCATTCGCCATGGGGCCCCGTCATCACCCGTTAGGTTACTTAACTAACGACAGAGCGGGGGTTGGGCTAGCGCGGCTGTAAAACATAAGCAACGCCTAAATAGTTATTATATATAAATATATAGCAATGATAGACATTACAGATCACAGATGAATACATTGGATATACTAGGAATCCGCAATGCGTTCGAGCCTGCAACGCAAAGCGGATTACACGGTCGCGGTGAATAGCCAATACCCCACCCAAGACCCCTACGGGTGCGGCAAACTACCCGCCAAGCACCCGAAGCGAAGCAACCTCCCTCACCACCGTGAGTAGGCCACTCGGCACTTCGGGATACCCGGTAGTTTGTGCACCCCCTCCATGGGTCTATCCTAGGAGCAAAAACAGTAAAAAGAATTATACAATGACGGCTACAACCCCGACCCGGTTGTGCGGCCATACAAATAATATTATTACATCAATTTACATGTTACAAATGAATGAAAGAAAAATAACGCTCATCTCACATCCAACCCGGCTATTCACCCGCGACAATCCAATCCATTCATATCCACAAACCAACAACAATCACAGATCACAGAGATGTATAACCCCGACTAATCGACTTATAGCGATTAGCCGACGTTCAATACATACAAGCATCACAGATATAACCGATATAGTTAAAGTGTAGTGAAGTTCCGAAAAAATACGGATTTATAGGCCCTCAAAAGTAAATTTTAGTTCTGGAAAATCTGGGCACATATAACATATCGTAAAAATCCCAAAACCAACACATAAAGACACTGCACCAAACTCGAGGCAGAGAAGGGACAAGATGGCCGCGGATGAGCGGCGCTGTAGCTTCCTAGCGCCGCGGATCCGCGCCCATTTAGTCGATTCTCTGTCTCGTTTTTGGTGGTGTTTTTAACAAAACCCTGAGATAATTTTTGGTGTATAACAAATTTTATTTTGACCAGAAAAAAAAATTAACAGAAACTTGGGGTTTTGCGAGTTTGGTTTTTCGATTTTCCGGTTTCGAAACTTCGTTACACTTAACTACTTAGCTAGTTTAGGTTTAGTTAGGCTCTGATACCACTGTAAGTCCGTGTTGCCCACCCCGGTGCTTGCGGGGAGGCGGAAAACATAATAAAAATCGGATTTTTTTCAACTATAGGCAACATGGACTATGCTTTAAGGATCTTTGCTAAACATAAACTTGCTAACCTAACTATAAAGTAGCTAAGTGATGGAAAGGTTATACCTTGAGCTCAAGGTCCTTCGCTCCTTGCTCCTTGGAATGGTTGAAAGAGTTCACCTTGCTTGTCTCCTCCCGTCAAAGAACGATCCACCCGAAAGCCACTACCTTTAGCTTCAACTCCAAGCTAGGAGTAACTAGAGTGCAAGAAATGCTAAGACTTGAACCCTAGAAGAGAGTAGAGAGGATCAAGTGAAGGTTTTTCTCAAGCTTTTTGTTTCTCAACACATGAGAGGGAGAGAGCTTGAGGGAGAGGATGAGCAAGAGAGAGAAATGATATGAGAGAATGAATTATTAGTGAGCCATTCTCACTAATATGTGTGGATAATTTTAATTGAATAATTAGCTTGAAAATTGTCATGGTAAATCATGACATGACCATTATCATTTCAATTTTGCAAAGATCAAAGAGCATCTTCCAAAAGAAATGATGATGGTCAAAGTGTCAACCTTGGTCAACAAGTCAATGAAGTCAAATTGTCAACAACAACCATGCACAATTATTAAGCTAATTATCAATTAACAATAATACACACAAAATCAATAGGGTTAATAAAATGACAATAGCCATTAACCCTAAACAAGGTCCTCTCCCTCAATCTCAAGCAACTGTGCATACGCACCCGCATTCGTGATCCGAGGAACACGAATACACTGAGTGAAACCAATCTCAAATCATATACTAGGATCCGGCTTAAACCAAAGCCCGCTAGTATAAACTGTCCGGACAGCAAACGTACACAAGTGCGCGGATGCGAACGAACCCTGTCGCAAAACCATGCGACCTCTACTCATTTTGCCTAAAGGCGAATAGCTCTCTGTGTGGGACTCTAAAGACTCGACACTACGCTGGCAGTGGGTTTAACCACAGACCGCAAGCGGCACTAGCTGTACGTAACGGTCCCCAGGTAGATGTCGATAAGAAGACTGACGAGGTGAACCCCATCTGCACTCCTACTGAGCCTGTATGTGACAGTCTCCGTACAGTCCGGTCTGTTCGTCTGATACATCGCATGGCGGGCCTAAGGGGGCGGTGAACGTCAGTCCCCTAATAGCGGTACAAGTCGTGTCGGAGTGTAGCCCAGAACACCCTGAGATAACACTGGAAACCTACCAGTATATCTCGCTTGCCCTGGCCAGGGACTACTCGTGTAATGGCTCTCCTAGACACAGCGCGATGTCAACCCCCAATACCGGGAGAGACGAATCCTGTCTAACCGTCACTGCCTCCAAGTGTTTCGGGACTGCACCCAAAAACTACCTGTTTGCACGACTCCTTTGAGTCGTGGTAGGGTAGTAATCAAAGTGCAGTGGGAACACACTCGAGGCGAAGTGACAGTGTCAAGTCAGCGGACTAAGCTGTACTCATGTCACCTGGGAACTGATAACTGACGATAGGTATATTACCAACCAACAGTTCCCGACGAGTCCTGTCCAGTGTACTCGTAACCTAACGAGCACCCGCATACTATCCCAAGTACGACGTACTAACGGCTGTGGGACAGAACGTCTCCCACGCTGGGATGAGAAGCGCATACGCTAGTCTACTCCGGAGTATCGATGCCCTGTCTCGATAGTCCAACGACCAGGGACCTGTATAAGGATGTGCTTATAGATTACCCAGCTCCCACGAGTGCGAGCGCCATCACAACGCTGGTAATCAAGCAAAGATCCTAAGGGCTCTACTAATATGTATACCAGCAATATGCTAAAAGAAACACATGCACATATTAAAGCAGAGACAAACCAAGTAGCATACTACCATTTCGAGCAAGATTGTATATACAACTGTGAATATCCCAAGCTTCCATTAAGTAATATACAAGCTAGTATGATACAGTAATGGCCTCTAGGGCATATACACTAACACCAAGTTCTTCCCGTCACTATCCAGGTTAGTTTGAACCCACCCGCACATGCCCTTGACTTTGGCCAAAATGGCAGAACGACTGTCCCAAACCAACTCATCTATCTATGCAACAAATGAATACCCAGTAGCTACCAAACACTATGCCTTGACTTTGGCCAAAATACATAGCTTGAATACTACTGAATACCCAAAAGAAATGACGGAGGGCTACGGCTGGTTTTTGGCGAAAAACCTTTAACGTAATGAACTTGATCTCGTTGAAGGAACCTGATAGCTTTTTATAAAAATATAGTGGCGAAAACGTTTTGCTAAAGAGGTTACTCTCGGTGAAGGGATCTCGGCTCTTTCCTCGTGGAATGAGGTGCAGGATATTCTAAATGAATACCGCGATGCAAAGCAACTTGTAATCGACTATAGTGAAGTTATTACCCTGACGTAAACTTCTGCCCAAGGGGTCACTCCTGGTGAAGGGATCTCGGCTCTTGCCTCGTCGAATGAGGTGCGGGATATTCCAACTGAATACCACTATGCAAAACAAAAGGAAACGTCTTTGTAATAACACTTTTTTAAAATCTGTTCCAACAACATCAAATATAGGTTTGTTTTATCCTTGCATTGATAAGAATCAATGCATTCCCATCAATCAATCACACCAGAAAAGAACGAAAATATAATGTACGTATATGCCATCCGCATTCGCCACTGGGTCCCGTCATCACCCGTTAGGTTACTTAACTAACGACAGAGCGGGGGCTGGACTAGCACGGGTGTAAAACATATACAACATCTAATAGTATATATACCAATATACAATAATCGCTCCAGGCGTGATAATATGAAACATTACAGAAAAGTAACAGATAATCTGGGATCCCCGGGTTTCACATGGCCGCTACTGAAACCCGACGTTCCCCTGGTCGTGTGGATAGCCTGTGCAATGAAACCTCGACCCCTATGGGTGCGGCAAGTTACCCGCCAAAACCTGAAGCGAGGTAGTCCCCCACAGCATAGTGAATGGAACACCTGGCACTTCACGGAATCCGGTAAATTGAGCACCCCTCCTTGGGTCAAACTGTACCCCCTACGAGTGCGGTGAATAGTCTGCCAATTCTAGAATGAGGTCCCTCTGCCTCTCAAAGCCATGAGAAACGGACCCGTTGCCCTCCAGAACCAGGCTATCCATGCACTCCTTCGCGGGATAAACCTAGTACATAAATAAAAATATATACAACGGGTACATCGACCTCTGCCCGGTCGTGCCCCAAAAGAATATTATACAAACAGGCAGTGACGGCAGTCCACATGTTGGACCTCGCCCCACAATATCAAATGTACAAATAAATCCAAACCGCACTATCATTGCACCCTGCTATCCACCACGACAAATCCGCAACATCACAGCACAACACAGAACATCAACGCGAATGTCACGTTCGCAAACCCGTCTAAAAGAACTATAGCAATCAGACGCGCTTTACCGATCAAATGGCATTCCCGGTCGGAGATATAAAGTAAGTACTGCATACTAACAAGTTTAAAATTTCGATCGACTAAATTTCCCAATGTGGGCCCCACGAACATCTGCTGTACAGTAATAAAATCTGGGCCCAAAAGAACAGTACCAAACACCATAATTTCCAATTTAGAAACAACAGGAGAAAAATTGCCAACTGTGTCACCAAAAGCGCCGCGGTTCCGCGGTCAAAACCAGGCTTTGACCGCGTTTCCGCGGCCGTACGGTCGACTCAGTTGGTCATTTTTCTCCAGTATTCTATAAAAGCCCTGCTTGATTTTCTGGAATATGTAAAATTATTTTTTGACGTCATTTAAAATTAACAGAAACTCAGTACTTGGAATTTGCGGTTTTCGAAAATCCGTTCGATCGATGTTTTAAACGCGTTAGCACAACTTAGTATAGCTTAATGGTGAGGCTCTGATACTACTGTAAGTCCACGGTAGCGCCCCGGTCGTCTAACAGACGCCAAATGCGGAGCAAAAACTTTTTACAAACTGGCGCTATCGTGTACCGTAACCCGGATCTTCCATTAAACCTAAACTAACAAACTACAAAGTGGGTAGAAATGTTATACTGAACGATCCGAGTCCTTCGGTCTTCAACCATCATCCCACGCTTGTTGCGGCTGCTCCGATCTCCTGAATCTCCAGTCTCTTCGTCCAGGTGGCACCACGTCGACGGATCTTTAAACGGGCTCCCGCCTCTGAACCGAGGCAACTCGGTCGTCAAGTTTGCTAAAAGAGACGACCAAGATGATGTAGAGAATGAATAGAATACTTTGTCTCGTTACGTCCAAGGTTATGGACGAACGGTTAAGGAAGTTGCCTTTTGGAATCGGGTGAAATGAGAAATGAGGCTTATCTAATTTCTATGAGTCCAAAACAACATCAATCTTTTTCCAAGCAACCACCATCATTCACCAAGAATGGCCGGCCACTTATAAATGAGAGGGAGGTGAGTGTATGAGGGGAAAGGTGACCTTAAGGAATGAAGCTTATCATAACAAAAGATCAAGAGAAAATATCTAAGCAAGAACAAGAAACATCAATGCAAAAGAATGAGTCACTAATACACCTCATCAACTCATTAATGCAACAATTAATGCCAAGATGAGTCACTACTCTAGAAACTTCTAGAACCACGACTCACCCTCATGACTCACCCGAGAGAAGAAAAGATAAATCCGCATTTAACCGACTGTTAAATACGGCCGATAGAAAACTGGAAACTGGAAACTGGCAACTTCCAAAAGTGATCCTGAAACGAATTTCAGGATAACCCCGTATCAGTATAAACATACCCGCATTTGTACTACGACCGAATACAAATGCAACTGAGACAAAGATATTATATCTACACAGTATAATACTCGGATCCGGCTTAAACCAAAGCCGACCAGTATTATCTGCCCGAAAAATAACACGTGCGAAAACGCACGTGCATTTTCCGAACCCTGCCATAAAACCATACGGCCTCTACAACATTTCATCCGAACTTGGGAAAGTGTCTGTGGGGGACTCTAATGACTCATCAACACAATGGCACTGGGTAACACCACTAGAACGTCAGAGGTACAAGCTGTACGTAACGGTTGCCTATGTATTGATTGGAAGGGAAGCCGATGAGCGAACTCATCCATAAACCGTACTGAGCCTAACAGTGACATTGTATATACAGTCCGGTCAGTTCGTCTAAAGAGTATCGCATATCGAGTCTATGGGGATGGATAAAGTCAGACCCCTAATAACGCGATAATTCGTGTCGGTATGAAGCCCATCACCACCTGAGAAACTACTGATCCAAATCAGTAATTCTCCACTACCTTGGCCAAGGATTTCTAGTGATGGCCACCCGTGCACTGCGCGTATCAACCCCCAATACCGGGAGAGACGAATCCCCGATGATCCGCTCCCTGCCTCCATGTGGCTCGGGACTGTACCCAAAAAATACCTGTTTGCACAACTTCTTTGAGCGTGGTAGGGTAGGAATCAAAGCACAGTGGAAACTCACACGAAACAAATGACGATCTCAGGTCGACAAACTAACCAGTACACATGTCACCAGGGAACTGCTATCTGACGATATGTATAATACCAACTAGCATGTTCCCGGCGAGTCCTGTCCGGTGTACTCATAACCTAATGAGCACCTATATACATCTTAGGTGATCCAACTGACACTAGTGGCTTGTGAGACCGGCCACCGCCCCTCGTCGGGGTCTCCACTGTATACACTAGTCTATTCTGGAGTATCGATGCCCTATCTCGAAACTCCCACGACTAGGGACTCTTTAAGGATGTGCTTACAGACCCCAGCTCCCACGTATATGATCGCCATCATACTGCTGGCAGTCAAGCAAGAATCCTATGGGCTCTATCATCATGCAATAGTGAACTAAAGCATGTATACGATGATAAAGACAAACCAGATAGCATACTATCATCTCGAGCAAGACTGTCATATCGGTATAGGTCCTGCCTCAATCATTGCAATCACATACCTGCGATCCAATAATTGACTTTGAGGGCACTATCTCCAACAATTTGGTGTCGATGCTTGACACGGTTTTCAGATGATTTCATGATGGTACTTTAGCTATTGCACATATATTCTTTTTCTAAATTAAGAATGCAGAGCTTACAGTATTTTAAAACACTTAAAGATTTCATATTGATGTTGCATACATGTGCATACATACTAGTGGCATTACATCACATCTAGACATACATGTTGTGACGCATTTGCATGCATTCTTACGATAGCCTTATTAGATGTTATTTTCTGCTCACAAGCTGGCAACTCACCCCCGTTGTGCCACAGTGTCTTACAGGTCGGACCCATCAGCCTTGTAGTGGCGGGCTTATCTTACTGTTGGCTTCTTTTGCTCAGACTCGCGACATTGCTTGTAGGTGAGTTGCGAGGGCACTTTTATCTCTTTTTGTACTACCATTGTATCTAGTATTCTCCATCTGCCACTTCTTATTTGTATATGCGACCTAGTGATGAGACTGAGAGATTTGTGTATATGTGGTTTCTCTGGGGTCGAGCTCATTTAAGCAGACGTTGTGTTTTTCTTATCTTTGCATTTTTTTATGCTTATTTGCTTGATATTGCTTATATATTGCATGTGGTTGTGATCCGCCTTGGGCGAAGAGCTAGCTCCCGCTTGGGGATGCCATTTTGTTATTACAGGTTTATATATCTTGTTGTACCCATTTTGGGGGCTAGTATTTACAAAGGAGACTCTGCCGAAATTTTTGGAAAATTTTGATGTTTTAAAAAAGGGATTAATACAACTTATTTGGATTAAAGCATTTTCATAAAAGGTTTTCCTCCACTCTTATTGCTTATGGTTTAGATTTTCTGGGCTTTGGCTGACTTAGGTTACGTTACGCCATTAGACGTCTCGTAATCTAAGTGCCAGTCACGTTCCGTACCTTCGAGTCGTGACAAAGTTGGTATCAGAGCGTAGGTTTTACCTTTCTATGTATAGGACGACCCTTGGTAGATGGAGTAGGTGACTTAAGCAGAGTGGCATAGCGTGGGTATGTTCCACGGCATACTTACGATACGGTACTCCGCCTAAGTGACCTTAGGACATCAGTGCTTGTATTTCCTTCTTGATTCCTTGCATCCCTTGATTCAATTGCAATGTCCTTATCGCTCCTGTTTCTTATTCCAGCTTTGATGCCGCCAAAGACTACGAGAGCTCAGCGGGCTGCCGCTAGGGATGAGCTTCGAGAGGGCTCGTCTGAGGCGAGGATCGAGCAGGATGATACGCCTACCCCTCAGGGTCAGATTGATCCGCCATCTCCAGACTGTATTGCCAGATTAGAGGCCGGTATGCATGAGTTGCGACAGATGATGGGATCGTTAGTTGAGTCCAGTCGGGCACAGAGATCCGAGGACGTTCCTTCCACCGCACAGACCACGATTGTACCTGCTACACAGATGGTCACTCCTGGTACTACTGCGACTATCCCTGTTTCACTACAGGAGTTTATGAGATTGAGTCCTCCAGCTTTTACCGGTACGGATGCGACCGAGGACCCACAGGCATTTCTTGATAGGATGGCTAGGATTTGTCGTTCGTTGAGGTGTTCTGATGATAGATGGGTGGAGTTCGCAAGTTTTCGTCTGGAGGGCCTTGCCCAGACGTGGTACGATTTAGTAGAGAGAGGCCGAGCTGCAGGTCTACCTTCTATGACCTGGGATGAGTTTACAGCTGCATTTCTTGCCCGTTTTCTTCCATAGAGTATCCGAGATGCTCGAGCCTATAATTTTGAGTCTCTGCGCAAGACTCCTGGGATGACAGTGTCGGAGTATAATATACATTTTACCTAGTTGTCTCGATATGCTCCGTATCTAGTAGACACTGAAGAGAAGAGAATAAAGAGGTTTGTGCGAGGGCTTGACACACAGCTATTCCTTGCCATCGGCACCCAGCACTTTGACACATACGCAGCCGCGATGGATGCAGCCTTACTTTTGGAGGAGCGCATTTCTGAGACTCCGGTCATTTATGGGCCGAAGCGGATTCGTACTGATACGCCAGATCGGCGGCAGATAGATAGACACCGTGATAGATTCTTTCCTGGAAATGGTGGTGGCAGAGGATTGAGATGAGGTCAGTTATTTAGTTCATATCCTCAGACTCAGCAGTCGTCGCCAGGATGTTTTCGGTGCGGGAGTCAGTACTGTCGTGTCAGAGACTGTACCATGGGGCACCAGGGTACGGCGACAGTGCCACATGTGACCTTACCACCTTCACCACCTCCTCAAAGAGCTCTACTTCCTTCCCCTGATGAGGCTCCACGCCAGGCAGATACTCCTGGAGGTCGTGGGCATGGAGGTCCTGTTCAAAGAGGACGAGGCGATAGAGGCAGAGGTATTGGCAGAGGACAGCCATCTATTAGAGGTGGACAAGCCTGAGTGTTCGCGTTGACTCCTCAGGATGCGCAGGCATCCAATGCCTTCGTGACAGGTACACTGCCAGTATGTTCTTTTGATGCACGGGTATTATTTGATCCAGGCTCCACACATTCTTATGTATCCACATACTTCGCACCTAGGTTAGGACAAGAGTCTTCCTTGCTAGATTGGCCGCTTGTCGTTATTACTCCGGTAGGTGAGTCATTTGTTGCTCGATTTGTGTACCGATCGTGTCTTGTTCGTATCGGGGAGAGGGAGTCTTCAGTTGATTTGATTCTCCTCGATATGCTCGACTTCGACGTTCTTCTTGGTATGGACTGGCTAGCCATCTGTTATGCATCTGTGGACTTCCATGAGAAGGCGGTTAGATTCAGTTTTCCTGGGGAACCGGTTCTTGTTATTCAGGGAGATCGTAGCGCTACCCTTCCCAGCTTGATTTCTTCTCTTCGCGCTGGTCAGCTCTTGCGGAAAGGGTGTCAGGGATTCTTAGCCTATATTTATGATACTAGCGCCGAAGAGGTTCCATTGGACCAGGTTCCTATTTTGAGAGAGTTTCCTAATGTATTCCCTGACGAGCTGCCTGGTCTGTCACCAGAGCGTGAGATTGAGTTCTGCATCGACTTGATCCCCGGCACGGGGCCTATCTCAATACCGCCTTATCGGATGGCCCCGGCGGAGCTTAGAGAGCTGAAGGATCAGTTACAGGACTTGCTGGATAAAGGGCTAATCCGACCGAATATGTCACCTTGGGGTGCTCCCATCCTGTTTGTTAAGAAGAAGGACGGCAGTATGCACTTATGCATTGATTATCGTCAGCTGAACTGAATTGCTGTGCGGAACAGATATCCCCTACCCCGCATTGACGACTTATTCAATCAACTCCAGGGTGCAGGGTTTTTCTCGAAGGTTGATTTACGATCAAGTTATCACCAGTTGCGGGTTCGGAAGGAGAATATTCCGAATACCGCTTTCCGTACACGATATGGTCATTACGAGTTCTTGGTGATGTCGTTCGGGCTCACCAATGCCCCAGCAGCATTTATGGACTTGATGAACCATGTATTCAGGCCGTATCTTAATCAATTCATCATTGTTTTTCATTAACGACATCTTGGTTTATTCTCGGAGCCGGGAGGAGCATGAGCAGCACTTGCGTATCATATTGCAGACTTTGAGAGAGCATCAGCTGTTCGCCAAATTTTCTAAGTGCGCATTCTGGCTAGACAGTGTCGTCTTCTTGGGTCATATGGTGACGAGAGATGGTATTTGTGTGGACCCGAAGAAGATCGAGTTAGTGCAGCGTTGGCCCAGACCGGTATCAGTTACAGAGATTCGCTGCTTTCTAGGTCTGGCCGGCTATTATCGACATTTTGTCCAGGATTTCTCCCGTATTGTTGCACCGTTGACCGGGTTGATCCGGAAGGGGGTTCCTTTTGATTGGACCGAGGCATGTGAGGATAGTTTCCAATAGTTGAAGACTCGTCTGACTACTGCACCAGTGTTATCATTTCCTTCAGGATCGAGCGGTTTCGTGGTATATTGTGATGCTTCTTGAGTGGGGCTGGGCTGTGTATTGATGCAGCATGACAGAGTTATCGCGTATGCTTCTCGGCAGTTGAGGAAACACGAACAGAACTACCCCACTCATGATTTAGAGATGGATGCAGTGGTATTTGCACTTAAGATCTGGAGACATTACCTATACGGCGAGTCGTGCCAGATATTCACTGACCACAAGAGCTTGAAGTATATCTTTCAGTAGCGAGATCTAAATATGAGACAGTGCCATTGGATGGAATTGGTGAAAGATTATGACTGCGAGATTCTATACCATCCGGGTAAGGCTAATGTGGTGGCAGATGCTTTGAGTAGGAGGCCCGGAGATAGCTTATCTTGTTTGAGCGCAGTACAGATGCAGTCGACGGAGGATTGGCAGATTTTATGTGACAATAGAGTGCAGTTTGAGTTTACTCCTACAGGGGACAGCTGGCCCATTTCAGAGCACGCCCACAGTTACTTGACCGTATCCGCGAGGCACAGTCCGGCGATGCCCGTATTTTAGAGATTATCGAGCAGATTCGGCAGGGCAGAGTTTCCGAGTTTGTGATTGATGATCAGGGGATACTTCGATTTGGGACTCGACTGTGCGTACCAGATTCTGAGGGACTGAGGCGTGATATCCTTGAGGAGGCACATAGGTCAGTGTACAGTGTGTATCCAGGTTCCACCAAGATGTACCGCGATTTGAGAGAGGTTTATTGGTGGGATGGGATGAAGAAGGATGTTACAGACTTTGTATCGAAATGCCTGACTTGTCAGCAAGTCAAGGCCGAGCACCAGAGGCCAGCCGGTAAGTCACAACCTTTGCCCATCCCTGAGTGGAAGTGGGAACAGGTCTCCATAGACTTCGTTGTGGGTCTACCCAGGACCAGTAGAGGGTATGACTCTATTTGGGTGATTATGGATCGACTGACGAAAGCAGCTCACTTCCTGCTAGTGAAGACCACTTTTGGATTTGCTCAGTACGCCCAGGTTTATATTGATGAGATAGTACGACTGCATGGCGTCCCAACTTGCATCGTGTCTGACCGGGGCACCTAGTTTACCAGCCGATTGTGGCAGAAACTTCAGGTGGATTTGGGCACCCGATTGAGTTTTAGCACAGCTTTTCATCCACAAACTGACGGTCAGTCAGAGCGTACTATTCAGACTCTTGAGGACATGCTCAGAGCTTGTGTTTTATATTTCGGTGGTAGCTGGGATCGTCATTTGCCCTTGATCGAGTTCTCCTACAATAATAGCTTCCAGGAGACGATTCAGATGGCACCTTTCGAGGCTTTATATGGGAGGAGATGTTGATCGCCTGTATGTTGGACAGAGCTCAAGGAGAGCAGTATTTTAGGGCCGCAGATCGTACAGGAGACGACCGAAAAGATCCAGCTAATTCGGGACAGGATGAGAGCAGCACAGAGTAGGCAGAAATCATATGCTGACAGGCGTCGTCGCCGACTCGAGTTCGCTGTTGGCGATCATGTTTTCCTGAGGGTCTCTCCGATGAAGGGTGTGATGAGATTTGGGCGGAAAGGGAAGCTTAGTCCTAGATATGTTGGTCCCTTCGAGATCCTAGAGCGTGTCGGTTTAGTGGCTTATCGGTTAGCTCTTCCGCCCAGCTTCGCCGATGTTCACCCCATGTTCCATGTTTCGATGCTCCGCAAGTACCTTCATGACCCTTCCCATGAGATTCAGCACCAGACGATCCATCTTGAGCGCGATCTTTCATTCACCGAGCAGCCGGTGGTCATTTTGGATCGGCAGGTGAAGAAATTGAGGTCGAAGGTTATACCGTTCGTCAAGGTTCTTTGGCATGGCCCGAACAGCGAGGAGGTCACCTGGGAGACCAAGGTCGAGATAAGGAAGAGATATCCCCATCTTTCTGAAGGTACGCGTAGTTAAATTTTAAATTCGGGGACTAAATTTCTTTAAGGGGGGAAGATTGTAACGCTTCGAAAATCGTTTAGGCAGTTTTTCGATAATCGGCAAAATAATCAGTCTTTTCCGTAAAATGTCAAAATAAGTAATTTTCAATATAGGCCTAATTATACAAAATTTAGATAAGATATTGCTAAAATTTGGTCACTAAATTTTCACCTAAAATTTTCTAGTTAATTAAAAAAAATTCCGTAATTAATTATTTTTAATATTATTTTAAGCTTTTAAAAATATATTAATTTAGTGGTAAATACAAATTTAAATGGGTGAATTACATAATTAGGAACCACTATAAACTAAAATATATTAGTAACAAAAACTTTACCAAAACATTCCAAGAATTGTGGTTTTATGGTTTAAAAAATGCATTAAAAAGGGTATTCTTTTTAAAAATGATGTAACATTCATTAATTGACCTTGGAAGATAGCTTTTGTGTAGAAATTTCTACACCATTCCCTCACCACTCACCCCTTACCCCTCAGGCCGAGACTCCCTCCCAGCAGTTCCCCCTCTTTCCTCATTTCTTTGCTTCAAAAATTCATGAAAAAATGCACAAAAATCCACAAAATACACACTTTTCTTCACTAATTCAAACCTAAATCCTTTTCCACCTCTTCTCAAACCCTAATTTGTTTAAAACAAGGAGAAAGAAGACATATTTAGAGGCTAAGTGCAAGAGGTTCACAACTTGTGAGGTATAAGTTCTATCAAGTTGTTAAATTTGTAGTTTGTTTATGCTAAATTAAAAGTTTAGAGTGTTAATTTCATTAAAATGGGTTGTCTTGAAAATTCTAGTAAAGGTTTGGAATTTCAATTAGGGTTTGAAGTTTTGTAAGTGGGTTGTAAATTGTGTTGTGGCCATCTAGTAGCTTGAATTGGATGGTTGTGCGATATTGCGATCGCTAAGTCGTTAATCCGCAAAGTTTGCATCGGAATTTTTACGCGAATGCTTACTAGGTTTTCTAAATTATTAGAAAGTGACTTAATTATGTTATCATGACGATATTATTAGCATCTACTATAACTTGTAGGGTGTGCGAATGCGGAGTTTTTTCTGATTGGGTTTTAGTTTTGGCGGTTGCCCCCGAAACGACGATTTTAGTTAAGGTTTTAGCGATTTTCGTGTGTTTTCCGCGCACCGAGTGCATGTTGTGCCTAAATTATGAGCGTTGATCTTTTCATATAGTGACTTGCATTGTTTCATGAGGTGAAACCTTATGTTGTGGGTTATGCAATTTTAGGATCGGTTGCGGAAATATCGGACGCGGCGCGCAAAGACAAAGCGGTGGCTTAATCTGATTAGCGAGGCGTCCAGGTGTGTAGATGTATACATCTATGGGGGAATCTTCTGGATAGCGTGAGACGCCCCATAGTTAGGATCACTTTATTACTTGCAACTATATGCCTAGTTAGTTAGTTAACCATCTCATTCATTGCATAACCTTATAGCTATCCATCTGCTGGCATTGTATGGTTATCCATATACACATGTGTGATATCACCTCTTAGGACACGTACACCATTACCATTGGCTCCTGTTGCATGTGCACTATTCATGTGACACACACGCCTTTGGTAATTGCCATGCCACGAGCACTGTAGAACCTGTTTAGTTTAGTATCACCACTTGCATTATACACGATATATTGAATCACATAGCATGTATATACCTCGCATCATCATTATGCTTATATAGATTTCTAGCCACAAATCACATCGCATACCTTGATATCATAGGCATTTATCATATACAACATATTTGGTATTATGATTTTCTTGAGGATCTCAGTATTGCTGCGATTTCTGGATTTTGGGAGAAAACCGCAAGAATTTAACAAAAGCTTATTATTATCATTTTTAAAATAAAGTTGTGGTTTTCTCGTGATGTATGTGTCATCCACCATGAGTTTTCATGTTTTCTGTTGGATTTTGAGACCCGATTCGAGGAGTGGATGAACCGTCTCGGGTACATGGTGGGCCCGGTATGGTATCTCGGGGCAATTAGACCGCGTTGTTGACGATGAGCCTGGCAGGGGAAGGCTACCTACCGGTGATGTCTGGCGCGGCAGATATCCGGAGGATACTGACCATTGTCGTAAGATTTGATGAAATGGGTCGATCCGGACTGACGGAGCCCGATGTATTGAGACATTGATACAGTGAGACATTGAGACGGATATATTTCCATATTTGGTGTCGATGCTTGACACGGTTTTCAGATGATTTCATGATGGTACTTTAGCTATTGCACAGATATTCTTTTTCTAAATTAAGAATGCAGAGCTTATAGTATTTTAAAACACATAAAGATTTCAAATTGATGTTGCATACATGTGCATACATACTAGTGGCATTACATCACATCTAGACATATATGTTGTGACGCATTTGCTTGCATTCTTACGATAGCCTTATTAGATGTTATTTTCTACTCACGAGCTGGCAACTCACCCTCGTTGTGCCACTGCCACGACCTGCAGGGTACGGAACGTGAATGGCACTTAAGTTTACGAAACGTCTCAAGACGTCCGTAAAATAAGTAAGCCAAAGCCCAGAACCAAAAACCAAATAAGCAAAAGAGTGAAGAAAACCAATCAATTGAAAGCGAGTTTATCAAATAAGTCATATCAAACCTTTTTAAAAACGATATCGATTTTTTTTCCAAAAATTTCGGCAGAGTCTCCTTTGTAAATACTGGCCCCCAAAATGGGTACAACAAGAATATATATAAATCCAACAAATAAGGCATCCCTAAGCGGGAGCTTGCTCTTCGCCATAAGGCGGTCACAAATTCCACGCAATATAAAACAACAACATGCAAAATAATCATAAAGAAGCATGAGAAAAACAGCATGTCGACTCAAGTGAGCTCGACCCCAAAATACAGCATAAAAGTCCATAAATCTCACAGTCCCATCTCTAGGTCAATATACAACAATACTGGTAGATACAGTAGATGGAGTACACTAGATACAAAGAATATACAAGGTGGTACAAAAATAATAATATAACCCACCTAAGAGCAAAACCTCGAGTCCAGGCAAAAGAGGCAAAAGAAGCGGTGCGCCTGCCGCTACTGTGCTGACGGAGCGGACCTGCAAAAGACTGTGGCACAACGGGGGTGAGTTGCCAACTCGTGAGTAATAAATAACATCTATAGAGGCAATCGCAAGTATGCACACAAGCATCCTAGCATCTATAATACAGGTATGGCAGGACATAATAGCAGGTATGTATGCAATATGAATATACTAGCAGGTATGAATGCAATGTGAATCAACTCATGATCTGAATGTGTAAGTATAAGAATTATGTTTTTCCTTTAGGAATCTCTTTTGAAATACCAGCACAATACCAATAGAATCAACAAGAACCTGTGTCCAGCAACGACACCTCAAAACTATCACAAATCTCATGTATCCATGTCATAGTATCTCTGGCCTCAGCCATCCGGCTGACCCATCTCAATATCAATATCTCATCATCTCGCGGCCATGGTCGGTATCCTCTGGATATCCGCCGTGCCAAACAGTCACCGGTAGGTAATTCGTCCCCTGCCAGGCTCATCGTCAGCACCACGAGCTTCTTGCCCCGGGGTACCTTACCGGGCCCACCATGTACCCGAGACGGTTCATCCAACTCCTCGAAACGGGTCTCGAAAACCACAGCAAACTCATGGTGGACAACACTTACATCACTAGAAAACCGCAATTTACACATTTTAAAAATATAATAAGTTTAGAAATTTTGCCGCTTTCCCCCGAAATCCAGAAATATCACAAAATCTCAAGAAATCCTCATAAATGCATATGCCAATGATAATGAATGCATATGGTATCAATAATCAAGTTGCGATATATGAATGAGAGACTAGGCATGAACAAATAACATGATGAGGTACATGCACATGATTAGCAATCTTATGATTTCATTTTAAGGAATTAAAGGCAATAGCACAGGTTTAAGCATCAATTAGAGTAAAAGGTTTCAAATTTTAGGTTATCTAGTGTGGTGGCATGGCAATTACCAGGGCGTGTGTGTAAGCATGAATAGTGCTCGTGCTGCATATAAAAACCCTGGCAATGGTGCAGGTGTCCTATAGAATGGGTTCGCATATGTAGGTCAAATAAGGTATGGATGTAGTTACTAATATCACTAAAATCTTAACTACTTAAACTATCGGGAGACTTGCGCCATCCAAATGATAGTCCCCCGTAGATGTTAAATCTACTCACAGGAATCCCTAGCTAGCCACGTCCAATCGCCGCTTTTCCCTTTCGTGCCGCGTCTGACGTCTCCGCGACCGAACATGGAATTTACATCAATACCAAACATAGGTCACATATCAAGAACGACGCAAATCCCAAGCGAAAATACTAACGTTCACAAGCTAGGTACAACGTGCACAAGGTGCGCGGAACACACGCGAAAATCGCAAAAAAACTAACTAAAATCGTCGATTTGGTCGCCCGGCAAAGCTAAAACCCGATCACTCAAAAATCCGCACTCACACATCCTAAATGTCATAGGATATGCCAAAAATATCATCAAGATATCGCAAATAATTCATCACAATATTTTTATAAAAACCTAGTAAGCCAGAAATTTGCAATTTGGTGCAAACATCGAAAATTAGCGATAAAGTTAACACAATCCAACACAAACATCCAACTAACCCACTAGATAGCCACTACACTAATTTTAAACCATTTACAAAGCATCAAACCATAATTCCAACACAACAATCATGCTTCAATCTATTTCCATACACAAACCCCTTTCTTGATTTTTGTAATTAGCAATTACAATGAAAATTTCACACAAGATAAACTTAGATTAGCATAATATGAAGCCACTTAAGCAAAGTAACCTCATAGATTAGGTTAGCAAAACAACTAGATAACAAAATAGATTTAATTAACCTACTAAAGATTTCTAAAACCCTAGTTTAATTTCAAACTATGAACTAGAAAAAACTAGATTAGGATTAACACTAATTTAACATTTCAAAGTTCAATTTTAGCATAATACAACTAACAATTAACCATAGATTAGAAATTATACCTCCCAAGCCTAAACCCTTGGTTGCTCTAACCACTCAAGACACCTTTTTTCTTCAAGATTTGAACAAATTTAGGTTTGAGAGGAGGTGGAAAAAGGGTTTGCTTTGAATTTGTAAAAGAAATTTTGGATTTTGATGGATTTTTTGTGATAAAAATGAAGCAAAAAGGGAATGAGAATTGGGGAATTTTCTTGGGCTGTTGCTGTAGGATTTCTAAGCTGTTGAGGAGTGGGGAGTGGTGTGGGGGACTTGGGGAAAGGTGTAGAGAAAGTTTCCAAGTCAAAAGACCAAGTCAACCAACAAAACCCATACCCAATTTAATATATTAAAACCCTTATCATATCATTTTGTTCAAATGAGATGGGAAAATTTTTTGTAGGCTTGCTGCTGAGGTAGGGCCGGCCTAGGGGTGAGGGAAGAGTGAATGGGGTTTTACAAAAAAAAATTTATGCAAAAAGACCCCCTACAAGTCCAAAATTGCAAGTTTTAGCTTAAATTCAATAAATTTCGTTTTCCATAATAAAAATTAGTTAAAACTTAAAATAAAAAACTAAAAATTTATGTTACAACAAGATTTTAATTAACATGATTTTAAAGCTTAAATTTAGCCCATTTAAATTTGTATTTATCGCTAATTTATTGTATTTTCTTACCGGCTTAAAATAATATTAAAAAATTGAAAAATAGGGAAATTTTTTTTAAATGACCAAAAATTAATAAGTAACTCATTAGCTACTAAAAACTAGCAATTACCTATCCAAATTAGGTATAATTAGTCCTAAACTGCAAAATAACAAAAAAGACGGTTTACGGAAAAATACCGAATTTTCACCGATTTTCAGGAAAACACCAAAACGACTTTTCAAGGTGCTACAATTTTCCCCCCTTAAAGAAATTCGGTCCCCGAATTTAAAAATATAACTACGCGTACCTTCAAAGAGATGGGGATATTTCTTCCTCATCTCGACCTCGGTCTCCCAGGTAACCTCCTCGCTGCTCGGGCCACGCCAAAGGACCATGACGGTCGGTATAACTTTCGATCTCAACTTCTTCACCTGCCGATCTAGGATGGCCACCGGCTGCTCTGCAAAAGAAAGGTTGTGCTCTAGCTGGACTGTCGGGTGCTGAATCGCATGCGAAGGGTCGTGAAGGTACTTGCGGAGCATCGAAACATGGAAGACGGGGTGAACATCGGGATAACTGGGTGGAAGAGCCAAACGATATGCAACAGCGCCGACACGCTCGAGGATCTCGAAGGGACCTACGAATCTAGGGCTAAGCTTTCCTTTTTGCCCAAAACGTATCACGCCCTTCATCGGAGAGACTCTCAGAAAAACATGGTCGCCAACTGCGAACTCTAATCTGCGACGGCGCCTGTCCGCTTATGATTTCTGTCTGCTCTGAGCTACTCCCATCCGGTCTTGAATCAACTATATCTTCGCTGTCGTCTCCTCAACAAGCTGCGGCCCCAATATACTGCTCTCGCTGAGCTCTGTCCAACAAACGGGCGATCTGCATCTCCTCCCATACAATGCCTCGAAAGGTGCCATCTGAATAGTATCCTAGAAGCTGTTGTTATAGGAGAACTCCACTAGAGGTAAATGACGATCCCAGCTACCTCCGAAGTCTAAAACGCACGCTCTGAGCATGTCCTCGAGAGTCTGAATGGTCCGCTCTGACTGTCCGTCGGTCTGCGGATGAAACGCTGTGCTGAAGCTCAAACGAGTGCCCAAAGCCTCCTGAAGTCTCTGCCAAAGTCGGCTGGTGAACTGGGTGCCTCGATCTGACACGATACAAGTCGATACGCCATGCAACCGCACGATCTCGTCGATGTAAAACTAGGCATACTGAGCGAAGCTGAAAGTGGTCTTCACTGGCAGGAAGTGAGCCGCTTTCGTCAATCGATCTACGATCACCCAGATGGAGTCATACCCTCGACTGGTCCTGGGTAGACCCACAACGAAATCCATCGGAATCTGCTCCCATTTCCACTCCGGAATGGGTAACGGCTGTAGCTCTCCTGCGGGACTCTGGTGCTCGGCCTTGACTTGTTGACAAGTCGGGCATCTCGATACAAACTCCGCAATGTCCCTCTTCATCCCGTCCCACCAGTAGGTCTCTCTCATATCATGGTACATCTTGGTGGAACCGAGGTGGACACTATACACTGATCGGTGTGCCTCCTCAAGAATGTCGCGCCGTAATCCATCAGCATCTGGTACGCACAGTCTAGATCCATATCGTAAAATCCCCTGATCATCAATCACGAACTCGGAAAATCTGCCCTTTCCCATCTGTGCCATGATCTCTGAGCAACGGTCATCTCTGCGCTGTGCCTCATATATACTGTCAAGCAACTGTGGGCATGCACGAACATGCGCGAGCTGTCCCCCTGTCTGAGTGAACTCGAACTCAACTCGGCTGTCGCATAAAATCTGCCAATCTGCTGACGACTGCCTCTGCACTGCGTGCAAATAGGATAGACTACCCCCGGGCCTCCTGCTCAAAGCATCTGCCACTACATTCGCCTTGCCTGGGTGATATAAGATCTCGCAGTCGTAGTCTTTCACCAACTCCATCCAACGACGCTGTCTGAGGTTCAGGTCTCGCTGCTGAAATATGTATTTTAAGCTCTTGTGGTCTGTGAATATTTGGCACGACTCGCCATATAGGTAATGTCGCCAAATCTTCAGTGCAAAGACCACTGCAGCCATCTCCAAATCGTGAGTGGGGTAGTTCTGTTCATGCTTCTTCAACTGCCGAGAAGCATATGCGATCATCTGGCCATGCTGCATCAATACGCATCCTAACCCCACTCGCGAAGCATCACAATAGACCACAAATCCGCCTGATCCTGAAGGCAAAGATAATACCGGCGTCGTAGTCAAACGAGTCCGTAGCTGCTGAAAACTGTGCTCGAACTCCTCCGTCCAAACGAAAGGAACTCCCTTCCGGGTCAAACCGGTCAAAGGTGCAGCTATACGGGAGAAGTCCTGAACAAAACGCCTGTAGTAGCCCGCCAGGCTTAGAAAACTACGGATCTCAGTAACCGATGTAGGTCGGGGCCACTGCTGAACAGCCTCAATCTTCTTCGGGTCCACACATATGCCGTCTCTCGTAATCACGTGACCCAAGAATCCAACGCTGTCCAGCCAGAATGCACACTTGGAGAACTTTGCGAACAGCTGGTGTTCCCTCAGAGTCTGTAACATTATCCGCAAGTGCTGCTCGTGCTCCTCTCTGCTCCGGGAGTACACCAAGATATCGTCGATAAACACGATGATGAACAAGTCAAGATACGACCTGAATGTACGGTTCATCAAATCCATGAATGCTGCTGGGGCGTTGGTGAGTCCGAACGACATCACCAATAACTCATAGTGGCCATAGCGCATGCGGAAAGCTGTCCTTGGTATATCCTCCTGTCGAACTCGCAGCTGATGGTATCCTGATCGCAAGTCGATCCTCGAAAAATACCCCGCACCCTGAAGCTGGTCGAACAAATCATCAATGCGTGGCAACGGATATCTGTTCCGAACGGTAACTTTGTTCAGCTGGCGGTAGTCGATACATAAGCGCAAACTTCCGTCCTTCTTCTGGACAAACCGGACCGGAGCACCCCACGGAGAAACACTAAGTCAAATAAGCCCCTTATCTAATAAATCCTGCAACTGATCCTTCAGCTCTCTAAGATCTGCCGGGGCCATCCGATAAGGCGGTATAGAAATAGGCCCCGAGCCGGGAATCAAATCGATGCAGAACTCAACGTCGCGCTCAGGTGGTAGCCCAGGTAGCTCATCAGGGAAAACATCAGGGAACTCACAAACAACCGGGACCCGGTCCAACGGAACCTCTGCAGCTCGAGTATCACAAATATACGCTAAGAATCCCTGACATCCCTTCCGCAAGAGCTGACCAGCGCGAAGAGACAAAATCAAGCTGGGAAGGGTGACGCTGCGGTCTCCCTGAATAACAAGGACTGGCTCTCCCGGAAAGCTAAATCTGACTGCCTTCTCACGGCAGTCCACCGAAGCATAACAAGTGGCTAGCCAATCCATGCCCAGAAGCACATCAAAGTCCAGCATATCGAGGAGAATCAAATCAACCGATGAATCTCTCTCCCCGATACGAACGGAACACAATCGAAATACAAAACGAGCGACAAACGACTCGCCTACCGGAGTAATAACAACAAGCGGATGATCTAACGACGACGACTCACGGCCCAACATCGGTGCAAAGTGTGTAGATACGTACGAATGTGTGGAACCTGGGTCGAATGATACCCGTGCGTCGAAAGAGCAAACTGGCAAGGTACCTGTCACAACGGCATTGGATGCCTGCGCATCCTGCGGTGTCAAATAAAATACTCGGGCTTGTCCTCCACCGATAGCGGGCTGACCTCGACCTCGGCCTCTGCCTCCTCGTCCTCTCTGAACAGGACCGCCGCGTCCATGGCCTCTGGGTGCACCTAACTGGCGTGGAGCATCGCCTGTGGTAGGAAGTAGGGCTCTCTGAGGAGGGAGTGGTGATGGTGGTAGGCTCACATGCGGAACTGTCGCCGCTCCCTGTCGTCTCGCCGGACAGTCTCTGACAAGATGGTGCGGACTCCCGCACCCAAAACACCCTGGCGACGGCTGCTGTCCCTGGGGATATGAACCATATAACTGATCCTGTCCAAATCCTATGCCGGGCCTATCCCTCGGAAAGAATCTGGCACGCTGCCTCTGAGACGGCACCTCGGTGCGAATCCTCTTCGGCCCAGAAACGGCCGAAGTCTGTGATATGCGTGCCTCCATCCGTAATGCCGTATCCATAGCAGCTGAATAAGTGTCGTAGTGCTGGGCGCCAATGGCAAGATATAGCTGGGCATCAAGTCCCTGTACGAACCTCTTCACCCTCTTCGCTTCGGTATCTACCAGGTACGGGGCATATCGGGACAACTATTTAAACTGAACGTCATACTCAGACACCGTCATCCCAGGTGTCTTGACCAAGGCCTCGAAGCTACGAGCTCTGGCGTCACGAACGCTCACTGGGAGGAAACGAGCTAGAAAGACCGCTGTAAACTCGGCCCAAGTCATAGGCGATAGACCTGCAGCTCGACCTCTCAAGACTGACTCCCACCATATCTGCGCGAGACCCTCTAGACGGAAACTCGCAAGCTCCACCCATCGATCATCCGAACATCTCAGCGAACGGCAGATCCTGGCTAAACTGTCAAGGAACGTCTGTGGGTCCTCCGCTGCCTCGGTGCCGGTGAATACGAGAGGTCTCAGCTTCATGAAATCCTGTAGTGAAACCGGGATGGTCACGGCGGTAGTAGTATGAGCAGGTATCATAGTAGTCTGGGATGTAGTAGGTGCATCATCCGGCCTCGGTGCACGACTGGCTGCAACTAGGGAACCTACCATCTGACGTAGCTCCTGCATACTCCCCTTCATCTGTCGTAACTCCTCCATACCAGTCTCAAGCCTATCCATACGGCCTGGGGAAGGTGGATCGGTCTGTCCCTACGGCGTAGGCATACCACCCTGCTCAGTCCTAGTCTCGGACGAGCCAGCTCGAATCTCGTCTCGAGCAGCAGCCCTCTGTGCTCTCGTAGCCTTCGGTGGCATAGTGGCTGGTACAGGAAAAAGGATAATAAGAACAGTGCAATAGAATCATAGGATACACGGAATTGAAGAAGGAATTTCAAGCAAGTATATCCTAAAGTCACTTAGGCGGAGTACCGTATCGCAAGTATGCCGCGGACATACACACGCTACGTTACCCTACTTAAGTCACTTACTCTATCTACCAAGGGTCATCCTACACTCAAAAAGATAAAACCTATCGCTCTGATACTAACTTTGTTACGACCCGCAGGGTACGGAACGTAACTGGCACTTAAGTTTACGAAACGTCTCAAGACGTCCGTAAAATAAGTAAGCCAAAGCCCAGAACCCAAAACCAAATAAGCAAAAGAGTGAAGAAAACCAATCAATTGAAAGCGAGTTTATCAAATAAGTCATATCAAACCTTTTTAAAAACGATATCGATTTTTTTTCCAAAAATTTCGGCAGAGTCTCCTTTGTAAATACTGGCCCCCAAAATGGGTACAACAAGAATATATAAAAATCCAACAAATATGGCATCCCCAAGCGGGAGCTAGCTCTTCGCCACAAGGCGGTCACAAATCCCACGCAATATAAAACAACAACATGCAAAATAATCATAAAGAAGCATGAGAAAAACAGCATGTCGACTCAAGTGAGCTCGACCCCAAAATACAGCATAAAAGTCCACAAATCTCACAGTCTCATCTCTAGGTCAATATACAACAATACTGGTAGATACAGTAGATGGAGTACAATAGATACAAAGAATATACAAGGTGGTACAAAAATAATAATATAACCCACCTAAGAGCAAAACCTCGAGTCCAGGCAAAAGAGGCAAAAGAAGCGGTGCGCCCGCCGCTACTGTGCTGATGGAGCGGACCTGCAAAAGACTGTGGCACAACGGGGGTGAGTTGCCAACTCGTGAGTAATAAATAACATCTATAGAGGCTATCGCAAGTATGCACACAAGCATCCTAGCATCTATAATACAGGTATGGCAGGACATAATAGCAGGTATGTATGCAATATGAATATACTAGTAGGTATGAATGCAATGTGAATCAACCCATGATCTGAATGTGTAAGTATAAGAATCATGTTTTTCCTTTAGGAATCTCTTTTGAAATACCAGCACAATACCAATAGAATCAACAAGAACCTGTGTCCAGCAACGACACCTCAAAACTATCACAAATCTCATGTATCCATGTCATATTATCTCTGGCCTCAGCCATCCGGCTGACCCATCTCAATATCAATATCTCATCATCTCGCGGCCACGGTCGGTATCCTCTGGATATCCGCCGTGCCAAACAATCACCGGTAGGTAATCCGTCCCCTGCCAGGCTCATCGTCAGCACCACGAGCTTCTTGCCCTGGGGTACCCTACCGGGCCCACCATGTACCCGAGACGGTTCATCCAACTCCTCGAAACGGGTCTCGAAAACTACAGCAAACTCATGGTGGACGACACTTACATCACTAGAAAACCGCAATTTACACATTTTAAAAATATAATAAGTTTAGAAATTTTGCGGCTTTCCCCCGAAATCCAGAAATATCACAAAATCTCAAGAAATCCTCATAAATGCATATGCCAATGATAATGAATGCATATGGTATCAATAATCAATTTGCGATGTATGATTGATAGACTAGGCATGAACAAATAACATGATGAGGTACATGCACATGATTTGCAATCTTATGATTTCATTTTAAGGAATTAAAGGCAATAACACAGGTTTAAGCATCAATTAGAGTAAAAGGTTTCAAATTATAGGTTATCTAGTGTGGTGGCATGGCAATTACCAGGGCGTGTGTGTAAGCATGAATAGTGCTCGTGCTGCATATAAAAACCCTGGCAATGGTGTAGGTGTCCTATAGAATGGGTTCGCATATGTAGGTCAAATAAGGTATAGATGTAGTTACTAATATCACTAAAATCTTAATTACTTAAACTATCGGGAGACTTGCGCCATCCAAACGATAGTCCCCCGTAGATATTAAATCTACTCACAGGAATCCCTAGCTAGCCACGTCCAATCACCGCTTTCCCCTTTCGTGCCGCGTCTGACGTCTCCGAGACCGAACCTGGAATTTACATCAATACCAAACATAGGTCACATATCAAGAACGACGCAAATCTCAAGCGAAAATACTAACGTTCACAAGCTAGGTACAACGTGCACAAGGTGTGCGAAACACACGCGAAAATCGCAAAAAAACTAACTAAAATCGTCGATTTGGTCGCCCGGCAAAGCTAAAACCCGATCACTCAAAAATCCGCACTCACACATCCTAAATGTCATAGGATATGCCAAAAATATCATCAAGATATCGCAAATAATTCATCACAATATTTTTATAAAAACCTAGTAAGCCAGAAATTTGCAATTTGGTGCAAACATCGAAAATTAGCGATAAAGTTAACACAATCCAACACAAACATCCAACTAACCCACTAGATAGCCACTACACTAATTTTAAACCATTTACAAAGCATCAAACCATAATTCCAACACAACAATCATGCTTCAATCTATTTCCATACACAAACCCCTTTCTTGATTTTTGTAATTAGCAATTACAATGAAAATTTCACACAAGATAAACTTAGATTAGCATAATATGAAGCCACTTAAGCAAAGTAACCTCATAGATTAGGTTAGCAAAACAACTAGATAAGAAAATAGATTTAATTAACCTACTAAAGATTTCTAAAACCCTAGTTTAATTTCAAACCATGAACTAGAAAAAACTAGATTAGGATTAACACTAATTTAACATTTCAAACTTCAATTTTAGCATAATACAACTAACAATTAACCATAGATTAGAAATTATACCTCCCAAGCCTAAACCCTTGGTTGCTCTAACCACTCAAGACATCTCTTTTCTTCAAGATTTGAACAAATTTAGGTTTGAGAGGAGGTGGAAAAAGGGTTTGCTTTGAATTTGTGAAAGAAATTTTGGATTTTGATGGATTTTTGTGATAAAAATGAAGCAAAAAGGGAATGAGAATTGGGGAATTTTCTTGGGCTGTTGCTGCAGGATTTCTGAGCTGTTGAGGAGTGGGGAGAGGTGTTGGGGAGTTAGGGAAAGGTGTAGAGAAAGTTTCCAAGTCAAAAGACCAAGTCAACCAACAAAACCCATACCCAATTTAATATATTAAAACCCTTATCATATCATTTTGTTCAAATGAGATGGGAAAATTTTTTGTGGGCTTGCTACTGAGGTGGGGCCGGCCTAGGGGTGAGGGAAGAGTTAATGGGGTTTTACAAAAAAAAATTTATGCAAAAAGACCCCTACAAGTCCAAAATTGCAAGTTTTAGCTTAAATTCAATAAATTTCGTTTTCCATAATAAAACTTAGTTAAAACTTAAAATAAAATACTAAAAATTTATGTTATAACTAGATTTTAATTAACATGATTTTAAAGCTTAAATTTATCCCATTTAAATTTGTATTTATCGCTAATTTAATGTATTTTCTTACCGGCTTAAAATAATATTAAAAAATTGAAAAATAGGGGAAATTTTTTTAAATGACCAAAAATTAATAAGTAACTCATTAGCTACTAAAAACTAGCAATTACCTATCCAAATTAGGTATAATTAGTCCTAAACTGCAAAATAACAAAAAAGACGGTTTACGGAAAAATACCGAATTTTCACCGATTTTCAGGAAAACACCAAAACGACTTTTCAAGGTGCTACAGCCACAGTCTCTTGCAGGTCGGACCCATCAGCCTTATAGCGGCGGGCTTATCTTATTGTTGGCTTCTTTTGCTCAGACTCGCGACATTGCTCGTAGGTGGATTGCGAGGACACTTTTATCTCTTTTTGTACTACCATTGTATCTAATATTCTCCATCTACCACTTCTTATTTGTATATGCGACCTAGTGATGAGACTAAGAGATTTGTGTATATGTGGTTTCTCTGGGGTCGAGCTCACTTGAGCAGACGTTGTGTTTTTCTTATCTTTGCATTTCTTTATGCTTATTTGCTTGATATTGTTATATATTGCATGTGGTTGTGATCCGCCTTGGGCGAAGAGCTAGCTCCCGCTTGGGGATGCCATTTTGTTATTACAGGTGTATATATCTTGTTGTACCCATTTTGGGGGCTAGTATTTACAAAGGAGTCTCTGCCGAAATTTTTGGAAAATTTTGATATTTTCAAAAAGGGATTAATACAACTTATTTGGTTTAAAGCATTTTCATAAAAGGTTTTCCTCCACTCTTATTGCTTATGGTTTAGATTTTCTGGGCTTTGGCTGACTTAGGTTACGTTACACCTTTAGACGTCTCATAATCTAAGTGCCAGTCACGTTCCGTACCTTCGGGTGGTGACATAAGTACTGTGAACTAACATATTTAAAATTTCGATCAACAAAACTTCCCAAAATGGCCCCAAGTGCAAAACCCAGCACTCAAACGAATCTGGGCCAAAACCAAATATTCCAGAAACCACAATTTCATATGAAAGACACCCAGAAGAAATATGGTGCCCTGCTGCCCCAAAACGGCGGCGGAACCACGGCTAACACTTAGGTTGTGCAGCGGTTCCGCGGCAATTTTCTGAATTCAGTCGACCAAATTTCTTCTGTAGTCTTATAAAAGCCTGCACGATTTTCTGATACACAGAAAATAATTTTTCGACCACTTTTAAATTTCGACCCAAACTTGAAAAATGGAATTACGGTTTTTGAAAATTCTGTCGATCAATGTTTTAAACATGTTAGAACAAGCTTGTAAGGGGTTAATGGCGTGGATCTGACACCATGTAAGGCTACGGTAGCGCCTCGGCCGTCAAGCCGAGGCCAAACACGGAACAAAAACTTTTCAAACCGGTGCTAACGCGGCCTTTTACCCAGATCGTTCCATTAACCCTATACTGGAAAACTACGAAGAAGTTAGAATGGCTATACCGATCGATCCATGTCTTCGGTCTTTAGCCACCATCCCAAGCTCCTCACGGCTTCTCCGATCAAACTCAATCTCCGGTCTCCTCGTCGAAGTGGCACCACATCAAGGATTCTTTATATGGGATCCCGCTTCAAAACCAAAGCAACTCGGACATGAAGTTTACTAGCCGACATGTCCAAGGTGAAATAGAGATAGTGTGTGATCATTTTGTCTCAAGACATCCATGGATTCTCAACACATAAGATGGTATGGATGGATGTTGAAGAAGAAGCCATTGATGGAAGTTGTAAGCACAAGAAGAAAGCTAGTGAAGAAGAAGAAGAGCTTGCTTATTGTTGTGGGATAAATTGTGAGAGCTCTCATAATAAACTCAAGACCAAGCCCCACACTTAAGTGGCTGCCCTCTCTCTCCTCACATATCAATACCACACATTAATCAATCAAGAGATTAGATATGGCACAAAAAATAACACCATGAGTCATCAATAAAGCACATGCCACATTTAATGCTCTTGATTAAGATTTGCACTCACAATTTCCACTTAATAAACATTAATCCAAATGTTTAAAACAATAAATAGAATGGTATCTTCTAAAGTAAACTCGTGACGGATCACAAGAATACCCCACATCTGTATATACATACCTGCATCCGTATTCCGACTGAATACGAATACTATGAGACAAAAATAATCCAACAATCTAATACTAGGATCCGGCTTAAATGAAAGCCCACTAGTATGATCCGTCCGATCATGATCCGTACATAAGTGCACGTATATGATCGAACCCTACCATAAAACCATACGGCCTCTTCAACGTTTCGCCCGAACTTGGGAAACTTTCTGTGGGGGACTCTAAAGACTTGTCAATACGCTGGCAATGGGTTTAACCACAAGCACGTCAGTGGTACTAGCTGTACGTAACGGCTGCCCATGTATTGAGCGAAAGGGAAGCTGATGAGCGAACTTGTCCTGAAACCCTACTGAGCCTATCTGTGACAATATCCGTACAGTCTGGTCCGTTCGTCTATGAGTATCGCATATCGGGCCTAGGGGGCTGGTAAACGTCAGACCCCCAAAAACGGTATAAGTCGAGTCGGAGTATAGCCCAGAACACCCTGAAAACTACTGGAATACCTACCAGTAAATCTCACTTTTCTTGGCCAAGGACTTCGTGTAATGGCTCTCTTAAACATAGCGTGATCTCACCCCCAATGCCGGGAGTGACGAATCCCCTGCCGATCCACTTACTGCCTCCATGTGGCTCAGGACTGTACCCAACTAAAACCTGTTTGCACAACCCCTTTGAACCGTGGTAGGGTAGTAATCAAAGCACAGTGGGAACTCACACGAGACAAATGACGACCTCATGTTGATGGACTAACCTGTACACATGTCACCAGGGAACTGCTATCTGACGCTAGGTATAATACCAACTAGCGTATTCCCGGCGAGTCCGTCCGGTGTACTCATAACCCAATGAGCACCTGTATACATCTTAGGTGAATCAACTGACACCAATGGCTTGTGAGACCGGCCACCGCCCCTCGTCGGGGTCTCGATCTATATACACTAGTCTACTCTGGAGTATCGATACCCTATCTCGAAACTCCCTCGACTAGGGACCATTTAAGGATGTGCTTATAGACCCCGGCTCCCACGTATATGATCGCTATCATACTGCTGGCATTCAAGCAAGAATCCTATGGGCTCTATCAACATGTAATAGTGATCTGTAATGTCACCTGAAGCATGTACATGATGATAAAAACAAACCAGATAGCATACTATCATCTCGAGTAAGACTGTCCTACCGGTATAGGTCCTCCCTCAATCATTGCAATCACGTGCCTGCGATCCAATAATTGACTTTGAGGGCACTATATCCAACAGCTCCATGAGGTGAATGAGGCATCCTCACTTGAAGACTTCACTATCAATGATGATCTACCTTCAGGAATCACAAACCCAAGCTTTCACTTTCACTAATTAGGTATTAGTGAAGCAAACACCCTAATCTAAGTGGCTAGAATAGATGAGGATGATGAAGTGGGAATTTTGCTCTCTTTAGTTTTCTATTTCTCACAAACATTCATCACAAAATGAAAAGTTAGAAAGCTTCTGTGAAGAGGAAGAAGAAGATGAAGTTGTGATGAAAATGAATTATTGTTGAGGTTAGAAATGCAACCAAGGGTTAAGCATGTCATGTTTAACCCTTGTAGAGACTTGACCATGGTCTAGGGTTAGGGTTTGGTAAACAAATATTTTAGCAAAATATCAAGAGAGAAAACTTAGTCAACATAAACAAATAACATAACAAAAGTCTTTTCTTTTGAATTAACTAAAATATATATATATATATATATATATATATATATATATATATATATCAAACCCTAATCTTAGCCATGGTAAGAATCTCATAACCCTAGTTGCAAGTGTAACCCTAACATGTTACAATATCACATATCACATATATAATATTTTGTAACAAAAGAAAAGAATTCATTAAACATATATCACATATATGTTAAATGTATCCAAATGTGAGAAAATGAAAAACTTAAGTGAGCAATATATTAGTTAATGTAATTTAATATATCTAATATATAATTCTACATTAAATTATTAAATCAACAATTGATTTAATAATCCAACTATATTACATATAACCGGCTAATAAAATATATATCATTTTATCGAATCAACACTTGATCCGATAACCCGGCTATATCTCATATACCCGGCCGATATCACATATCACGAGTATAGAATACGGTATCACATATCGTATCAATCTCGGTCCCGCACATATCATATATGTGCTCCTACTCCGTTTCTCCTGAGCCAGGAAAGCTCTGTGTAGGACTCTAAAGACTCGTTAATACGCCGGCAGTAGGTGATGATCATATCAAACACCCACAAGTTGCAAGCGGTCAGCTAAACGTAACAGCCACCCGGGTATTGAGCGATCATAAGATCAACAAGCAAGCCTGCTCACACTCCTGTGAATCCAATCAGTAACACCACCGTACAGTCCGGTCTCTTCGTCTGATATGTCGCATATCCAGTCTAGGGGTGGTAAACGTCAGACCCCGGTAACCGATAAGTCTTGTCGATGTGAGGCTCATAACGGGTCGACAAACTACTGATAACACTTACCAGTAGATCTCCATATCAGCCCTGGCCAGGGACTTCCAGTTATAGCCAATCGAACACAGCGCAACATCAAACCCCAATACCGGGAGAGACGAAACCCCTCCTATCGCTCACTATCTCCATGTGATTCGGAACTGTACCCAAAAGCCACCGTTTTGCACATTCTCATGAACGTGGTATGGTGGAAATCAAAGAACAGTAGGAATCACACAAGACTCTATGACGATCTCGGGTCTACAGACTAACCTGTACCAGTGTCACCAGAGAACTGCTATCTGACGATAGGTATAATACCATCTAAGAGTTCTCGGCGAGGCCGCTCAGTGTACCCAGTCTCCTCTGAGCACCCGTACACCATCTTTGATATCAAATACCAATAGATATAGGATCATCCATCGCCCATCATATGGGTCAAGATGCGTATACGCTAGTCTACTCTGGCGTATCGATACCCTGTCTCGATACACCCTCGACTGGGAATAGTTATAGGATATACTCTTGGACTACTTTGGCCCCACTAGTATGATCTGCATCATAGTCTTAGTAGTCAAGTACATATGCTAAGGTCTTTATCAACATGTGAGAGTAAGACAGTAAACCAATACAAGTCAACATGTTAAGACAAAGTGAAACCAGATAACATACTATCATATCAAGCGAGAAAGACCTCTCTATATATATCCAAGCATCCACTATAATATACATCATATGTATGTTGGGCTTCCCTAGCACCTACTGTAGAGTATGGAAGCATCACACATGCCACTTTAAAATTTATAGAGGTGCTAAGCAAACATAACAAGAATATTTAACTAGAAGTCTAGGGTAACACCTAAAGTATCACATACTATGAACATATTATCACTAAGAGAAAGGAATACAACCTTTCTAGACATCCCTTGGTGACTCCTTAGTACTTTGAGAGTTTGGAACGGATCGATGGAGGTCCACCCGAAGTCCCTTTGCCCAAACCTTCTTGCTTTACTTGATCTTGGAAAGAAGTATAGCAAATACCCTACACAAATGGGCTAGATGTGTGTAGAATGATGAGGTGGTTCGTATTCTATAATCAAAACCCTTTCTTTTTTACTAACTCACTCCTTTTAAATCTCAAGAGAGAAAGAGAATGAGGAAGAAGAAGATAATGGCAAAAGCTTGAGCTCAAAGTGTTTTGTGATGAATAATTATATGAGGTGAGAATGAATAATCAATATTAAATCATTCTCTCCTCAAACCATAGTTAGTTAATATCTAGATATTTATCATTGAGTTTAAAAGCCAAAAGAAAATTAACTCAAGGTTAAAAGTTAGGTCAAGTGTAGTCAAAAGGATAAACATTAACCATGAGTGAATTATCTTTTCTTTTTCTCAAAATAAATAAATATATACATATTTTCAGCCATGTGAGTTAAGCATTGCCACCATTTGTGTATCAACAAGCATGACACACATCCATGTATGTATGTATGTATCCATGCACATCAACATGTGCATACATGCATGCATACATCAACAAAGAAAAAGGTTTAATAAAGAATTAAACTAAAAGTCAAATGTTAAATCAACACTTGATTTAACAAACCGGTCATATCACATACGACCTGACCAATAGAAAAACGCCCGATTAATATACGATATCACATACTCACATTTAATCGGGTCCCCGTGCATATCTCATATGCACACCACATCGTTTCGCCTGGGCTAGAAAACTCCTATGTGGGACTCTAAGACTCGTCAATACGCCGGCAGTAGGTGATGATCATATCAAACACCCACAAGCCGCAAGCGGTCAGCTAAACGTAACGGCTACCCGGGTAGTGAGCGATCAGAAGAAAACCAGCAAAGCTGTCAAAACTCCCGTCGAGCCAACAGGCAACACTTACCTTACAGTCCGGTCTCTTCGTCAGATATGCTGCATATCGAGTCTAGGGATGGAATCGTCGACCCCAATAACTCAATAAGTCATGCCGGTGTATGGCTCATAACAGATCGAGAAACTACTGATAACGTTTATCAGTAAATCTCAGCAGCCCTGGCCAGGGACTTCCTGTTATAGCCAATCGAGCATAGCACAACATCAACCCCCAATACCGGGAGAGACGAAACCCCTCCTATCGCTCATTGCCTCCATGTGCCTCGGGACTGTATCCAAAGTCTACCTGTTTGCACGACTCAGTAGAGCCGTGGTAGGGTGGAGATCAAAGTACAATGGGAGGACACACAAGACTCTATGACGATCTTGGGTCTACAGACTAACCTGTACCAGTGTCACCTGAGAACTACTATCCGACAATAGATATAATACCACATAGGAGTTCTCGGCAAGTCCGTTCAGTGTACCCAGTCTCCACTGAGCACCCGCATACAATCTTTGGTGTCATCACACCAGATGGATATGGGATCATCCATCGCCCATCATATGGGACAAGAATGGTATATGCTAGTCTACTCTGGAATATCGATGCCCTGTCTCGATACACCCACGACTAGGAACTGTTTAAGGATATGCTTATAAACTACACGTGTCACTGGATAGCTGTGAAGAACATTCTCAAATACTTGAGAAGAACTAAGGAGATGTTCTTGGTGTATGGTAACGGTGAACTCCAGTTGGAGTTCTTTACCGATTAAAGCTTCCAAAGTGATAAGAACGACTCTAAGTCACACTCGGGATTTGTCTTTACCCTCTATGGAGGGGCGGTGTGTTGGAAGAGTTCCAAACAGGAAACCATTGCAGACTCGATGATGGAGGCTGAATACATCGCTGCCAATGATGCTGCAAAAGAGGCTGTCTGGATGAAGAAGTTCATTACTGAACTTGGTGTGGTTCCATCCATTGAGCATCCAATACCATTGTATTGTGATAACAATGGAGCTGTGGCTTTGGCCAAGGAACCCAGGTCCCATCAGAAGTCCAGACATATTCTGAGGCGGTATCACCTGATCCGGGAGATAGTTGATCGCCGGGAGATCGAGGTCAGGAGAGTTGATACAAAGGACAACACTGCGGATCCACTCACGAAGGCCATTCCCCAGACACAGTTTGAGAGACTCTTCGGGATGCTGGGTATGAGATACTACAACAGCTGGCCTTAGTGCAAGTGGGAGATTGTTAGTTATATATATGCCCTAGAGGCCATTGTTGTACAGATGATGTATATTATAGTGGATGCTTGGATATATATAGAGAGGATTTTCTTGCTCGATATGATAGTATGCTATTTGGTTTCACTTTCTCTTAACATGTTGACTTATATTAGTTTACTGTCTTGCTCTCACATGTTGATAAAGCCCTTAGGATATGTACTCGACTACTGGGACTATGATGAGATCATACTAGTGGGGCCACGGTAGTCTATGAGTGCATCCTATAATTGTTCCTAGTCGAGGGTGTATCGAGACAGGGCATCGATACACCAGAATAGACTAGCGTATACGCATCTTGACCCATATGATGGGCGATGGATGATCCCATATCCATCGGTGTTTGGTATCAAAGATAGTGTACGGGTGCTCAGTGGAGACTGGGTACACTGAACGGACTCGCCGAGAACTCCCAGATAGTATTATACCTCACGTCAGATGGCAGTTCTCTGGTGAAACTGGTACAGGGTAGTCTGTAGACCCGAGATCGTCATGGATTCTTGTGTGATTCCCACTTTCCACCTTACCACATCCAAGAGGGCGTGCAAAACGGTGGCTTTTGGGTACAGTCCGAATCACATGGAAGCAATGAGCGATAGGAGGGGTTTCGTCTCTCCCGGTATAGGGAGTTGATGTTGTGCTATGTTCGATTGGCTATAACTGGAAGTCCCTGGCCAGGGCTGATATAGAGTACTACTGGTAAGTATTATCAGTAGGTTCTCGACCTGTTATGAGCCTCACATCGACACGACTTATCGGTTACCAGGGTCTGACATATACCACCCCTAGACTAGATATGCAATATATCAGACGAAGAGACAGAACTGTATAGTAGTGTTAGTGATTGGATTCACAGGAGAATGTACATGCTTGCTTGTTGATCTTCTGGTCGCTCAATACCTGGGTGGCTGTTACGTTTAGCTGACCGCTTGCAGCTTGTGGCTATTTGATATGATCATCACCAACTGCCGGCGTATTGACAATTCTTTAAAGTCCTACACAGAGGTTTCTTGACTCGGGCAAAACGGAGTAGGAGCACATATGTGATATGTGCGGGACCGAGAATAATACGATATGAGATACCGTATTCTAATCTCGCGAAATTTGATATCAGCCGGGTCATCGGATCAAGTGTTGATTCGATGAATCGGTGCATGATATATTAGTCGGTTATATACGATATAGCCGGATTGTCGGATCAAGTGTTGATTTGATAATTTAATGTATAATTATATATGTGATATATTACATTATATTATCTAATATTGGCTCGCTTTATTGATTCATTTTTCTCACCGGATAATACATTGATATATATGCGATATATGTTAATTGTATTATTTTCTTTTGTTAAAAAAATATATTATGTATGTGATATATAATATTGTAACAAGTTATGTTTACAAATGCAACATGATTAGTGGAGATTAAACATGGTTAGGGTTTGATTTGGGTTAGCCTTTTCTTGAAGCTTCTAGAAGCTTTTGTTTTGTTTTAAGCAAAGATATTATGTGTTGATATTTTGGAGATATTATTTAACCCAACCCAAACCCTTAACCCTAGTCAACTGTCTTCATGAGTTAATACTTGATATTATTAACTCAAGGTTCTTTTGTAAGCATAGTAACATTTTTCATTATTCATCACAAAAGACTTCATCTTCTTCTTCCTCCTTAAGCTTACGAGCTTTTGATTTTGTGATGAGTGTGTGTGAGAAATTGATAAGAAAAGATAGCCAAATTCCTACTTCATCATCCTCATCTATTCTAGCCACTTAGATTAGGGTATTCACTTCATTAATACTTGATTAGAGAAGTGAGAGCTTGAGTTAAAGAAACTTCAAGGTAGATCATTTTCGAAAAGGAAGACTTCAAGAAAGCATGGATCGTTCGGCTTGTGGAGCCTCTTTTGAGTCCGGAAGATCATGGATCACGGCGAAGGGACTACTACTCGAAGCTTATGAAGCGAAGGAGCAGACTACAAAGGTTGTAATCCCTCTCTCTTAGATGTAAAGATGTTTACTTGCATGTTTAACCCTAATTATCTAGCAAAGATCCTCGCTTTAGGTTGTTCGGCACATCTAAATTTTAAATCGGGCATGGTTGATACCTTATAGACCCTTGTGACAGTGCCTAGTAACCCTACAGTGGTATCAGAGCCTAGCTAGAGCATTAGGCGATGTGTATACGAAGTTAAAAGTCCGATCGAACCCCGAAACGTCGATATTGACCCCTTCTCTGGAAATTTTCTTAAAAGTTGATTTTTTCCGTATTAAAAATTCTCAGAAAATTTAGCAGGTGATTCTAAGGATTATAGTAAATTTCGATCTCCTAATACCCTCAAGTCGCCGCGGAACCGCGGCAAGGACATGCTTTGCGCGGCTGTTCCGCGGCCGTACTTGGTAATTAAGGACTCGTATTTATAAAGTTAATCTGTAGGTATTACTACATGCTTCTGGGAATTTTTAATTTTACTCAAGTGTTGAGTTTTCTGAAAATCTTTTGTATTTGTTGATTCGATCGGAAAGTTTAACTTCATTTAGTTTTCCGGATAATTTAGAACGTGCTAAAATGTTCGAACGGATATCAATAACTCATTTTTTTCCCGACATGAAAAACTTTCAAGTGTTGAATTTTTCTTGAGTTTAAAACTTTCGGAAAAACATGCAAGCATATCTGTGGACCCTCTAGAAGAACGTAACTTTAACTCGATTATGTGACCGTCAAAACTTCCACTGAACCCTTGGGTTTGTGGTAGTTTAGCGTTGCCACATGTGAGGTGTTGGTTTGGCCCTTCTACGGCTGGTTCATTGGGGCTGTGACATATTCTGGGATTTTTGAACTCCGCTCAAGTGTTGAGCTATTTGGGAAATTTTGGGTATTTGATTATTCAATCGGAAAGTTTAATATTGTCTTTTTATCTGGAATGTGATACAATATGTGGAATTCATATAGTTAGGCATGAAATGCGAAGTATATGATATTTCGGATTTAAGATGTCTAAAGTGATTGTGGATTCCAAATTTTATAGTTTTACACTTTCTTTTCTGTGACCGTAAGCGTAGTATGTGGTGTATCGCCGGCTTCGTTGCTATACATCAACGACAATCGGGATACGCATACTTGCTTAAGTTGATAATATGAGATATTATGTGTTGCTGTGATATGTTATATTGGATCGTCGTGTTCTGAATAGCCGGGGGTTTTATGTGAGATGAGGGTTTTAATTTTCATTCATGTAAAATTCATTTGTATGTAATATTCTTTTATTTGGACACTTCCAGGTTGAGGTTGTTGTCACCATTGTATATTATTTATTTTTCAGCATTAGGTAGACCCAAGAGGCGAGCACAAGTAACTGGATTCTAGGGTACAGTAGGAGGCCATCTCGAGGAGTCGAGACCGGGTCTCCTAACCCTAGAATTGGCAGAGTTGCTTGCCGCTCTCGTAGGGGTCTAGAGATGTGGGTTTGGCTATTCATCGCTATCATGGAATCCGTGTTTTATACAGGCTCGATGTAAAACACGGACGTCCTAGTATATCCAATATTTCATATGTTATCTTCTGCCGCAATATTCTGTGATGAGATCATATTACTGCCTGAGACGCATGCTTATACTATATATATGATATATAAATATTGCAGCTTTCGTTTCTTTTGTGATGCTTAGGAAGCATAATTGATGGGATTTATTAATGAGATTAATAAAAGAAAAGAAACCTAAAAGATGTTGTAGAATCAAAACTTTATAAAATGGGTAGCTACAGTTTTGCTTTGCATAGCGGTATATATGATATACCCTGCACCTTATTCGATGAGGAAAGAGCCAAGATCCCTTCACCGGGAGTGACCTCTTTAGAAAAATTGGCAGATGGTACAAACTCACGGTTTTTTTTTTGATTGCTTCTTATAGTTCTTGCTTTGCACAGCGGTATTTATGAAATATCCTGCACCTTATTCGATGAGGAAAGAGCCGAGATCCCTTCACCGGGAGTGACCTCTTTAGCGAAACTAGAAAAGCCTCAAAAACACTCCATTTCAAAATCACTTGTTTCTACAACGATATCAAGTTCATTACGCGTTAGGTTTTCTGAAAAATCTGTCGTAGCCCTCCGTCATTTCAGATAAGTCCTACTTAGTATTCGTACTACGTTTGTTGACCTCTGTCAAGACGTAGTGTGCAGTAGCTAACTAGTATTTATCTGTTTAATGCATATGATGCAGATTGGATTAAGATAGTCGTACGGCCTTGTTGACCTCCGTCAAGGGTCGTGCGGGTGGGTCTGATTTAATCAAGAAATGACGGGTTGAACTTGACTAGCGCCCTATGATTTGATGACCTCCGTCAAGGTCATGGGATGCTTGGGGTAGAATATTATCGGGAATTTCGAGTGTTGAAATTTGCGATGAGATTGCATACCTTCTATGAGATAGATGGATCCTGATACCCACTGCAAGTAAAAGTTACTCCTGAGAGACTTTTACACAGGACAATTAGCCGATCAAGTAGGTGACGAGAAAGGTGTTTACGGGGTTATGCCTCTGAGAAAACGAGGTTTATTTTAATTAGGTCCGTGCGAAAGCACAGGGAACCTCCCTCAAACTACCAACACTGGCCTGGCTGAAAGATTGGCGAACTTGTAAAGATGTATTAATCCGTCCTGGTTTTTCCTTTTAGGGTTTGAAGGAAGATTTGATAAAAACAGTGGGAGATATCCTGATTAGATAAGATAATAACCAATCTAATCTTGCAAGAGCATATGCTATAGTGTTTCCTTCTCTCTCTCTCCAGGTAGCGACCATGTCAGGGCTTAATCAAGATAATAATATGGATGTATTGACTGAACCCGCTTATTATACTGAGCAGGGGAATGTTGGTCCCGTTCTTTCTTATAAGTGTTATAAGACTGAACAGGGAATAGGAGAATATCTGGATTCTCACGCCGCCCAAACGAAGAACAAGTATGTTGATGCATCTTTTTCGGGTGTGTTAGTTATTGAGAACTGTTTCTCAGTTCACCCTACGTCCTGGGTATTAGATACCGTATCGGAATCCCACATATGTAATTTGTTACGTGGGCTACGTAAAGGTAGAGAACTGGAAAAGGGTGATCATTCCGTACAAGTAGGAAATGGTGCAAATATTGCAGTCAAAACTGTTGGCGAATATCACCTTGTATTACCAAGTAGTAATACATTGATTCTGAACGAGTGCTATTATATACCGAACATGATGTGCAACATTATATCAGTTTCTTTATTAAGTAGGATATAATTTTGTAATACAGGATAATGTTATGAATATCTTCCTAAATCAAAAGTTGATTGGATCAGGCTCGTTAAATAATGGCATATACGTTCTCAATCAAACTACAGTCCTTAATATACAAAACACACACAAGAGGAAGAGTTCAGAAATGAACGAATCGTTCTTATGGCATTGTAGACTAGGTCATATCAATGCGACACGACTAGCTAAGTTACATAAGGATGGATATTTGAATCCGTTCGAATTATCATCTTATGAAACTTGCCATTCATGTCTCAAAAGTAAAATGACCAAAACTCTGTTTAGTGGACACGGGGAAAGAGTTACAGAACTCTTAGGGCTGATACATAGTAATGTATGTGGTCCCATGTCTACACATGCCAGGAACGGTTCTTCCTACTTTATTACATTCACTGACGATCTCTCTAGATACGGACATGTGTTCCTGATGAAACACAAGTCTGAAGCTTTTGAGAAATTCAGAGAATATAAAAACGAAGTAGAGAACCAAACGGAAAAAAGTATTAAGATCCTTCGATCTGATCGAGGAGGAGAATACTTGAGCAATGAGTTTCTGGACTATCTAAAAGAGAATGGGATTCTCTCTCAGCTTACTCCACCTTATACACCACGGCACAACGGTGTATCGGAAAGGAAGAATCGCATCCTATTAGATATGGTGCGCTCTATGATGAGCAATGCTGAGTTGCCTATTTCTTTCTGGGGATATACGCTTGAGACAGCGGCATACCTACTGAATAAAGTTCCTACCAAATCTGTACCTACCACTCCATATGAGATATGGGAAGGGAAGAGACCATATCCTAATTTTGTTAAGATATGGGGTTGCCCGACCTATGTCAAAAGACAAAAACCGGACAAACTCGAGGCAAGATCTATTTTTTGTAAGTTTGTTGAATATCCCAAGAATTCGCGAGGGTATATCTTCTACCATAGTGAGGAACAAAGGGTGTTTGTTGCTCAACACGCCACCTTTTTAGAAAAGGAATTTCTTGCAAAAGAGATTAGTGGCTCTGAGGTAGAACTGGAAGAAGTTCCAGCAGAACAAACTACAACAGAAGATTTGATGGAACCAGAAAATTTAGTAGTTCCTGACAAACCCCAGCCTCTCCGCCGATCTAGTAGGGTTTCTCATCCACCTAAGAGATACTGCGGTTTTCTCGTTGATGGTGGGAGCGAGAATTGCATCAGGGAAGATGATGACCCGACTAGCTTCGAGCAGGCCATCACGAGTGGGGACTCTGTGAAGTGGCTGGATGCAATGCGATCTGAGATGGAATCCATGTACACCAACCAAGTATGGACTTTGGAAGTTGCTCCTGAAGGGTTAAAACCCATTGGGAGCAAATGGATCTTTAAGAAGAAACTTGGTGTAGATGGAAAAGTTGAGACTTACAAAGCTAGACTTGTTGCAAAGGGTTTTCGTCAACGACCAGGTGTGGATTATGACGAAACCTTTTCTCCAGTAGCTATGCTTAAGTCCATCTGGATCTTACTTGCCATTGCTGCATACCATGACTACGAAATCTGGCAAATGGATGTTAAGACCACCTTTCTAAATGGTGATTTAGAAGAGTGCGTGTACATGACTCAGCCAGAGGGCTTCGTAGATAGTGGGAGCAGCGGAAAGGTGTGCAAGCTTCATAAATCCATCTACGGGTTAAAACAGGCATTGCGGAGTTGGAACATCTACTTTGATATTGTAGTCAAAGAGTTTGTCTTCATAAAAAACGTAGATGAACCTTGTATTTACAAGAAGGTTGCAGAGAGTAAGGCCGTCTTCCTCGTATTGTACGTAGATGACATACTCTTGATAGGAAATAATGTTCCTATACTGCAATCGGTCAAGCTCTTTTTATCACAAAGATTCTCAATGAAAGATCTTGGTGATGCCTCCTGCATACTGGGAATTATGATCTATAGAGATAGATCTAAACGGATATTGGGATTGTCCCAGTCCAGGTGCATTGACACCATACTAAAGAGGTTTAGTATGGAAGAATCCAAGCGTGGGAACCTACCCACGATCTCTGGACTCACTCTCTCCAAAGAGATGTCTCCCAAGACTGATTTGGAGAGAGCTCGCATGCAAGGGATACCCTATGCTTCGGCAGTAGGCTCTATCATGTATGCGATGCTATGTACCAAACCCGATGTAGCATACTCACTAAGTATAGTGAGTAGGTATCAAGCAAATCCTGGAGAGAGTCACTGGATTGCTGTGAAGAACATTCTCAAGTACTTGAGAAGAACTAAGGAGATGTTCTTGGTGTATGGTAACGGAGAACTCCAGGTGGAGTCCTTTACCGATTCAAGCTTCCAAAGTGATAAGGACGACTCTAAGTCGCACTCGGGATTTGTCTTTACCCTCAATGGAGGGGCGGTGTGTTGGAAGAGTTCCAAACAGGAAACCGTTGCAGACTCGACGATGGAGGCTGAATACATTGCTGCCAACGATGCTGCAAAAGAGGCTGTCTAGATGAAGAAGTTCATTACTGAACTTGGTGTGGTTCTATCTATTGAGCATCCAATACCATTGTATTGTGATAACAATGGAGCTGTGGCTTTAGCCAAGGAACCCAGGTCATATCAGAAGTCCAGACATATTCTGAGGCGGTATCACCTAATCCGGGAGAGTTGATCGCCGGGAGATCGAGATCAGGAGAGTTGATACGAAGGACAACACCGCGGATCCACTCATGAAGGCCATTCCCCAGACACAATTTGAGAGACTCTTCGGGATGCTGGGTATGTGATACTACAACAGCTGGCCTTAGTGCAAGTAGGAGATTGTTAGTTATATATATGCCCTAGAGGCCATTATTGTACATATGATGTATATTATAGTGGATGCTTGGATATATATAGAGAGGACTTTCTTGCTCGACATGATAGTATGCTATTTGGTTTCACTTTGTCTTAACATGTTGACTTATATTAGTTTACTGTCTTGCTCTCACATGTTGATAAAGCCCTTAGAATATGTACTCGACTACTGGGACTATGATGAGATCATACTAGTGGGGCTCTATGAGTACATCCTATAATTGTTCCTAGTCGAGGGTGTATCGAGACAGGGCATCGATACACCAGAGTAGACTAGCATATACGCATCTTGACCCATATGATGGGCGATGGATGATCCCATATCCAACGGTGTTTGACATCAAAGATGGTGTACGGGTTCTCAGTGGAGACTGGGTACACTGAACGGACTCGCCGAGAACTCCCAGATGGTATTATACCTCACGTCAGATGGAAGTTCTCTGGTGACACTGGTACACGGTAGTCTGTAGACCCGAGATCGTCATAGAGTCTTGTGTGATTCCCACTGTACTTTGATTACCACCTTACCACGTCCAAGAGGGCGTGAAAAATGGTGGCTTTTGGGTACAGTCCCGAATCACATGGAAGCAATGAGCGATAGGAGGGGTTTCGTCTCTCCCGGTATAGGGAGTTGATGTTGTGCTGTGTTCGATTGGCTATAACTGGAAGTCCCTGGCCAGGGCTGATATAGAGTAATATACTGGTAAGTGTTATCAGTAGGTTCTCGACCTGTTATGAGCCTCACATCGACACGACTTATCGGTTACTGGGGTCTTACGTATAACACCCCTAGACTAGATATGCAATATATCAGACGAAGAGACCGCACTGTACGGTAGTGTTACTGATTGGATTCACAGGAGAATGTATAGGCTTGCTTGTTGATCTTCTGATCGCTCAATACCTGGGTGGTAGTTACGTTTAGCTCACCGCTTGCAGCTTGTGGGTGTTTGATATGATAATCACCTACTGCCGGCGTATTGACGATTCTTTAAAGTCCTACACAGAGGTTTCTTGACTCGGGCAAAACGGAGTAGGAGCACATATGTGATATGTGCGGGACCGAGAATAATACGATATGAGATACCGTATTCTATTCTCGCGATATTTGATATCAGCCGGGTCATCGGATTAAGTGTTGATTCGATGAATCGGTACATGATATATTTGTCGGTTATATGCGATAAAGCCGGATTGTCGGATCAAGTGTTGATTCGATAATTTAATGTATAATTATATATGTGATATATTACATTACATTATCTAATATTGGCTCGCTTTATTGATTTATTTTCTCACCGGATAATACATTGATATATATGCGATATATGTTAATTGTATTATTTTCTTTTGTTACAAAAATATATTATATATGTGATATATAATATTGTAACAAGTTATGTTTACAAATGCAACATGATTAGTGAAGATTAAACATGGTTAGTGTTTGATTTGGGTTAGCCTTTTCTTGAAGCTTCTAGAAGCTTTTGTTTTGTTTTAAGCAAAGTATTATGTGTTGATATTTTGGAGATATTATTTAACCCAACCCAAACGCTTAACCCTAGTCAACTCTCTACATGAGTTAATACTTGATATTATTAACCCAAGGTTCTTTTGTAAGCATAGTAACATTTTTCATTATTCATCACAAAAGACTTCATCTTCTTCTTCCTCCTTAAGCTTACTAGCTTTTGATTTTGTGATGAGTGTGTGTGAGAAATTGATAAGAAAAGAGAGCCAAATTCCTACTTCATCATCCTCATCTAATCTAGCCACTTACATTAGGGTGTTCACTTCATTAATACTTGATTAGAGAAGTGAGAGCTTGAGTTAAAGAAACTTCAAGGTAGATCATCTTCGAAAAGGAAGACTTCAAGAAAGCATGGATCGTTCGGCTTGTGGAGCCTCTCTTGAGTCTGGGAGATCATGGATCGCGGCGAAGGGACTACTACTCGGAGCTTATAAAGCGAAGGAGTGGACTACAAAGGTTGTAATCCCTCTCTCTTAGATGTAAATATGTTTACTTGCATGTTTAACCCTAATTATCTAGCAAAGATCCTCGCTTTAGGTTGTTCGGCACTTCTAAATTTTAAATCGGGCATGGTTGATGCCTTATAGACCCTTGTGACAGTGCCTAGTAACCCTACAACAAGCGGGCAAAGCACCACGCTTGGAATCTTCCATACTAAACCTTTTAGGATGGTGTCAATGTACTTTGATTGGGACAATCCCAATAACCTCTTGGATCTATCTCTATAGATCCTTATGCCCAAAATGCACGAGGCATCACCCAGGTCCTTCATGGAGAACCTCTATGATAAGAATAGTTTGACCGATTGTAGCATAGGAATATCATTTCCTATCAAGAGAATGTCATCCACGTACAATACGATGAATGTGACAGTATTCCCTACAATCTTCTTATAAATGCATGGTTCATCTATATTTTGATAAAATTAAACTCTTTGATTGTATCATCAAAACAGATGTTCCAGCTCCATGAAGCCTGCTTCAATCCATAAATGGATTTAAGCAACCTACATGCTTTTCCGCTGCTCCCACTGTCAATGAAGCCCTCTGGCTGATCTATATAAACGTATTCTTCTAAATCACCATTTAGAAATGCAGTTTTAACGTCCATCTGCCAGATTTCATAGTCGTAGTGAGAAGCAATAGCAAGTAGGATCCGAATGGATTTAAGCATTGCTACTGGAGAGAAAGTTTTATCATAATCCAGTCCTGGTCTTTGACAAAAAACTTTCGCTACAAGCCTTGCTTTAAAGATCTCTACCTGTCCATCTACACCAATCTTTCTCTGAAAGATCCATTTGCACCCAACGGGTTTTATCTCAGGAGGTGCAACGTCCAAAGCCCATACTTTGTTGGTGTACATGGACTCCATTTCGGATCTCATGGCTTCCAGCCACTTCACTAAGTCACCACTCGTGATATCTTGCTACAAACTAGTAGGGTCATCATCATCCATGATGCAATTTTCTCTATCACCATCAATGAGAAACCCATAGTATCTCTCTAGTGGGCGAAAAGTTCTACTAGATCTCCGGAGCGGCTGAGGTTCTTGAAGTTCTACTGCAACATTAGTTTCAACCAATTTGTCCTGAGTAATTTGTGCTTCTAAAACCTCTTCTAGTTCTACCGCATTGCCATCAGTACTATTTGTAAAAACTTCATTTTCTAAAAATGTGGCATGTTGAGAAACAAACACCTTTTGTTCCTCCTTGTGGTAGAATAGGAATCCATATGAATGTTTTGGATATCCCACAAATTTACACATGACCGATCGTGTCTCGAGTTTGTCTGGATTCTGCTTTTTAACAAAAGCCGGACAGCCCCATATCCTAACTCTTTTAAGAGATGGTCTCTTTCCACTCCATATCTCATATGGAGTGGTGGACACGGTCTTAGTTGGAACCCTGTTTAACAGATACATTGCTGTCTCCAATGCATGCCCCCAAAAGAAAAGCGGTAACTCGGCATTACACATCATGGACCATACCATATCTAATAGGGTATGATTCCTCTGTTCTGACACACCATTGTGCTGTGGTGTATAAGGAGGAGTGAGCTGAGAGAGAATCCCATTCTCTTTTAAGAAGTCTGAAAACTCTGTACTTAAAAACTCTCCACCTCGATCCGATCGAAGTTTCTTGATACTCAAGCCTGTTTGATTTTCTATTTCAAGTTTGTACTCCTTGAATTTCTCGAAAGCTTCGGATTTGTGCTTTAATAAAAACACGTGTCTGAATCTTGAGAAATCATCAATAAAAGTAATGAAGTATGAAAAACCGCCTCTAGCATGTGTAGACATTGGTCCGCATACATCACTATGTATGAGGCTTAAGAGTTCCACAGCACTTTCTCCGTGTCCAGTAAACGGAGTTTTGATCATTTTACCTTTGATACAGGACTGACAAGTCGCATAAGATTTATATTCAAAAGGATTCAAATATCCATCTTTATGTAGCTTGCTTAGTCTTGTTTCATTAATATGACCAAGTCTACAATGCCAAAGAAAAGCTTCATTTATATCTAAAATTTTTCTTTTATTAGTATGTTGTATATTGAAAACTGTGTGTTGGTTCAGGACGTAAATACCGTTATTCAGTGTACCATACCCAATCAACTCTTGATTCAAGTTAATGTTCATAACATTATTTTGCAACACAAAATGATATCCTTCATTGTCCAACAAAGAAACGGATATTATATTATATAGCATACTAGGTACAAAATAACAAGGGTTCAAAACCAAAATACAACCCGAAGGCAACCCCAGATGATACTCTCCTACGGATACAGCATGTGCATTGGAACCATTTCCAACCAGCAGAGCATGGTCTCCAGTCTTCAAAACTCTACTGTTTCTCAATCGCTGCACACAATTGCAGATGTGAGAACCAGAACCGGTATCTAATACCCAAGATGCAGAGTTAATTGAAAAACAGTTCTCAGTTACAAACACACCTGAAGCGGAAGTATCAGCATGCTTCTTCTTCTTGAGATCAGCAAGATACACAGCACAGTTGCATTTCTAATGTCCCGACTTGTGGCAGTAAAAACATTCTCCTTTTCCACTTCCCGCGGCCCCAGATATGTCTTTCCCCTTCGCCTTTTTAACTCCACCTTTCGGTTTGATGGGTTTCTTCTTCTTCTTTCCCTTGGCCTTGGCTTTTGGGACGGAAGAAGAAGATGGCCCATATAACAGAGCGGGAGTTTTCGCTGTTTTCAGCGTGCTCTCTGCACTTCTCAACATATTGAGAAGTTCAGGCAATGATTTCTCCAAATCGTTCATATTGAAATTCACTATGAATGGAGCAAAGGCGGGGGGAAATTGTAGAACAGTATCTGTATACTGCTCATTATCCATGGTCCATCCCAGTTCCTCAAGTTCTTCTATAAGACCAATCATCTTCAGAACATGTTCTCCTAGTGATGCGCCAGGGGCCATTCACATCTGAAACAACTTTCGAGATGCCTCGTATCGTAAAGTACGAGATTGCTCTTCATACAACTCCTTTGTATGAAGAAAGATGGATTGCATATCCATCTTCTCGTGTTGTTTCTGATAGATATTGTCCATAGAAGCAAGAGCGAGACACTTGGCCGAGTTGCAGTCAATATCCCATGTTTTTCGGATCTCCCTATCCGAAACAGATGATTCAGGTCCTGGGACGGGTGGGGCTTTGGTAGTGAGTGTTAGTTATATGTATGCCCTAGAGGCCATTACTGTACATTGGATGTATATTGTAGTGGATGCTGGGACATATATAGGTAGGACTTTCTTGCTCGACATGATAGTACGCTATCTGGTTGCACTTTATCTTAACATGTATACTTTCTGTCTCTCTGATTACATGTTGATAAAGCCCATAGGATGTGTGCTCGACTTCCAGGACTATGATGTAGATCATACTAGTGGGGCCTGGGTAGTCCATGAGTACATCCTTGAATTGTTCCTAGTCGTGGGAATATCGAGACGGGGCATCGATATTCCAGAGCAGACTAGCGTATATCTTCTCGACCCATGTGATGGGTGATGGATGATCCCATATCCATTGGTGTTTGACATCGAAGATGGTATGCGGGTGCTCAGTGGAGACTGGGTACACTGAACGGACTCGCCGAGAACTCCCAGATGGTATTATACCTCACGTCAGATGGCAGTTCTCTGGTGACACTGGTACAGCTTAGTCTGTTGACCTGAGATCGTCATAGAGTCTTGTGTGTCTCCCACTGTGCTTTGATTTCCACCCTACCACGGCTCTACTGAGTCGTGCAAACAGGTGGTTTTTGGGTACAGTCCCGATTTACATGGAGGCAATGAGCGATAGGAGGGGATTCGTCTCTCCCGGTATTGGGGGTTGATGTTGTGCTATGCTCGACTGGCCATAACAGGAAATCCCTGGCCAGGGTTGCTGTGATATACTGGTAAGAGTTATCAGTAGTTTCACGAATGTTATGGACCTCAAGTCGGCATGACTTATCGAGCTATTGGGGTCTGACGTTTACCACCCCTAGGCGAGATATGCGACATATCAGACGAACAGACCGGACCGTACGGTAAGTGTTACAGGTTGGATTCGTAGGAGTATGAGCGGGCTTGCTCGTCGATCTTCTGATCGCTCAATACCCGGGTGGCCGTTACGTTTAGCAGACCGCTTGCGGCTTGTGGGTGTTTGATATGATCATCATCCGCTGCCGGCGTATTGATGAGTCTTTAGAGTCCTACACAGAGGTTTCCTAGCTCAAGCGAAATGAAATAGGAGCGCATATGAGATATGTGCGGGACCGAGAATAATGCATGTATGTGATACCGTATTCCATTCTCGCGATCTATGTATCGATTGGTTATATGCGATATAACCTAGTTATCGAATCAAGGATTGATTCGATAAGCCGATACATAGGATACTGGCCGGTTATATGCGACATGACCGGATCGTTAAATCAAGTGTTGATTTAATGATTTAATGTATGATTATATATTTGATATATTACTTTGCATTAACTAGTATTGGTTCACTTTAAAAGGATTTTCTCACTTGAATTGTGCAAGTTGTATATGTGATATATTTCTTTGTGCACATGATTGTATCATGTTTGATGATACATTCTTGTTTGGTTTTGTGTAAAGTATTAAACCATGGTTAGTTAGTGATTAGGGTTTCATCTTATTCATTTATCTTTTTATTTTATTTATTTCAAAAGAAAAAGGAAATGAGAAATGAATGGTGGCTATTTTTGTTTTTAGTTGAAGATTCATGAAGCATTGATTTAGTCACCATTCTTGTCTCATGCCTAACCCTAACCACTCATCTAACCTAAGTTGAGTCTCTACACTAAACCATGGTTAAAGATATGATAAGTATTGTATTTTCTTTTTTATTTGATTTTTAACTTATCATATCATCTTCTTCTTTCTTCATCTTCTTCTTCAATGAAGAAAGCTTGCTACTCCAATGGCAAGTCATGAAATCTAGTGAGAAATCCAAAACTAAAGTTTACCCACTTCCTATTTCTTCATCCTCTACCTCTTGCCAAGTAGTATAGGGTGTTTCCTTCACAAGTTTTTCCGACTAGGTGAAGGTGGAGCTTGATCTAGCGATGCCTCGACGTAGATCATCTTCGGCATGGACATCGACGACCTAGCTCGCTTATTCTTCGACGAAGCCGACGCTAGAGCCCGGGAGTTCACTTGGACAGCGAAGGTACTTCGTTGCGGAGCTATGGAGGTGGACAAACGGATCTACAAAGGTTGTATTTCCGTTATCTTATAGTTTAGTTGTAAACTTGCTTGCTTGCTTTGCCTATACTTCTAGCCAACGATCCGTTCTAGGTTTCCTCGGCACCGTAATTTTTATAAATTGGCATGTTTGATCACTTGTGAGACTTCACTAGAGTGCCTAGGAACCCTACAGTGAGGACATATGATACTTTATCATATGTGAGTGCAATGTTCAAGTTCCTCAACCACTCTTTATAATTCGGTCCTGTCAGTTTGTTTTTCTCTAAAAGAAGCTTATGTCCCGCCATCGGTATCTGCCATTAGGAGAGAGAAAAGAATACACTCAGCGAAATGCTCTTGCAAAGAATTAGATTGGTTATTATCTTATCTAATCGATGTCTCCCACTGCTTATATCAAATTTTCTTTCAAAACCTTAAAAGAAAACTAGCCAGGATTAATTACATTCTACAGTTTTGCTAACCGGTTAGCCAGGCCAGTGTCAGTACTTTTAGAGAGGTTCCCCATGCTTTCGCACGGACCTAATTAAAATAAACCTTATTTTTCCAGAAGTCAAACCCCGTTGACACCCTTCCAGACACCTACTGGATTAGCTAATTGTAAAGTGCAAAACTCTCCTGGGATTAACTCTCACTCACAGTGGGATCCGGATCCAACTATCCTATAGATGGTATGCAATCTCATTGCAAATTTTAACTCTTGAAACTCCCGATATGGTTTTTACCCCTAGCTGCTTATGACCTTGGCTATGGTCAACCAGCACTAGTCAAGTTCTACCCATCATTTCGAGATTAACTAGACCCACCCATATGACCCTTGACTATGATCAACATAATCACATGAATGTCCTAACTGATCGCATCATATGCTTTGTAGGAAGACATCACTTAGCTACCGTACACTACGCCTTGACTATAATCAACATACGTAGCACGAATACTAAGTACTCCGCTTCCTAAAATGATGGAGGGTTGCGGATGGTTCTTATGAAAATCTTTAACGCTTTGAACTTGATCTCGTTGTAGAATCAAAACGATTTAGAAAAGGAGTGGCTTAAGCTCCGCATCTTTTGAAACTTGCATTTTTCACAAAAAAGGCCAAGTGTGTTTCAAATCTGATTCTACAGCATCTTTAGGTTCCTTTTTCTTTACATTAATCTTATTAATGTATTCCCATCATTAAAGTTCCTAAGCCATCACAGAAAAGAAACGAAAATAGAACGTACACTTATACCATCCGCATTCGCCACAGTGTCGTTATGCACCGTTAGCTTACTTAACTAACGGCATAGCGGGGCGGGACTAGCGCGGGTGTAAAATATAAGCAACGTTTATTATATATCATATATATAATAATAATCCATTCATCTCAGATACTACGTAATCACATTACAGAATATCAACAGCAGAAGCATATATGAAAATAAAAAGGATATCTAGGAGGTCCGTATTTTGTATTCAGCCAGCAATAGAAAATACGGATTTCACGGTCATGATGAATAGCCAAGCCCACACCCCTAGACCCCTACGAGAGCCGCAAGTGATCCTACCAATTCTAGAGCTTAGGAGACCCGGTCTCGACTCCTCGAGATGGCCTCCCACTGAACCCTAGAACTCGATCACTTATGCTCCCCTCCTTGGGTCTATCCTAAAGCGGAAAAGTAAATAATATACAATAATGGTGACATCATCCTCAACCCAGAAGTGCCCTAAATAAAAGAATATTACATACAATTGATATTTACATGAATGAAAATAAAGACTCTCATCTCACATAAAACCCCCGGCTATTGGATCGCGACAATCCTGCACATCATATCTCCGCAACACATAATATCTCATATCATCAACGTAAGCAAGTATGCGTATCTCGATTGTCGTTGATGTTGGGTTTCCGTCGACGGCAGCAAGGTTTTAGGAGGCATCATCCATGCCATTTTTAAAAATTTGCCGTTTCAAGGAACTCTAAACAAGAATCGATAACTAGAATATAATACGGAAACACATGTAAACAATTTTACATCTAAGTGAAATCGAAATACAACCTATGTAGATCGGTTCTTCACTTCATAAGCTCCTTGTAGTAGTCCCTTCACTGCGATCATCGAACTCCCGGACTCTCGGACGGCTCCATGAGAAAGAGGGCAACGGTTTTTCTTGAAATCTTCGAGGCCGAAGAAGATCTACGTCGAGGGAATACGAACTCAAGCTACCGCTTCACCAAAGTGAAGAAAACACCCTAAACTAAAGTGCTAGTCTAGTAGAGGATGAAGAAATAGGAAATGGGTTCACTTTAGAATTTCTTTTCTCACAATATTTCTCTCTCATTATCAAACCCTAGCAAGCATTTGAAGGAGGAAGAAGATGAGCTCAATAAAATGAGAATGAAAACTAATCAAGAGAGGGAGCTAACCATGGGTGAGTGGATATCATATACTAACTCTTATAGAGACATAACCATGGCTAATTATAGAGGTTAGGTTACTAAATATCCTAAGTAAAACAAAACTAGTGAACTTGGTCAATGCACTAACAAGCTTCATGAAGCTTCATGCAGTTGAACAATTATCCACTAATTTTGTATTTACTTTGAATACTAAAACCCTAGCAATATAATTATGATGGTGTATGTCTCATACACCTATGTAGTGTTTATCAACAACCATGATACAAAACTAAACAATGCACATTAATATATATCACATATATATTACATGTACACACAAGTGAGAAAAGAATACTTAAGTGAGCCTATGTTAGTTAATGTAAATTAGTATATCAAATATACAATTATACACTAAATCATTAAATCAATATTTGACTTAATAATCCGGCTATATCACATATAACCGACTAACACAAAATGTACCAACTTATCGAATCAACACTTGATTCGATAACCCGGCTATATCACATATAACCGGCCGATACAAAAGTCGCAAGAATAGAATACAGTATTACATACACGCATTATTCTTGGTCCCACACATATCACATATGCGCTCCTATTTCGTTTTGCCTGAGCCAGTAAAACCTCTATGTAGGACTCTAAAGACTCGTCAATACGCCGGCAGTAGGTGATGATCACATCAAGAACCCACAAGCCGTCAGCGGTACTAGCTGAACGTAATGGCTACCCGTGTATTGAGCGATCAGAAGATCAGCAAGCAAGCCCGCTCCAACTCCTGAAAAAGCCTGACAGTGACACTACCGTACAATCCGGTCTCCTTGTCTAATATATCGCATATCAAGTCTAGGGGTGGTAAACGTCAGACCCCAATAACCAATAAGTCATGCCGATATGAGGCTTATAACGGGTCGAGAAACTACCGGTAACACTTATCAGTAAATCTCTAAACCATCCCTGGCCAGGGACTTCCCTGTTATGGCCAATTGACCACAGCGCAACATCAACCCCCAATACCGGGAGAGACGAAACCCCTCTTATCGCTCATTGCCTCCATGTGACTCGGGACTGTACCCAAAAACCACCGTTTTGCACGCCCTCTTGGACATGGTAAGGTGGAAATTAAAGCACAGTGGGAATCACACAAGACTCTATGACGATCTCGGGTCTACAGACTAACCTGTACAAGTGTCACCAGAGAACTGCCATCTGACGTGAGGTATAATACCATCTGGGAGTTCTCGGCGAGTCCGTCCAGTGTACCCAGTCTCCACTGAGCACCCGTATATCATCTCTGATGTCAAACACCAATGGATATGGGATCATCCATCGCCCATCTGTATGGGTCGAGAAGGTATACGCTAGTCTACTCTGGTATATCGATGCCCCGTCTCGATACACCCACGACTAGGAACCTTGAAGGATGTACTTATGGACTACCATGTCCCCACTAATATGATCCGCATCATAGTCCAGGTAGTCAAGTACACATCCTAAGGGCTTTACCAACATGTAACAGAGAGACAATGAGTGTACACGTTAAGGTAAAGAGTAACCAGATAGCATACTATCATGTCGAGCAAGAAAGTCCTCCCTATATATGTCCAAGCATCGACTACAATATACATCTCATGTATAGTAATGGCCTCTAGGGCATACATATAACTAGCAGTTGATGTATAGCAACGAAACCGGCGATACACCACATACTACACTTACGGTCGCAGAAAAGAAAGTGAAAAACAACAATTGCAATTATCACAATCACATATATCAAGACGATATTTAACGTTTCGATCGAATCAACATACACCCACAATTTACCCCGAGAGCTCAACACTTAAGCAAAGTTACAAATACTCAAAAACGCGCCACAGTGTCTATGGTCCAGCCGTAGAAGGAGTTAACCAACGCCTCACCTATGACACCACAGAACTACGGCAAAGCCGAAGGTTCGATCGTGGTTCCATGGGCATAGAATCGAGTTAAGGTTATTATGTTCTTCTAGAGGGTCCATAGGATACTGCGCGACTATTGAATATGAAGTTAACTTGGAAAATTACAACACTTGGAAATTTCAGCGGGGTCAAGATATGGGGTTTTGAAGTTCGTTCGAATTGCTAAACATTGTCAAGGTTACTAATACAGTGTTAGAATATACGACTACAAAACTCTACGAATTAGCTCCTAATCAAAATAATCATCACATGAAAATTAAGGCTAAGCAAACAATACCTGAAACCCCAAATTCTAGACAACAGAGCACTGGAGAAATACAGGGGGGATTGGAGGCGGGAGGGGCGAGCAGGCCGGAATTGGTGGCCTTGTGCTCGGCCAAAATCCGAGCACAACCCTCTGTATTTCACATGTGTTCTTTCAATGTCCTAAATAGTGTTCCGCAGTTGTTTAAAAAATTTTAAAACGACTTTTCAAAAAATTTCCAGATAGCAAAAATTAGGGTTTCACATATCATGTTTTCGGAGTCGATTTCATTTTCGTAATTGTATTAACACCGTGTCTAAAATTCTAGCTTGGCTCTGATACCATTGTTAGGTTTCCCTAGTACCTACTGTAGAGTATGGAAGCATCACACATGCCACTTTAAAATTTATAGAGGTGCTAAGCAAACATAACAAGAATCTTTAACTAGAAGTCTAGGGTAACAACTAAAGTATCACATACTATGAACATATTATCACTAAGTGAAAGGAATAAAACCTTTGTAGACTTCCCTTGGTGACTCCTTGGTACTTTGAGAGTTTGGAACGGATCGATGGAGGTCTTCTTTGTCCACGATGATCCACCTGAAGTCCCTTTACCCAAAACTACTTGCTTTACTTGATCTTGGAAAGAAGTATAGCAAACACCCTACACAAATGGACTAGATGTGTGTAGAATGATGAGGTGGTTTGTATTCTATAATCAAAACCCTTTCTTTTTTACTAACTCACTCCTTTTAAATCTCAAGAGAGAAAGAGAATGAGGAAGAAGAAGATAATGGCAAAAGCTTGAGCTCAAAGAGTTTTGTGATGAATAATTATATGAGACGAGAATGAATAATCAATATTAAATCATTCTCTCCTCAAACTATGGTTAGTTAATATCTAGATATTTATCATTGAGTTTAAAAACCAAAAGAAAATTAACTCAAGGTTAAAAGTTAGGTCAAGTGTAGTCAAAAGGATAAACATTAACCATGAGTGAATTTTCTTTTCTTTTTCTCAAAATAAATAAATATATACATATTTACAACCTTGTGAGTCTAGCATTGCCACCATTTGTGTATCAACAAGCATGACACACATCCATGTATGTATGTATGTATGTATGTGTCCATGCACATCAACATGTGCATACATGCATGCATACATCAACAAAGAAATGGGTTTAATAAAGAATTAAACTAAAGGTCAAATGTTAAATCAACAATTGATTTAACAAACCGGTCATATCACATACGACCTGACCAATAGAAAAACGCTCGATTAATATACGATATCACATACTCACATTTAATCGGGTCCTCGTGCATATCTCATATGCACACTACATCGTTTCGCCTGGGCTAGGAAACTCTGTGTGGGACTCTAAGACTCGTCAATACGTCAGCAGTAGGTGATGATCATATCAAACACCCACAAGCCACAAGCGGTCAGCTAAACATAACGGCCACCCGGGTATTGGGCGATCAGAAGAAAAACAGCAAAGCTATCAAAACTCCCGTCGAGCCAACTGGGAACACTTACCGTACAGTCCGGTCTCTTCGTCAGATATGCTGCATATCGAGTCTAGGGATGGAATCGTCGACCCCAATAACTCAATAAGTCATGCCGGTGTATGGCTCATAACAGATCGAGAAACTACTGATAACGCTTATCAGTAAATCTCAGCAGCCCTGGCCAGGGACTTCCTGTTATAGCCAATCGAGCATAGCACAACATCAACCCCCAATACCGGGGGAGACGAAACCCCTACTATCGGCCATTGCCTCCATGTGCCTCGGAACTGTACCTAAAGTCCACCTGTTTGCACGACTCAGTAGAGCCGTGGTAGGGTGGAGATCAAAGTACAGTGGGAGGACACACAAGACTCTATGACGATCTTGGGTCTACAGACTAACCTGTACCAGTGTCACCTGAGAACTGCTATCCGACGATAGATATAATACCACATAGGAGTTCTCGGCAAGTCTGTTCAGTGTACCCAGTCTCGACTGAGCACCCGCATACAATCTTTGGTGTCACCACACCAGATAGATATGGGATCATCCATCGCCCATCATATGGGACAAGAATGGTATACGCTAGTCTACTCTGGAATATCGATGCCCCGTCTCGATACACCCACGACTAGGAACTGTTCAAGGATATGCTTATAAACTACATGTGTTCCACTACTATGATCCGCATCATAGTCAGAGTAGTCAAGAAAATATCCTAAGGGCTTTATCAACATGTACCAAATGAATAAAATGCATGATCAAACCAACATGTCAAGATAAAGTAAACCAAATAGCATACTATCATATCGAGCAAGAAAGTCATCTATATACATATATACATGTCCAAGCATCCACTATACAAATAATGGCCTCTAGGGCATACATATATCCAACAATGTACAACAATGGCCTCTAGGGCATATACATAACTAACACTTTGTTGGTGTACATAGACTCCATTTCAGATCTCATAGCATCCATCCACTTCACAGAGTCACCACTCGTGATAGCTTGCTGAAAACTAGTAGGATCATCATCTTCCATGATGCAATCTTCTCTATCACCATCAATGAGGAAACCGTAGTACCTCTCCGGTGGATGAGAAGTCCTACTAGATCTACAGAGTGGCTGAGGTTCATTAGTTTCTGTTGCAACATCGGGCTCAACCAAGTCGTCATTTGTAACTTGTGTCTCTAGAACCTCTTCTAGATCTACTACATTGCCATCAGTATCATTTGTAAAAAAATCTCTTTCTAAAAATGTGGCATACTGAGAAACAAACACTTTTTGTTCCTCCTTATGGTAGAATAGATATCCATATGAATTCTTTGGATATCTCATAAACTTACACATGACTGACCGTGTCTCGAGTTTGTCCAGATTTTGCTTTTTGACATAGGCCGGACAACCCCAAATCTTAACTCGTTTAAGAAATGGTCTCTTCCCATGCCATATCTCATATGGTGTGGTAGACACGGTTTTGGTTGAAACCCTATTCAACAGAAACGCTGCAGTCTCCAATGCTTGCCCCCAAAATGAGACAGGTAACTCAGCATCACTCATCATGGAACGTACCATATCTAATAGGGTCCAATTCCGTCGTTCAGCCACACCATTGTGCTGTGGTGTGTAAGGAGGAGTGAGCTGAGAGAGAATCTCATTCTCTTTTAGAAAATCTGAAAACTCTGTACTGAGATACTCTCCACCTTGATCCGATCGAAGTATCTTGATGCTCAATCCTGTTTGTTTTTCTACTTCAAGTTTATACTCAGTGAATTTCTCAAAAGCTTCAGACATTTGCTTCAATAAAAACACATGACCGAATCTTGAGAAATCATCAGTAAAAGTTATGAAGTAAGAAAAACCACCTCTAGCCTGTGTAGACATTGGCCCGTATACATCACTATGTATGAGGTCTAAGAGCTCAGTGGCTATTTCTCCGTGTCCTGTAAATGGAGTTTTGGTCATTTTACCCTTGATACAAGACTGACAAGTCGCATAAGATTTATATTCAAAGGGATTTAAATATCCATCTTTATGTAGCTTGTTTAGTCTTGTTTCATTAATATGACCAAGTCTACAGTGCCAAAGAAAAGCTTCATTTATTTATGAAAATTTCCTTTTATTAGTGTGTTGTATGCTGAAAACTGTGTGTTGATTTAGTACGTATATCTCGTTATTAAGTTTACTATACCCAACCAACATTTGATTCAGATTAATGTTCATAACATTATTCTATAATACAAAATTATATCCTTCATTGTCTAAGAAAGAAACGGGTATTATATTACAAAGAATACTAGATACATAATAACACGGGTTCAAAACCAATATACACCCTGATGGCAACCCCAGGTGATACTCTCCTACTGAAACCGCATGTACATTGGAACCATTTCCAACCCGGAGAGTATGGTCACCTGTCTTCAAAACTCTGCTATTTCTCAGCCCCTGCACAGAATTGCAGATGTGAGAACCTGAACAAGTATCTAATACCCAGGAAGTAGAGTTTATGGAAAAACAGTTTTCTGTCACAAACACACCTGAAGCGAAAGCATCACCATGCTTCTTCTTCTTGAGATCCAGGTACTCAGCACAGTTGCACTTCCAGTGTCCCGATTTGTGGCAGTGATAACATTCCCCTTTCCCCGATTCCCCAGCCGTGAACTTGTCTTTCCCCTTAGCCTTTTAACTCCACCTCTAGGTTTGGTGGGTTTCTTCTTCATCTTTCCCTTGGCCTTAGCCTTTGGGCGGGAGGAGGAAGATGGCCCAGCAATCAAAGAGGGAGTCTTCACTGCTTGTAGTGTGCTCTCTGCACTTCTCAACATATTGAGAAGTTCAGGTAGTGACTTCTCCATGTTGTGCATGTTGAAGTTAACTACAAATTGAGAAAAAGCAGGGGGAGAGACTGTAGAATAATATCAACATATTGTTCGTTCTCCATTGTCCATTTGCGGTCCTCAAGCTCTTCTATAAGAGCTATCATCTTTAGAACATGGTCACCTACTGGGGTGCCAGGAGCCATCCGCATCTGAAACAGCTTTCTAGACACTTCGTATCGTAGGACACGAGATTGCTCCCCATACAACTCTTTTGTATGGAGAAAGATGGATTGAACATCCATCTGCTCGTGCTGCTTTTGATGTGTGTTATCCATTGATGCAAGCGCGAGGCATTTGACCGTAGCACAGTCAGCGTCCCATGTCTTGTGGATTTCCCTATCCGCAACAGAAGATTTAGGGCCTGGGACGGGTAGGGCTGGGGCTGTGAGGACATATGATACCTTATCATAAGTTAGGGCAATGTCAATGTTCCTCAGCCAGTCATTATAATTGGTCCCATTCAGTTTATTTTTCTCTAGTAGAAGCTTAAGTCCTGTCATTGATATCTGCCATTAAGAGAGAGAAAAGAATACACTCAGCTAAAGCTCTTGTAAAGATCAGATTGGTTATTATCTTATCTAATCGATATCTCCCACTGCTTTTATCAAATTTTCCTTCAAATCTTAAAAAGAAAACTAGCCAGGATTAATTACATTCTACAACTTCACTAACCATTCAGCCAGGCCAGTGTTGGTACTTTGAGGGAGGTTCCCCGTGCTTTCGCACGGACCTAATTAAAATAAACCTCGTGCTTTGATTTCCACCTTACCACGTCCATGAGGGCGTGCAAAACGGTGGTTTTTGGGTACAGTCCCGAGGCGCATGGAGGCAATGAGCGATAGGAGGGGTTTCTCTCTCCCGGTATTGGGAGTTGATGTTGCGCTGTGCTCGATTGGCCATAACAGGGAAGTCCCTGGCCAGGGCTGATTTAGAGATTTACTGGTAAGTGTTACCAATAGTTTCTCGACCCGTTATAAGCCTGACGATTACCACCCCTAGACTTGATATGCGACATATCAGACGAGGAGACCGGACTGTACGGGAAGTGTTACCGGAAGGCTTCTACAGGAGTTAGAGCGGGCTTGCTTACTAATTTTCTGATCGCTCAATACCCGGGTAGCCGTTATGTCCAGCTAGTACCGCTGACGGCTTATGGGTGCTTGATGTGATCATCACTTACTGCCGGCATATTGACGAGTCTTTAGAGTCCTACATAGAGCTTTTACTGGCTCAGGCAAATTGAAATAGGAGCACGTATGTGATATGTGCGGGACTGAGAATATTGCGTGTATGTGATACCGTATTCTATTCTTGCGACTTTTTGTATCGGTCGGTTATATATATGATATAGCCGGGTTATCGAATCAAGTGTTGATTCGATAAGTCGATACATTGGATGTTAGTCGGTTATATGTGATATGACCGGATTATTAAGTCAAGTGTTGATTTAATAATTTATTGTATAATTGTATATTTGATATACTAGTTTACATTAACTAACACTTGTTCACTTTAGGTTTTTTCTCACATGTACACAACTTTAATATATATATGATATATATTAAAATGTGTTTTCTTTTTGTATCATAGTTGATGATACAACATTCATGGGTGTATGAGACTTACACCATGCTATTTGTTATGTTGGGATTAATATATTTAAAGTAATTACAAAATTAGTGGAAAATTAGAAAATGCATGAAGCTTGTGGAAGCTTGTGGATGCATTGACTAAAGTCCACTAAATTTGATTTTACTTTGGATTTTTAACCTAACCATCACACTTAGCTATGGTAATGTCTCTACATGAGTTAGTATATGATACTCACTCACCATGGTTAGCTCTCTCACTTGATTATTATCCTCATCTCTTTCTTTTGTTCATCTTCTTCTTCTTTGTTCAAAAGAAAAAGCTTGCTAGGGTTTGATCCAAAGTAAGAAAGATTGTGAGAAATAAAATTCTAAAGAGAACCCACTTCCTATTTCTCCATTCTCTACTAGACTAGCACTTTAGTATAGGATGTTTGCTTCACTAATTCTCTTGTAAGTGAAGTAGTAGCTTGAGTTGATATTCCCTCGACGTAGATCATCTTCGGCCTCGAAGACTTCAAGCAAGGACGCTTCTTTCGCCTCGTGAATCCATGCAAGAGTCCGGGAGAACCACTATCGCAGCGAAGGGACTTCAACAAGGAGCTAATGAAGTGAAGGACCGATCTACAAAGGTTGTATTTCGTATTCACTTAGTGGTAAATGTGATTTACTAGCATGTGAAACCCTAATTTTCTAACATAGATCTTGTTTAGGGTTGTTAGGCACGGCTAAAATTTTAATCGGGCATGTTTGATGCTTGCTTAACACTTGTTAGAGTGCCTAGTAACCCTACAGTGGTATCAGAGCCTAGCCAGAGCATTAGGCGATGTGTTAACGAAGTTAAAACCCCGATCGAACCCGGAAACATCAAGATAACCCCTTCTTTGTACATTTTTTAAAAACTGGGTTTTTTCTGAATTAAAAATACCTAAAAAAATCAGCAGGGAATTCTAAGGGTTACCATAAAAAACGAGCCCTCAAATCCTCCACGTGGCCGCGGAACCGCGGCACTAAGCCACCTTTCGCGGCGGTTCCGCGGCAGAAAAGGAGTATTGGGGACGGTTCTTTATGCAGTAATCTCCACTGCTATTCATGCATCTTTCTGGGTATTTTTATTCTGACTCAAGTATTGAGTATTTTGGGGTTTATTTTGTAATCGTCATTTCGATCGGAGAATTTAATTTTGTTTTGTTATTCCGGATAATTTAGAAAGTATTAAAATGTTCGAACGGATATCATTAACTCAATTTTTCCCGGCATGAAAAATATTCAAGTGTTGAATTTTTCTCGGGTTTAAATCTTTCGGAAAAACGTGCAAGTAAGCGATGGAACCTCTAGAAGACAACAAATCTTAACTCGATTATGTGACCATCTTGAACTGCCTTTTGAATCTTAGGGTTTGGGGCAGTACGGCGTGCCACATGTAAGGCGTTGGCTTGACCCTTCTACGGCTGGACTGTTGCTACTGTGACGTATTCTGGAATTTTTGAACTCCGCTCAAGTGTTGAGCTATTAAGAAAATCTTGGGTATTTGATTATTCGATCAGAAAGCTTAATACTGTCTATTTATCTAGAAATTGATACAATATATGGAATTCATAATGTTAGGCATGAAATGCGAAGTATGTGATATTTCGGATTTACGATGTCTAAAGAGATTGTGGATTCCAAATGTTGTAGTTTTACACTTTCTTTTCTGCGACCGTAAGTGTAATATGTGATATCGCCGGTTTCGTTGATATATGTCAACGACAATTGGGATACATATATTTACTTACGTTGATGACATGTGATGTTATGTGTTGCTGGATATGTTATATTGGATCGTCGCGTTCTGAATAGCCGGGTTTTTTTATGTGAGATGAGAGTTTTTATTTTCATTCATGTAAAATTCATTATATATAATATTCTTTTATTGGGGCACTTCCGGGATGAGGATGATGTCGCCATTGTATATTATTTACTTTCCTGCATTAGGTAGACCCAAGGAGGAGAGCACAAGTAACCGGGTTCTAGAGTCCAGTGGGAGACTAACACGAGGAGTCGAGTCCGGGTCTCCTAACTCTAGAATTGGAAGGGTTGCTTGCCACTCTTGTAGGGGTCTAGGGGTGTGGGTTTGGCTATTCATCGCGACCGTGGAATCCTTGTTTTACAGAGGCTCAAAATAAAACACGGACGTCCTAGTATATCCAATGTTTCATATGTTTCTTCTGCTGCGATATCTGTGATGTAATCATTTGATATGTTGTGATAGATACTATATATAGTATATATGATATATTATATAGACGTTACTTATGTTTTACACCCGCGCTAGCCCTGCCCCGCTCTGTCGTTAGTTACCTAACCTAACGGTGCACGAGGGGACATCGAGACGAATGCGGATGGCATAAGTGTACGTCGTATTTATTTATGATGTTTAGGTGACTTAAATGATGGGACTCCATTAATGTGATTAATGAAAGAAAGATACCTAAAAGATGTTGTAGAATCAAATTTTTCAAAAAGGGTAGCTACAGTTTTTTGCTTTGCATAGTGATATATATGATATATCCTGCACCTTATTCGATGAGGAAAGAGCCGAGATCCCTTCACCGGGAGTGACCTCTTTAGCAAAACTGGCAGATGCTACAACACTCGGTTTGGTTTTTGATTGCTTTTGGAGTTTTTGCTTTGCATAGCGATATATATGATATATCCTACACCTTATTCCATAGGAAAGAGCCGAGATCCCTTCACCGGGAGTGACCTCTTTAGCAAAACTAATAAAAGCCTCAAAATCACTCCATTTCAAAATTCACTCGATTCTACAACGATATCAAGTTCGATACGCAATAGGTTTTCAGAAAAACCTGTCGTAGCCCTCCGTCATTTCAGATAAGTCCTGCTTAGTATTCGTGCTGCGTTTGTTGACCTTGTCAAGGCGTAGTGTGCGGTAGCTGACCAGTATTTATCTGTTTATGCATATGATGCAGATTGGATTAGGGTAGTCGTACGGCCTTGTTGACTTTGTCAAGGGTCGTGCGGGTGGGTTTAATTCAATCAAGAAATGACGGGTTGAACTTGACTTACGGTCTATGGTTTGTTGACCTTGTCAAGGTCATAGATCGTTTGGGGCAAAATATTATCGGGAATTTCAAGTGTTGAAATTTGCAATGAGATTGCATACCTTCTATGAGATAGTTGGATCCCGATACCCACTGCGAGTAATTGTTACTCCTGGGAGAGTTTTACACAGGACAATTAGCCGATCAAGTAGGTGTCTAGAAAGGTGTCAACGGGGTTACGCCTCTGGAAAAACGAGTTTTACTTTAATTAGGTCCGTGCGAAAGCACGGGGAACCTCCCTCAAAGTACCGACACTGGCCTGGCTGAAAGATTGGCGAAGTTGTAGGGTGTAATTAATCCCGTCTAGTCTTTCCTTTTAGGGTTTGAAGGAAGATTTGATAAAAACTGTGGGAGCCATCCTGATTAGATAAAATAATAACCAATCTGATTTTGCAAGAGCATACGCTAAAGTATTTTCTTCTCTCTCTCTCCAGGTAGCGACCATATCATGCCTTAATAAAGATAATAATATGGATGTATTGACCGAACCCGCATATTATACTGTGCTGGGAAACGTTGGTTCCATTCTTTCTTATAAAAGTTATAAGACTGAACAGGATATAGGGGAATACCAGGATTCTCATGCCACCCGAGAGAAGAAAGTACATGTTGATGCATTTTCTTCGGGTGTGTTAGTTACAGAGAACTGTTTCTCCATTTGCTCTATGTCCTGGGTATTAGATACCGGGTCAGGATCCCATATATGTAATCAGTTACATGGGCTTAGGAAGGCTAGTGAACTTGGAGAAGGTGATAAAGACATAAGAGTTGGAAATGGTGTAATTGTTGCAGCTAAAACCGTCGGGGAATATCACCTTGTATTGCCAACTTGTAATACATTGATTCTGAACGAATGCTATTACATGCCGAACCTGATATGCAACATTATATCAGTTTCTTTGTTGAGTAAAGAAGGATATAATTTTGTATTATAGGATAATATTTTGAACATTTTTCTAAACCAAAAGTTGGTTGGATCAGGCACGATATGCAATAGCATTTTTGTTCTAAATCAATCAACAGTTCTGAGCATAACAAACACACACAAGAGGAAGAGTTCAGAACTGAACGAATCTTTCTTGTGGCATTGTAGACTGGGTCACATCAATGCGACACGACTAGCTAAGTTGCATAAGGATGGATATTTAAATCCGTTTGAATTTTCATCTTATGACACTTGCTAGTCATGTCTCAAAGGAAAGATGACCAAAACTCCGTTTACGGGCCACGGAGAGAGAGTTACGGAACACTTGGAACTGGTACATAGTGATGTATGCAGCCCCATGTCTACAAATTCTAGGAATGGTTCTGCGTACTTCATTACATTCACTGACGATCTCTCTAGATTCGGATATGTGTTCCTGATGAAACACAAATCAGAAGCTTTTGAGAAATTTAGAGAATATAAACAAGAAGTCGAGAACCAAACCGGGAAAAGGATTAAAATCCTTCGATCTGATCGAGGAGGTGAATACTTGAGCAATGAACTCCTGGACTTCCTAAAAGAGAATGGGATTCTCTCTCAGCTGACTCCTCCATATAAACCACAGCACAACGGTGTATTGGAACGGAGGAACCGCACCCTATTAGATATGGTGCGCTCTATGATGAGCACAGCTGAGTTACCTATTTCCTTCTGGGGGTATGCGCTGAAGACAGTAGCATACCTATTGAATCAAGTTCCATCTAAATCTGTACCTTCCACACCATATGAGATATGGAGTGGGAAGAGACCATATCTTAAACGAGTTAAGATATGGGGTTGTCCGGCCTATGTCAAAAGACAAAATCCGGACAAACTCGAGGCACGGTCAGTTCTTTGCAAGTTTGTGGGATATCCAAAGAACTCATATGGGTATTTTTTGTACCACAGTGAGGAACAAAAGGTGTTTGTTGCTCAACATGCCACCTTTTTAGAAAAGGAATTTCTTGTAAAAGAAATTAGTAGCAAAGTGGTAGAGCTGGAAGAGGTTCCAGATACACAAACTGCAACTGAAGATTTAGTTGAACCAGATCATTCGAAAGTTCCCAACGAGCATCAGCCTCTCCGCCGATCTAGTAGGGTTCCTCACCCACCGGAAAGATACTACGGTTTTCTCATGGATGGTGGGAGCGAGGATTGCATCATGGTTGATGATGACCCAACTAGCTTCGAGCAGGCCATCACGAGTGGGGTCTCAGTGAAATGGCTGGATGCAATGCGGTCCGAGATGGAATCCATGTACACCAACAAAGTATGGACTTTGGAAGATGCTCCTGAAGGGGTAAAACCCATTGGGAGCAAGTGGATCTTCAAGAAAAAAGTTGGTGTAGATGGGAAAGTGGAGACTTTCAAAGCTAGACTTATTGCAAAGGGTTTTCGTCAAAGACCAGGTGTGGACTATGACGAAACCTTTTCTCCAGTGGCTATGCTTAAATCCATCCGGATCATGCTTGCCATCGCTGCATATCATGACTACGAAATCTGGCAAATGGATGTTAAGACCGCCTTTCTAAACGGTGATTTAGAAGAGTGTGTTTACATGACTCAGCCAGAGGGCTTCGTAGATAGTGGGAGCAGCAGGAAGGTGTGCAAGCTGCTTAAATCCATTTATGGATTAAAGCAAGCATCACGGAGTTAGAACATCTGCTTTGACGTCGTATCAAAGAGTTTGATTTCGTCAAAAACGTAGATGAACCTTGTATCTACAAGAAGGTGGCAGAGAGTAAGCTTGTCTTCCTCGTATTGTACGTGGACGACATATTCTTGATAGAAAATGACATTCCTATGCTGCAATCGGTCAAGCTCTTCTTATCACAAAGATTCTCAATGAAAGATCTTGGTGATGCCTCCTGCATATTGGGAATTATGATCTATAGAGATAGATCTAAAAGGATATTGGGATTGTCTCAATCCAGGTACATTGACACCATACTAAAGAGGTTTAGTATGGAAGAATCCAAGCGTGGGAACTTACCCACAATCCATGGAGTCACTCTCTCCAATGAGATGTCTCCTAAGACTGATTTGGAGAGAGCTCGCATGCAAGGGATACCCTATGCTTCGGCTGAAGGCTCTATCATGTACGCGATGCTATGTACCAGACCCGATGTAGCATACTCACTAAGTGTAGTGTGTAGGTATCAAGCTGATCCTGGAGAGAGTCACTGGATAGCTGTGAAGAGCATTCTCAAGTACTTATGAAGAACTAAGGAGATACTCTTGGTGTATGGTAACGGAGAACTCCAAATGGAGTCCTTTACCGATTCGAGCTTCCAGAGTGATAAGGACGACTCTAAGTCGCACTCGGGATTTGTCTTTACCCTCTATGGAGGGGCGGTTAGCTGGAAGAGTTCCAAGCAAGAAACCGTGGCAGACTCGATGATGGAGGCTGAATACATCGTTGCCAACGATGCTGCCAAAAAGGTTGTCTCGATCAAGAAGTTCATTACTGAACTTGGAGTGGTTCCATCCATTAAGCATCCAATACCTTTGTATTGTGATAATAATGGAGTGGTGGCTTTGGCCAAGGAACCCAGGTCCCATCAGTGATCCAGGCATATTCTGAGGCGGTATCACCTGATCCGGGAGATAGTTGATTGCCGGGAGATCGAGGTCAGGAGGGTTGACACGAAGAACAACACAGCGGATCCACTCACAAAGGCCATTCCCCAGATACAGTTTGAGAGACTCTTCGGGATGCTCGGTATTCGATACTACAGCAGCTGGCCCTAGTGCAAGTGGGAGATTGTTAGTTGTATGTATGCCCTAGAGGCCAGTATTGTACAGATGATGTATATTATACTGGATGCTTGGACATATATAGAGAGGACTTTCTTGCTCGATATGATAGTATGCTATCTGGTTGCTCTTTATCTTAACATGTACACTTGTCTCTTAATGTTATCTTATAGTTATATGTTGGTAAAGCCCTTAGGATGTGTACTTGACTACCTGGACTACGATGCAGATCATACTAGTGGGGACAGTGTGGTCCATAAGTACATCCTTTAATGTTCCTAGTCGTAGATGTATCGAGACAGGGCATCGATATACCAGAGTAGACTAGCGTATACGCTTCCCGACCCATGTGATGGGCGATGGATGATCCCATATCCATTGGTGTTTGACATCAGAGATGGTATACGGGTGCTCAGTGGAGACTGGGTACACTGGACGGACTCGCCGAGAACTCCCAGATGGTATTATACCTCACGTCAGATGGCAGTTCTCTGGTGACACTTGTGAAGGTTAGTTTGTAGACCCGAGATCGTCATAGAGTCTTGTGTGATTCCCACTGCGCTTTGATTTCCACCTTACCACGTCCATGAGGGCGTGCAAAACGGTGGTTTTTGGGTACAGTCCCGAGTCACATGGAGGCAATGAGCGATAGGAGGGGTTTCGTCTCTCCCGGTATTAGGGGTTGATGTTGCGCTGTGCTCGATTGGCCATAACAGGGAAGTCCTTGGCCAGGGCTGATTTAGAGATTTACTGGTAAGTGTTACCAGTAGTTTCTCGACCTGTTATGAGCCTCACATCGGCACGACTTATCGGTTATTGGGGTCTGACGATTACCACCCCTAAACTTGATATGCGACATATCAGACGAGGAGACCGGACTGTACAGGAAGTGTTACCGGAAGGCTTCTACAGGAGTTAGAGCGGGCTTGCTTGCTGATTTTCTGATCGCTCAATACTCGGGTAGCCGTTACGTCCAGCTAGTACCACTGACGGCTTGTGGGTGCTTGATGTGATCATCACCTACTGTCGGCGTATTGACGAGTCTTTAGAGTCCTACATAGAGGTTTTACTGGCTCAGGCAAAACAAAATAGGAGCACGTATGTGATATGTGTGGGATCGAGAATAATGCGTGTATGTGATACTGTATTCTATTCTCGCGACTTTTTGTATCGGTCGGTTATATATATGATATAGCCGGGTTATCGAATCAAGTGTTGATTCGATAAGTCGATACATTGGATGTTAGTCGGTTATATGTGATATGACCGGATTATTAAGTCAAGTGTTGATTTAATAATTTATTGTATAATTGTATATTTGATATACTAGTTTACATTAACTAACACTTGTTCACTTTAGGTTTTTTCTCACATGTACACAACTTTAATATATATGTGATATATATTAAAATGTGTTTTCTTTTTGTATCATGGTTGATGATACAACATTCATGGGTGTATGAGACTTACACCATGCTATTTGTTATGTTGGGATTAATATATTTAAAGTAATTACAAAATTAGTGGAAAATCAAAAAATGCATGAAGCTTGTGGAAGCTTGTGGATGCATTGACTAAAGTCCACTAAATTTGTTTTTACTTTGGATTTTTAACCTAACCATCACACTTAGCTATGGTAATGTCTCTACATGAGTTAGTATATGATACTCACTCACCATGGTTAGCTCTCTCACTTGATTATTATCCTCATCTTTTTCTTTTGTTCATCTTCTTCTTTTTTGTTCAAAAGAAAAAGCTTGCTAGGGTTTGATCCAAAGTGAGAAAGATTGTGAGAAATAAAATTCTAAAGAGAACTCACTTCCTATTTCTCCATCTTCTACTAGACTAGCACTTTAGTATAGGGTGTTTGCTTCACTAATTCTCTTGTTAGTGAAGTAGTAGCTTGAGTTGATATTCCCTCGACGTAGATCATTTTCGGCCTCGAAGACTTCAAGCAAGGACGCTTCTTTCGCCTCGTGAAGCCATGCAAGAGTCCGGGAGAACCACGATCGCAGCGAAGGGACTTCAACAAGGAGCTAATGAAGTGAAGGACCGATCTACAAAGATTGTATTTCGTATTCACTTAGTGGTAAATGTGATTTACTAGCATGTGAAACCCTAATTTTCTAGCATAGATCTTGTTTAGGGTTGTTAGGCACGGCTAAAATTTTAATCGGGCATGTTTGATACTTCCTTAACCCTTGTTAGAGTGCCTAGTAACCCTACAGAGACCTTGAAGGATGTACTTATGGACTACCATGTCCCAACTAGTATGATCCGCATCATAGACCAAGTAGTCAAGTACACATCCTAACGGCTTTACCAACATGTAACAGAGAGACAATGAGTGTACACGTTAAGGTAAAGAGTAACCAGATAGCATACTATCATGTCGAGCAAGAAAGTCCTCCCTATTTATGTCCAAGCATCCACTACAATATACATCTCATGTATAGTAATGGCCTCTAGAGCATACATATAACTAACAATCTCCCACTTGCACTAGGGCCATCTGATAACAGTGGTTGTAGTATCTCATACTCAACCATCCCATAAAAGTCTCTCTCTGGGAAAAAGCCTTTGTGAGTGGATCCGCCGTGTTGTCCTCTGAGTCTACTCCCTGACCTCGATCCCTTGGAGATCAACCATCTCCATGATCAGGTGATACTGCCTTAGAATATGTCTGGATCACTGATGGGACGGGCGTTCCTAGGCATAACCCACAACTCCATTATCTCACAATGGTAGGAACGAAGTTCATCTCATGAACTAATATACACCCAGACTGCCTCTTTGGTAGCATCTTTGGTAGCGATGTATCCAGCCTTTATCGTCTAGTATGCCACGGTATTTAGCTTGGAACTCTTCCAACATACCGTCCCTTTACTGAGGGTAAAGACAATGCCTGGAACTGACATTCAGTCGACCTTATCACCCTGGAAGCTATCCAGTGATTCTCCCCAGGATCGATTGATACCATCTCACTACACCTAGTGAGATTCATAATATCCACATAGATCTATCTCATAGATTCAAAACCTAGGATTTAGGAGGTATCACTTTGATCCTATATGGAGAATCAATGTGATAAGAGGAGATTGATCGAGCGTAGCATAGGAAACTCCTTTCCCATCAAGAGTATGTCATCCATGTACAATATGGGGATCGCCACCATACTCCCTACTACCTTTTTGTATATACAAGGTTCATCTACCATTTTGATGAAGTCAAACTCTTTGACTACCACATCAAAACAGATGTTCCAACTCCGTGATGCCTGCTTTAACCTTTAAGGAAACTTGCACACGTTTCCGCTGCTCCCACTGTCTACGAAGCCCTCTGGCTGTGTACTTATAGACGCTTTCTTCTAAATCACTGGACTTAAGCATAGGCCCATAGAAAAGGTTTCATCATAAGTCACACCTGGTCGATGATGCAAACCTTTAACATGTCTAGCTTTGAAAGTCTCAACTTTTCCATGAACACCAAGTAATCTTCTCAAGATATACTTGCTCCTGATGGGGATTTAACCCTTCAGATAAAGCAACCAAAGTATTTACTTCGTTGGTGTACATAGATTCCATCTCAGATCACATAGCATCCAGCCATTCTTACAGAGTCCCCACTCTTGATGGCCTGCTTGAAACTAGTTGTGTCATCATCTCATGATGCAATTCTCGCTCCCACTGTCATAGAGAAACCAAAGTATCTCTCAGGTGGGTGAGGACCCCTACCAGATCGGCGGAGAGGCTGAGGTTCGTTGGGAGCTATTGAATCCTCCAGTTCTACCAAATCGTCAGCTGAAGTTTGTATAGCTGGAACACCTTCCAGTTCTACCTCATGACCACAAATTTCTTTCCAAAATAAATTCCTTTTCTAAAAAGTTGGCATGCCGAGAAATAAAATACATTTTGTTCCTCGATGCGGTAGAAGATATTCCTTTGCGAATGCTTAGGATTCCAACAAACATCCACAAAACTGACCTTGCCTCGAGTTTGTCCGTATTTTGCTTTTAGACATAGGCCGGACAACCCCAAATCTTAACTGTCTTAAGAGATGGCCTCTTCCCATACAATATCACATATGGAGTGGTAGGCACCTGATTTGGTTGGAATGCCATTCAATAGGTATACAGCTTCTCAAGTGTATAACCCCTAAAAAGGAAACAGGCAACTCAGTAGTACTCATCATAGAGCGCACCATATCTCATAGGGTGCAATTGCTCCGTCCCGACACACCGACGTGCTGTGGTGTATACGGAGGAGTAATGCTGAGAGAGAATCTCATTATCCTTTAGAATAGTCCAGGAATTCCGTGCACAAGTATTCTCCTCCCTGATCTCATCAAAGGACATAATACTTATACTTGTTTTGGTTCTCTACTTCTAACTTATATTCATTGAATATCTCAAAAGGTCCAGACTTGTGTTTCAACAGGAACATATGTCCGAATCTTGAGAGATCATCAGTGAATGTAATGAAGTACGAAGAACCAAACCTGGCATATGTAGACAGGTGACCTCTATACATCATCATGTATCAATCCCAAGAGTTCACTAACTCTTTCTCTGTTTCCAGTAAACGGAGCTATGGTCATTTTATCTTTGTGACATGACTAGCAAGTTTCACAAGATGTAAATTCAAACTGATTTAAATATGCATCTTTATGTAACTTCAGCTAGTCGTGCAGCATTGATATGACCTAGTCTACAATGCCTCAAGAAGGATTCGTTCATTTATGAACTCTTCCTCTTGTGTGTGTTTTAAACGTGAAGAACTGTGGTTTGATTTAGAACGTTTATGCTTTTAGATAACGTGCCTGAACCGATCAACCTTTGATATAGGAAATGTTCAAAACATTATCCACCAATACAAAATTATATCCTTCTTTACTAAATAAAGAGACTGATATGATGTTGTACATCAGGTTCGGTATCTAAAAACATTCGTTCAGAATCAATGTATTCGGTAATACAGGGTGATAACTGCCAACATCTTGGCTACAACAATTGCACCGTTTCTAACTCTTGAAATTTTATCACCCGTTCTTAGTTCTCTACCTACTTGTAGCCCATGTAACATTTTACATATTTGGGATCCTGATCCGGTATCACATACCCAGGACGTAGAGGATACTGAAAAACAGTTCTCGGTAATGAACACACCTGAAGAAAATGCATCATCATGTACTTTCTTCGTTTGGGCGGCACGGGAATCCTTATAATCCCTTATTTCCTGCTCGGTCTTATAACAATTATAAGTTGGAGCGGGACCAACATTCCCCAGCACAGTATAACAAGTGGGTTCGGTCAATACATCCATATTATTATCTTGATTAAGGTGTGACATGGTCGCTACTTTGAGAGAGAGAGAAGAAAACACTCTGCGTGCGCTCTTGCAAGATCAGATTGGTTATTATTTTATCTAATCAGGATGGCTCCCATTGTTTTTATCAAATCTTCCTTCAAACCCTAAAAGGAAAGACTAGCCGGGATTAATTACACGCTACAATTTCGCCAATCTTTCAACCAGGCCAGTGTCGGTACTTTGAGGGAGGTTCCCCGTGCTTTCGCACGGACCTAATTAAAGTAAACCTCGTTTTCCCAGGGGCGTAACCCCATTGACACCTTTCTAGACACCTACTTGATCAGCTAATTGTAATATGTAAAACTCTCCCAGGAGTAATAATTACTCGCAGTGGGTATCGGGATCCAACTATCTCATAGAAAGGTATGCAATCTCATTGCAAATTTCAACACTTGAAATTCCCGATAATATTTTGCCCCAAGCATCCCATGACCTTGACGGAGGTCAACAAACCATAGGGTGCAAGTCAAGTTCAACCCGTCATTTCTTGATTGAATCAAACCCACCCGCACGACCCTTGACGGAGGTTAACAAGGTCGTACGACTACCCTAATCCAATCGGGATCATATGCATAAGCAGATAAATACTAGTCAACTACCGCACACTACGCCTTGACGGAGGTCAACAAACGTAGCACGAATATTAAGTAGGACTTATCTGAAATGACGGAGGGCTACGACAAGTTTTTCTGAAAACCTATTGCGTAATGAACTTGATATCGTTATAGAATCAAATGATTTAAAATGGAGTGTTTTTTAGGCTTTTGCTAGTTTCGCTAAAGAGGTCACTCCCGGTGAAGGGATCTCGGCTCTTTCCTCGTCGAATGAGGTGCAGGATATTCATAATACCACTATGCAAAGCAAGAACTAGAAAAACAATCAAAAATGAAACTGAGGGTTGTAGCATCTGCCAGTTATTGCTAAAGGGGTCATCCCGGTGAAGGGATCTCGGCCCTTTCCTTATCGAATAAGGTGCAGGATGTTCTACAAGGAACACCGCTATGCAAAGAAAGAACTGTAGCTACCTGTTTTTTAAAATTCGATTCCACAACATCTTTTAGGTTTATTTTCTTTCATTAATCACATTAATGAAGTCCTATCATTTAAGTCACCTAAACATCACAGATAAATACGACGTACACTTATGCCAACCGCATTCGCCTCGATGTCCCCTCGTGCACCGTTAGGTTAGGTAACTAACGACAGACCGGGGCAGGGCTAGCACGGGTGTAAAACATAAGTGACGTCTATATAATATATCATATATACTATATACAGTATCTATCTCAACATATCAAATGATCACATCACAGATATCGCAGCAGAAGAAACATATGAAATATTGGATATACTAGGAGGTCCGTGTTTTATTTTGAGCCTCTACAAAACACGGATTCCACGGTCGCGATTAATAGCCAAACCCATACCCCTAGACCCCTACGAGAGCGGCAAGCAACCCTACCAATTCTAGAGTTAGGAGACCCAGACTCGACTCCTCGAGTTGGTCTCCCACTGGACCCTAGAACCCGGTTACTTGTGCTCTCCTCCTTGGGTCTATCCTAATGCGGAAAAGTAAATAATATACATCAATGGTGACATCAACCTCAACCCGGAAGTGCCCCAATAAAAGAATATTACATACATTTAATTTTACATGAATGAAAATAAAAACTCTTATCTCACATAAAACCCCCGGCTATTCAAAACGCGACGATCCAATATAACATATCCAGCAACACATAACATCATATGTCATCAACGTAAGTAAATATGCGCATTCCAATTGTCGTTGACATATAGTAACGAAACCGGCGATATCACATATTACACTTATAGTCGCAGAAAAGAAAATGTAAAATTACAACATTTGGAATCCACAAACACCTTAGACATCATAAAACCGAAATATCACATACTTCGCATTTCATGCCTAACTATATGAATTCCACATATTGTATCACATTACAGAAAAAGCTAGATGATGTTAAACATTCCAATCGAATCATTAAACACCCAAAATTACCCAAAAAGCTCAACACTTGAGCGTAGTTTAAAGTAATTCAGCACACGCCACAGTACCAACGAACCAGCCGTAGAAGGGCCAAACCAACGCCTCACATGTGAAACGCTAAACCACCACAAACCCTAGGGTTCAAGTAGCGGTTTTGATGGCCACATAATCGAGTTAAGGTTTTGTTCTTCTAAAGGGTCCATCGCATAACTTGCATGATCTTTGAAAGCTTTTTAACTACGGGAAAAATCCAACACTTTGAAAATTTTCCGGCAAGAGTTAAAGTGGGTATTTGACATCCGATTGAACTTTTTAACAACATCTAAAGTTACCCGTAAACAGTTAAAATTATGACTACGAAACACTCCGAGTTGTCCATATAGTAAATTAACATCACATGACAATTTAGCAAGAATAAACAAGACCTGAAGCACCAAAACCCAATAAAAGAACACTGGAAAAATTTGGAGGAGAGCTCGGATTGGGCCGGTGAGGGGGGGTGGCTGGCCTAAACTGCACAGATTTGCTCCAGATTTCTTCAGTGTTCATAGTATCATACATACATCATTCTGTACATGTTTGAAAAAAATTGGGGATCATTTAAAATTCGACAGAAAGTGGGTTTTAGGGTTTCATGCTTCGGAGTTCGTTTCGTATTCGTAATCTAACAAAATCCGTATTATTTCTTAGCTAGGCTATGATACCACTGTTGGGTTCCCGTCGACGGCAGCAAGGTTTTGGGAGGCATCGCCCATGCCATTTTTAAAAATTTGCCGTTTCAAGGAACTCTAAACAAGAATCGATAACTAGAATATAATACAGAAGCACATGTAAACAATTTTACATCTAAGTGAAATCGAAATACAACCTTTGTAGATCGGTTCTTCACTTCATAAGCTCCTTGTAGTAGTCCCTTCGCTGCGATCATCGAACTCCCGGACTCTTGGACGGCTCCATGAGAAGAGGGCAACGGTTTTTCTTGAAATCTTCGAGGCCGAAGAAGATCTACGTCGAGAGAATACAAACTCAAGCTACCACTTCACCAAAGTGAAGCAAACACCCTAAACTAAAGTGCTAGTCTAGTAGAGGATGAAGAAATAGGAAATGGGTTCACTTTCGAATTTCTTTTCTCACAATATTTCTCTCTCATTATCAAACCCTAGCAAGCATTTGAAGGAGGAAGAAGATGAGCTCAATAAAATGAGAATGAAAACTAATCAAGAGAGGGAGCTAACCATGGGTGAGTGGGTATCATATACTAACTCTTATAGAGACATAACGATGGCTAATTATAGAGGTTAGGTTACTAAATATCCTAAGTAAAACAAAACTAGTGGACTTGGTCAATGCACTAACAAGCTTCATGAAGCTTCATGCACTTAAACAATTATCCACTAATTTTGTATTTACTTTGAATACTAAAACCCTAGCAATATAATTATAATGGTGTATGTCTCATACACCCATGTAGTGTGTATCAACAACTATGATACAAAACTAAACAATGCATATTAATATATATCACATATATATTACATGTACACACAAGTGAGAAAAGAATACTTAAGTGAGCCTATGTTAGTCAATGTAAATTAGTATATCAAATATACAATTATACACTAAATCATTAAATCAATATTTGACTTAATAATCCGGCTATATCACATATAACCGACTAACACAAAATGTACCAACTTATCAAATCAACACTTGATTCGATAACCCGGCTATATCATATATAACCGGCCGATACAAAAGTCGCAAGAATAGAATACAGTATCACATACACGCATTATTCTTGGTCCCACACATATCACATATGCGCTCCTATTTCGTTTCGCCTGAGCCAGTAAAACCTCTATGTAGGACTCTAAAGACTCGTCAATACGCCGGCAGTAGGTGATGATCATATCAAGCACCCACAAGCCATCAGCGGTACTAGCTGGACGTAACGGCTACCCGTGTATTGAGCGATCAGAAGATCAGCAAGCAAGCCCATTCCAACTCCTGAAAAAGCCTGACAGTGACACTACCGTACAGTCCGGTCTCCTCGTCTGATATGTCGCATATCAAGTTTAGGGGTAGTAAACGTCAGACCCCAATAACCAATAAGTCATGCCGATATGAGGCTTATAACGGGTCGAGAAACTACCGGTAACACTTATCAGTAAATCTCTAAACCATCCCTGGCCAGGGACTTCCCTGTTATGGCAAATCGAGCACAGCGCAACATCAACCCCCAATACCGGGAGAGACGAAACCCCTCCTATCGCTCATTGCCTCCATATGACTCGGGACTGTACCCAAAAACCACCATTTTGCACGCCCTCTTGGACGTGGTAAGGTGGAAATTAAAGCACAGTGGGAATCACACAAGACTCTATGACGATCTCGGGTCTACAGACTAACCTGTACAAGTGTCACCAGAGAACTGCCATCTGACGTGAGGTATAATACCATCTGGGAGTTCTCGGCGAGTCCGTCCAGTGTACCCAGTCTCCACTAAGCACCCGTATATCATCTCTGATGTCAAACACCAATGGATATGGGATCATCCATCGCCCATCTGTATGGGTCGAGAAGGTATACGCTAGTTTACTCTGGTATATCGATGCCCCGTCTCGTTACACCCACGACTAGGGACCTTGAAGGATGTACTTATGGACTACCATGTCCCCACTAATATGATCCACATCATAGTCGAGGTAGTCAAGTACACATCCTAAGGGCTTTACCAACATGTAACAGAGAGACAATGAGTGTACACGTTAAGGTAAAGTGTAACCAGATAGCATACTATCATGTCGAGCAAGAAAGTCCTTCCTATATATGTCCAAGCATCCACTACAATATACATCTCATGTATAGTAATAGCCTCTAGGGCATACATATAACTAGCAGTTGATGTATAGCAACGAAACCGGCGATACACCACACACTACACTTACGGTCGCAGAAAAGAAAGTGAAAAACAACAATTGCAATTATCACAATCACATATATCAAGACGATGTTTAACGTTTCGATCGAATCAACATACACCCACAATTTACCCCGAGAGCTCAACACATGAGCAAAGTTACAAATATTCAAAAACGCGCCACAGTGTCTATGATCCAGCCGTAGAAGGAGTTAACCAACGCCTCACCTATGACACCACGGAACTACGGCAAACCCGAAGGTTCGATCGTGGTTCCGTGGGCATATAATCGAGTTAAGGTTATTATGTTCTTCTAGAGGGTCCATAGGATACTTGCGTGACTATTGAATATCAAGTTAACTTGAAAAATTACAACACTTGGAAATTTCAGCGGGGTCAAGATGTGGGGTTTTGAAGTTCGTTCGAATTGCTAAACATTGTCAAGGTTACTAATACAGTGTTAGAATATACGACTACGAAACTCTACAAATTAGCTCCTAATCAAAATAATCATCACATGAAAATTTAGGCTAAGCAAATAATACCTGAAACCCCAAATTCTAGACAACAGAGCACTGGAGAAATACGGGGGGGATTGGAGGCGGGGGGGCCGAGCAGGCCGGAATTGGTGGCCTTGTGCTCGGCCAAAATTTGAGCACAACCCTCTGTATTTCACCTGTGTTCTTTTAATGTCCTAAATAGTGTTCTGCAGTTGTTTAAAAAAATTTAAAACGACTTTTCAAAAAATTTCCAGATAGCAAAAATTAGGGTTTCACATATCATGTTTTCGGAGTCGATTTCATTTTCGTAATTGTATTAACACTGTGTCTAAAATTCTAGCTTGGCTCTGATACCATTGTTAGGTTTCCCTAGTACCTACTGTAGAGTATGGAAGTATCACACATGCCACTTTAAAATTTATAGAGGTGCTAAGCAAACATAACAAGAATCTTTAACTAGAAGTTTAGGGTAACAACTAAAGTATCACATACTATGAACATATTATCACTAAGTGAAAGGAATAAAACCTTTGTAGACTTCCCTTGGTGACTCATTGGTACTTTGAGAGTTTGGAACGGATCGATGGAGGTCTTCTTTGTCCACGATGATCCGCCTGAAGTCCCTTTGCCCAAAACTCCTTGATTTACTTGATCTTGGAAAGAAGTATACCAAACACCATACACAAACGGGCTAGATGTGTGTAGAATGATAAGGTGGTTCGTATTCTATAATCAAAACCCTTTCTTTTTTACTAACTCCCTCCTTTTAAATCTCAAGAGAGAAAGAGAATGAGGAAGAAGAAGATAATGGCAAAAGCTTGAGCTCATAGAGTTTTGTGATGAATAATTATATGAGACGAGAATGCATAATCAATATTAAATCATTCTCTCCTCAAACCATGGTTAGTTAATATCTAGATATTTATCATTGAGTTTAAAAGCCAAAAGAAAATTAACTCAAGGTTAAAAGTTAGGTCAAGTGTAGTCAAAAGGATAAACATTAACCATGAGTGAATTATCTTTTCTTTTTCTCAAAATAAATAAATATATGCATATTTACAACCATGTGAGTCTAGCATTGCCACCATTTGTGTATCAACAAGCATGACACACATCCATGTATGTATGTATGTGTCCATGCACATCAACATGTGCATACATGCATGCATACATCAACAAAGAAAAGAGTTTAATAAAGAATTAAACTAAAAGTCAAATGTTAATCAACAATTGATTTAACAAACTGGTCATATCACATACGACCTGACCAATAGAAAAACGCCCGATTAATATACGATATCACATACTCACATTTAATCGGGTCCTCGTGTATATCTCATATGCACACCACATCTTTTCGCCTGGGCTAGGAATCTCCTGTGTGGGACTCTAAGACTCGTCAATACGACAGCAGTAGGTGATGATCATATCAAACACCCACAAGCCACAAGCGGTCAGCTAAATGTAACGGCCACCCGGGTATTGAGCGATCAGAAGAAAACTAGCAAAGCTGTCAAAACTCCCGTCGAGCCAACTGGCAACACTTACCGTACAGTCCGATCTCTTCGTCAGATATGCTGCATATCGAGTCTAGGGATGGAATCGTCGACCCCAATAACTCAATAAATCATGCCGGTGTATGGCTCATAACAGATCGAGAAACTACTGATAATGCTTATCAGTAAATCTCAGCAGCCCTGGCCAGGGACTTCCTGTTATAGCCAATCGAGCATAGCACAATATCAACCTCCAATACCGGGAGAGACGAAACCCCTCCTATCGGTCATTGCCTCCATGTGCCTCGGGACTGTACCTAAAGTCCACCTGTTTGCACGACTCAGTAGAGCCGTGGTAGGGTGGAGATCAAAGTACAGTGGGAGGACACACAAGACTCTATGACGATCTTGGGTCTACAGACTAACCTGTACCAGTGTCACCTGAGAACTGCTATCCGACGATAGATATAATACCACATAGGAGTTCTCGGCAAGTCCATTCAGTGTACCCAGTCTCCACTGAGTACCCGCATAAAATCTTTGGTGTCACCACACCAGATGGATATGGGATCATCCATCGCCCATCATATAGGACAAGAATGGTATACGCTAGTCTACTCTGGAATATCGATGCCCCGTCTCGATACACCCACGACTAGGAACTGTTCAAGGATATGCTTATAAACTACACGTGTCCCACTAGTCTGATCCGCATCATAGTCAGAGTAGTCAAGCAAATATCCTACGGGCTTTATCAACATGTACCAAATGAATAAAATGCATGATCAAACCAACATGTCAAGATAAAGTAAACCAGATAACATACTATCATATCGAGCAAGAAAGTCATCTATATACATATATACATGTCCAAGCATCCACTAAACATATAATGGCCTCTAGGGCATACATATATCCAACAATGTACAACAATGGCCTCTAGTGCATATACATAACTAACACTTTGTTGGTGTACATAGACTCCATTTCAGATCTCATAGCATCCATCCACTTCACAGAGTCACCACTCGTGATAGCTTGCTGAAAACTAGTAGGATCATCATCCTCCATGATGCAATCTTCTCTATCACCATCAATGAGGAAACCATAGTACCTCTCCGGTGGGCGAGAAGTCCTACTAGATCTACAGAGTGGCTGAGGTTCATTAGTTTCTGTTGCAACATCAGGCTCAACCAAGTCGTCATTTGTAACTTGTGTCTCTAGAACCTCTTCTAGATCTACTACATTGCCATCAGTATCATTTGTAAAAAATTCTCTTTCTAAAAATATGGCATGCTGAGAAACAAACACCTTTTGTTCCTCCTTGTGGTAGAATAGATATCCATATGAATTCTTTGGATATCTCATAAACTTACACATGACTGACCGTGTCTCGAGTTTGTCCAGATTCTGCTTTTTGACATAGGCCGGACAACCCCAAATCTTAACTCGTTTAAGTGATAGTCTCTTCCCATGCCATATCTCATATGGTGTGGTAGACACGGTTTTGGTTGGAACCCTATTCAACAGAAACGCTGCAGTCTCCAATGCATGCCCCCAAAATGAGACAGGTAACTCTGCATCACTTATCATGGAACGTACCATATCTAATAGGGTCCGATTCCGTCGTTTTTACACACCATTGTGCTGTGGTGTGTAAGGAGGAGTGAGCTGAGAGAGAATCCCATTCTCTTTTAGAAAATCTGAAAACTCTGTACTGAGATACTCTCCACCTCGATCCGATCGAAGTATCTTGATGCTCAATCCTGTTTGTTTTTCTACTCCAAGTTTATACTCAGTGAATTTCTCAAAAGCTTCAGACATATGCTTCAATAAAAACACATGACCGAATCTTGAGAAATCATCAGTAAAAGTTATGAAGTAAGAAAAACCACCTCTAGCCTGTGTAGACATTGGCCCGCATACATCACTATGTATGAGGTCTAAGAGCTCAGTAGCTATTTCTCCGTGTCCTGTAAATAGAGTTTTGGTCATTTTACCCTTGATACAAGACTGACAAGTCGCATAAGATTTATATTCAAAGGGATTTAAATATCCATCTTTATGTAGCTTATTTAGTCTTGTTTCATTAATATGACCAAGTCTACAGTGCCAAAGAAAAGCTTCATTTATTTCTGAAAATTTCCTTTTATTAGTATGTTGCATGCTAAAAACTGTGTTGATTTAGTACGTATATCTCGTTATTAAGTGTACCATACCCGACCAACATTTGATTCAGGTTAATGTTCATAACATTATTCTACAATACAAAATTATATCATTCATTGTCTAACAAAGAAACAGGTATTATATTCCAAAGCATACTAGGTACATAATAACACGGGTTCAAAACCAATAAACACCCTGATGGCAACCCCAGGTGATACTCTCCCACTGAAACCGCATGTACATTGGAACCATTTCCAACCCGGAGAGTATGGTCACCTGTCTTCAAAACTCTGCTATTTCTCAGCCCCTGCACAGAATTGCAAATGTGAGAACCTGAACAAGTATCTAATACCCAGGAAGTAGAGTTTATAGAAAAACAGTTTTCTGTCATAAACACACCTGAAACGGAAGCATCACCATGATTCTTCTTCTTGAGATCCAGGTACTCAGCACAGTTGCGCTTCTAGTGTCCCGATTTGTGGCAGTGATAACTTTCCCCTTTCCCCGATTCCCCAGCCGTGGACTTGTCGTTTCCCTTAGCCTTTTAACTCCACCTCTAGGTTTGGTGGGTTTCTTCTTCATCTTTCCCTTGGCCTTAGCCTTTGGGCGGCAGGAGGAAGATGGCCCAGCAATCAAAGCGGGAGTCTTCACTGCTTTGAGTGTGCTCTCTGCACTTCTCAACATATTGAGAAGTTCAGGTAGTGACTTCTCCATGTTGTGCATGTTGAAGTTAACTGCAAAGAATAATATCAACATATTGTTCGTTCTCCATTGTCCATTTGAGGTCCTCAAGCTCTTCTATAAGAGCTATCATCTTTAGAACATGGTCACCTACTGGTGTGCCAGGAGCCATCCGCATCTGAAACAGCCTTCTAGACGCTTCGTATCGTAGGACACGAGATTGCTCCCTATACAACTCTTTTGTATGGAGAAAGATGGATTGAACATCCATCTGCTCGTGCTGCTTTTGATGTGTGTTATCCATTGATGCAAGCGCAAGGCATTTGGCCGTAGCACGGTCTGCGTCCCATGTCATGTGGATTTCCCTATCTGCAACTGAAGATTTAGGGCCTGGGACGGGTGGGGCTGGGGCTGTGAGGACATATGATACCTTATCATAAGTTAGGGCAATGTTAATGTTCCTCAGCCAGTCATTATAATTGGTCCCATTCAGTTTATTTTTCTCTTATAGAAGCTTAAGTCCTGTCATTGATATCTGCCATTAAGAGAGAGAAATGAATACACTCATCTAAAGCTCTTGTAAAGATCAGATTGGTTATTATCTTATCTAATCGATGTCTCCCACTGCTTTTATCAAATTTTCCTTCAAACCTTAAAAAGAAAACTAGCCAGGATTAATTACATTCTACAACTTCACTAACCATTCAGCCAGGCCAGTGTCGGTACTTTGAGGGAGGTTCCCCGTGCTTTCGCACGGACCTAATTAAAATAAACCTCGTTTTCCTAGAGGCGTGGCCTCGTAGACACCTTTCTAGACACCTAATGAGTTAGGTAATTGTAAAGTGCAAAACTCTCCTGGGAGCAACTCTTGCTTATAATGGGATCGGGATCCAACTATCATATGGAAGGTATGCAATCTCATTGCAAATTTCAACTCTTGAAACTCCCGATATAGTTTTTACCCATAGTACTCATGACCTTAACTATGGTCAACAAATCATAAGCACTAGTCAAGTTCTACCCGTCATTTCTTGATTAATTAGACCCAGTTATATGACCCTTAACTATGGTCAACAAAGTCATATAATTGTCCCAGTTAATCGCATCATATGCTGTGTAGGAATACATCACTTAGCTACCGTACACTACGCCTTAACTTCAATAAACGTAGCACGAATACTAAGTACTCTACTTTCTAAAATGATGGAGGGTTGCGGATGATTTTTAAGAAAACCTTTAAAGCTTTGAACTTAATATCGTTGTAGAATCAAATGATTTTCAAAAGGAGTGGCTTAAGCTCCGCAATTTTGAAATGTAGCTTTTTCGTAAAAAGCTGAGTGGGTTTGAAATCTAATTCTACAACATCTTTTTGGTTTATTTTCCTTTACATTAATCACATTAATATAGTCCTATCATTAAGTCCTTAAGTCATCACAGAAAAGAAACGAAAATAGAACGTACACTTATGTCATTCGCATTCGCCACCGTGTCCCGTTATGCACCGTTAGGTTACTTAACTAACGGCATAGCGGGACGGGACTAGCGCGGATGTAAAACATAAGTAACGCTTATTATATATCATATATATAATAATACCATTCGTCTCAACATATAAAGTGATCTCATCACAGAATATCAACAGCAGAAGCACATATATGAAAATATAGGATATACTAGGAATTCCGTATTTTGTATTTAGCCAACGATAGAAAATACAGGTTCCATGGTCGTGATGAATAGCCAATCCCACACCCTAGACCCCTACGAGAGCGGAAAGTGACCCTACCAATTCTAGAGTTAGGAGACCCGGTCTCGACTCCTCGAGATGGCCTCCCACTGGACTCTAGAACCCGGTCACTTGTGCTCCCCTCCTTGGGTCTATCCTAATGCGGAAAAGTAAAAAATATACATCAAAGATAACATCATCCTCAACCCGGATGTAAAAGAATATTACATACAATGAATTATACATGAACGAAAAAGAAAACTCCCATCTCACATAAAAACCCCCGGCCATGAAATAACGACGATCCTATATATCATATCACAGCAACACATAATATCACATGTCATCAATGTAAGCAAGTATGCGTATCCCAATTGTCGTTGACATATAGCAACGAAACCGGCAATACACAACATACTACACTTACGATCGCAGAAAAAAAAGTATCATATATCAAGATGATGTTAAACGTTTCGATCGAATCAACAAATACCCACAAATTACCCCGAAAGAGCTCAACACTTGAGCAAAGTTAAAAATACCCAAACATGTGCCACAGTGTCTATGGACTAGCCGTAGAAGGGTCAACCCTTGCCTCACTTATGGCGCCACAGGACTACGACAAACCCTAAAGTTTAGCCGCGGTTCTATGGTCATAAAATCGAGTTAGGGTTTTGTTCGTCTAGAGGGTCCATAAGGATACTTGCACAATCTTCCGAATATTTTCAACTTGGGAAATTCCAACACTTGGAAAATTTCAGCGAGAGTAATGAGGTGGTGTGTGATATTCACTCGAACAGTTAAATGTCGTCAAAGTTACCAATACAATGTTAAAACATATGACTACGAAACACTCCGAATAAGCCCCTAAGCAAAATTAGCATCACATGAAAATTTGGCCTAAACAAACAACATCTGAAACCCCAAAACAGACAGAACAGAGAACCAGAGCAATACGAAGCAGTTCTGGGGAGGGGGGCCGGCCAGGCCAGAATTTTGGGCCATATGGCCGGTTTTTTAGTGGCAGAAATCCCTCGTTTTTCTCTGGTGTTCTCAGTGCAGTAGATACAAGCTTCTGCAGTTGTTTAAAAAATTTTCCGAGCTCGTTTTAAAATTGACAGAGAAGCATATTTTAAGGTTTCAGTTTTGTTAATTCAGGGTTGTTTCGGTTTCGTAATTAATCAAATATCGTCTAAGTTTCTAGGTTGGTTCTGATACCACTGTTGGGTTTCCTTAGCACCATGCCTAGGGTTTGGAAGTATCACACATGCAACTTTAAAATTTTAGGGAGGTGCTAAGCAAACTAACCATAAATCTAACTAGAGGTTTAAGGTAACAACATAGTATCACATACTATAATAAGTGTCTAACACAAAGTAGAGAAAAATACAACCTTTGTAGACCTCCTTGCTAGACTCCTTGGCACAACTTGAGTTTGAACCGGTTCGCTAGAATCCTTCGTTGTCCATGACGATCCACCCGTAGCCCCTTTTCTCAAGCTCCTGTTGGATATAGTGCCCTCAAATTCAATTATTGGATCGCAGGCACGCGATTGCAATGATTGAGAGAGGACCTATGCCGGTAGGACAGTCTTACTCAAGATGATAGTATGCTATCTGGTTTATCTTTATCATCGTGTATAGCTTTAGGTGACCTTACAGATCACTATTACACATTGATAGAGCCCTTAGGATTCTTGCTTGACTATCAGCAGTATGATGGCAACCATATACGTGAGAGTTGGGTAGTCTATAAGCACAACCTTAAAATGGTCCCTAGTCGTGGGAGTTTCGAGACTGGGCATCGATACTCCATTAGTAGACTAGTGTATACAGTCGAGACCCCGACGAGGGGCGGTGGCCGGTCTCATAAACCATTGGTGTCAGTTGGTTCACCTAAGATGTATACAGGTGCTCATTGGGATATGAGTACACCGAACAGGACTCGCCGGGATTATGCTGGTTGGTATTATACCTGACGTCAGATAGAAGTTCCCTGGTGACATGTGTACAGGTTAGTTCATCGACCTGAGATCATCATTTGTCTCGTGTAAGTTCCCACTGTACTTTGATTACTACCCTACCACGGCTCAAAGGAGTCGTGCAAACAGGTTTTAGTTGGGTACAGTCCCGAGCCACATGGAGGCAGTGAGTGGATCGGCAAGGGTTTCGTCTCTCTCGGTATTGGGGGTGAGATCGCGCTGTGTCTAGGAGAGCCATTACACGAGGTCCTTGGCCAAGGCAGGAGATTTACTGGTAGGTATTCCAGTAGTATCTCAGGGTGTTCTGGGCTATACTCCGACACGACTTGTACCGCTTTTAGGGGTCTGGATTTTACCAACCCCCTAGGCCCGACATGCGATACTCATAGACGAACGGACCGGACTGTACGGATATTGTCACTGACAGTTTCAGTAGGGTGTCAGGATGAGTTCGCACATCGACCTCCCTTTTGGTCAATACCTGGTAGCCCGTTACGTACAGCTAGTAACACTGACGTTCTAGTGGTTAAATCCCCAGCCAAAGTATTGACGAGTCTTTAGAGTCCCCCACAGACATTTTCTCAAGTTTCGGATGAAACGTTGTAGAGGACGTATGGTATTATAGCAGGGTTCGATCATATACGTGCACTTGTGCACGGATCATGATCGGGCGGATCATACTAGTGGGCTTTGGTTTTGTAGGGTTACTAGGCACTCTCACAAGGGTCTACAAGGCATCAACCATGCCCGATTTAAAATTTAGACGTGCCGAACAACCCTAACCAAGATTTTTAAACTAGAGATTAGGCAAAACAAAGCATGTTAAATACTTTAACATCCAAGAGTTTGGGATTACAACCTTTGTAGTCCGGTAATTCACTTCATAAGCTCCGTGTTGAGATCCCTTCACTGCGATCATCATGCACCTGGACTCTAGAGAGGCTCCACGAAGAGAATGATGCAAACTTGCTTCCGATCTTCGATAACAAAGATGATCTACCTTGAAGTTTCTTTAGTACAAGCTCTCGCTCACAAATGAAGTGAACACCCTAATCTAAATGGCTAGGATAGATTAGGATGATGAAGTAGGATTTTAGCTCTCATTTGTTTTCTTAATCTCATTCAAAATCATCACTTATGAAAAAGCTAGAAAGCTTTTCATCAAGAACTCAAGGAAGAAGAAGAAGAATCCTTTGTGATGAATAATGAAACTCTAGTCTATGGTTAGAATTGCAACCATGGGTTAAGTATGAAGACTTAACCCATGTAGAGATTTAACTAGGGTAAAGGGTTGGGTTGGGTTAAGGAAATATCTATGCAAAATATCCAAGTCAAACTCAAAGCTTCAAGAAGCTTCTTGAAAGCTTCATGAAGACTTAACCCTAATCCAAACCCTAACCTCAATTAAACTCCACTAAACATGTTGCATTTGTAACCATAACATGTTGCAATATTATATATCACATATACAATATTTATTGTAACAAAATAAAATAATACAATTAACATATATCGCATATATATCAATGTATTGTAGGGTTCCTAGGCACACTAATGAAGTCTCACAAGGCATCAACTATGCCCGTTTCAAAATTTACGGTGCCGAGAAACCCTAGACTAGATCGTTAACTAGAATTTTAGGCGACAAAAGCAACTAGTTTACAACTAAACTAAAAGAACGGAAATACAACCTTTGTAGATCTGGTTCTCCACCTCCATAGCTCCGTGATGATGTCTCCTCGCTGTCCAAATCGAATCCATGACTCTTGCATCGGCTTCATCGGAGAAAAAGCGGGCTAGGTCATCGACGACGATGCCGAAGATGATCTACGTAGAGGCATCACTAGATCAAGCTCCACCTTCACCAAGCCATGAAAACTTGTGAAGGAAACACACTCTACTACTTGGCAAGAGGTAGAGGATGAAGAAATAGGAAGTGGGTAGACTTTAGAATTGGATTTCTCACTCATTTGCTCAAGTTGCCATTGATGGAGCAAGCTTCTTCATGTTGAAGATGAAGAAGAAGAAGAAGAAAATGTTATGATAAGTTAATTCAAAATAGAAAATAAATTGAATACTTATCATAATCCAACCATGGTCAAATGTAGAGAATGAACTAGGGTTAAGTGGAATGGTTAGGGTTAAGCATGAGACAAAATGGTCACTTTGGTCAAAGCTTCATGAAGCTTCAATATAAAACAAAATAAGCAACCATTTTCTCTTTATGCTTTTCATTTTCCAAAAAGAATAAATAAATAAATAAATGAATAAGAAAATGAAAACCCTAACCATTACACAACCATGGTTTAATCTTTACACAAACCCAAGTGAGCATGTATCATCAAACATGATACAATCTTGTGCACAAAAATATATCACATATACAATGTGCACAATTCAAGTAAGAAAATCCATTTAAAGTGAACCAATACTAGTTAATGCAAAGTAATATATCAAATATATAATTATGCATTAAATCATTAAATCAACACTTGATTTAACGATCCGGTCATATCGCATACAACCGACTAGTATCTAATGTATCGACTTATCGAATCAATCCTTGATTCGATAATTAGGTTATATCGCATACAACCATTCGATACATTTATCGCGAGAATAGAATACGGTATCACATACATGCATTATTCTCGGTCCCGCACATTTCTCATATGCGCTCCTATTTCGTTTCGCTTGAGCCAGGAAACCTCTGTGTAGGACTCTAAAGACTCGTCAATACGCCAGTAGCAGATGATGATCATATCAAGCACCCACAAGCCGCAAGCGGTCTGCTAAACGTAACGGCCACCCGGGTATTGAGCGATCAGAAGATCGACGAGCAAGCCCGCTCACACTCCTGTGAATCCAACCAGTAACACTTACCGTACAGTCCGGTCTCGTCGTCTGATATGTCGCATATCTCGCCTAGGGGTGGTAAACGTCAGACCCTAATAGCTCGATAAGTCGTGTCGATATGAGGTCTATAACAATTCGAGAAACTACTGGTAACGCTTACCAGTAAATCTCAGCAACCCTGGCCAGGGATTTCCGGTTATAGCCAATCGAACACAGCGCAACATCAACTCCCTATACCGGGAGAGACGAATCCCCTCCTATCGCTCATTGCCTCCATGTGATTCGGGACTGTACCCAAAAACCACCATTTTGCACGCCCTCTTTGACGTGGTAAGGTGGAAATCAAAGCACAGTGGGAACCACACAAGACTCTATGACGATCTCGGGTCAACAGACTACTCTGTACCAGTGTCACTAGAGAACTGCCATCTGACGTAAGGTATAATACCATCTGGGAGTTCTCGGCGAGTCCGTCCAGTGTACCCAGTCTCTACTGAGCACCCGTATATCATCTCTGATGTCAAACACCAATGGATATGGGATCATCCATCGCCCATCTGTATGGGTCGAGAAGGTATACGCTAGTCTACACTGGTATATCGATGCCCCGTCTCGATACACCCACGACTAGGGACCTTGAAGGATGTACTTATGGACTACCATGTCCCCACTAGTATGATCTGCATCATAGTCCAGGTAGTCAAGTACACATCCTAAGGGCTTTACCAACATGTAACAGAGAGACAATCAATGTACACGTTAAGGTAAAGAGCAACCAGATAGCATACTATCATGTCGAGCAAGAAAGTCCTTCCTATATATGTCCAAGCATCCACTACAATATACATCCTATGTATAGTAATGGCCTCTAGGGCATACATATAACTAACAATCTCCCACTTGCACTAGGGCCATCTGATAGCAGTGGTTGTAGTATCTCATACTCAACCATCCCATAAAAGTCTCTCTCTGGGAAAAGGCCTTTGTGAGTGGATCCGCCGTGTTGTCCTCTGAGTCTACTCTCGTAACCTCGATCCCTTAGAGATCAACCATCTCCATGATCAGGTGATACTGCCTTAGAATATGTCTAGATCGCTGATGGGACCGGCGTTCCTTGGCATAAGCCACAACTCCATTGTCTCACAATGGTAGGAACCTAGTTCATCTCATGAACCAATATACACCCAAACAGCCTCTTTGGTAGCATCTTTAGTAGCGATGTATCCTGCCTTTATCGTCTAGTATGCCACGGTATTTAGCTTGGAACTCTTCCAACATACCGTCCTTTTACTGAGGGTAAAGACAATGCCTGTGACTGACATTCAGTCATCTTTATCACCCTGGAACCATTCCAGTGATTCTCCCCAGGATCGATTGATACCTTCTCACTACAACTAGTGAGTATCCTAACATCCATTTAGATCTATCTCATAGATCCAAAACCCAGGATTTAGGAGGTATCACTTCGATCCTATATGGAGAATCATTGTGATAAGTGGAGATTGATCGAGCGTAGCATAGGAAACTCCTTCCCTATCAAGAGTATGTCATCCACGTACTCTACGAGGATCGTCACCATACTCCCTACTCCCTTTATGTTTATACAAGGTTCATCTACCATTTTGATGATGTCAACTTCTTTGACTAATCCATCAAAACAGATGTTCCAACTCCGCTATGCCTGCTTTTTCCAATAAACCATCTTGCATACGTTTCCGCTGCTCCCACTGTCTATGAAGCCCTCTGGCTGTGTACTTATAGACGCACTCTTCAAAAACATCATTTAGAAAAGCAGTCATGGCACCCAACCGCCAGATATCGTAGTCATGGTTTGTAGCCGTGGCAAGTAGGATCTGGATGGACTTAAGCATAGCCACTTGAAAAGGTTTCATCATTGTCCATGCCTGGTCGATGACGAAAACCTTTAACAAGTCTAGCTTTGAAAGTCTCAATTTTTCCATCTACACCAAGTAATCTTCTCAAGATATACTTGCTCCTGATGGGGATTTAACCCTTTAGATATAGCAACCAAAGTCCATACTTTGCTGATGTATAAGGATTCCATCTCATATCGCTAAGCATCCAGCCATTCTTATAGAGTCCCACTCCCGATGGCCAGCTCGAAACTAGTTGGGTCATCATCTCATGATGCAATTCTCGCTCCCACTGTCATAGAGAAACCGAAGTATCTCTCAGGTGGTTGAGGAACCCTACTAGATCGGCGGAGAGGCTGGGGTTCGTTGGCATCTACTGAATCCTTTGGTTCTACCAAATCATCTGCTGTAGTTTGTATAGCTGGAACCTTTCCAGTTCTACATTACAGACCTTGCCTCGAGCATGTCCGGATTTTGTTTTTAGACATAGGTCGGACAATCCCAAATCTTAACTAACTTAAGATATGGGCTCTTCCCTTTCCATATTGTAAGTGCACGGCGGCGCCCCGGCCGTCAATCCGACGCCGGAATGCGGAAGCGGTGATAAACTTTAATTTTGCGGACTTTGCAAACCGGCACCACCGCGCACTAAACTCCGGATCGTAACCATTAACAAGTCTAAGCTACAAACAAGAATGGGAAGAGATGTACCGACTGATCCGAGTCCTCCAGTCTTCATCTCCACTCCGATCTCCTCGCGGGATCTCCGTCCGTCTCCTCCTCGTCGGAAAGGGCACCACATCGCCTGTAGCTTTTACGGGCTCCCACCTCAATACCGAGGCAACTCGGGCGCGAAGCTGGCGAATCGACGCGTCCAAGATTTGCTGTAGGAAGTGTAGTGTAAAGTGCATGTCTCACTTTGGGGTTTGTTGCCATTTGTAGATGATGGAGGAAACAAGATAAGAAAAATGGTGCTTGCATTTTTCTTAGCATGAAAAGAGATCAAGAATGAAAAACACTCTCAAAGATGAAGCTCTCTCCTTCTCCTTTTTCTTCTCTCTTAACCATGGAAAAAACTTATCAACTTAGAAATGGAGGAGGAAAGAATATGAAGCATTAAGGGAGGTGAGTGTAGGAGAGAACAAGAGGTGACCACATCCAAAGACAACAAAACATCAAGCATGCTTCATTTAAATCCAACCATACCCTTTTCAAATCTCATTTAATGCAAAAGCATGGATGAAAGATATGAAGCTATCATAATCAATCATTATGCAAGAAACCCCTCCACAAAAAGTTATTTGCACAATTGCAAATAACCCCCTCCATCGGAAAAGTCCGGCCGGGAAAGAACAAAGGAAAACCGGCCGGAATGGAATGCAAACTGGCAACTCCAGAAAACTGGTCCCGTAATAAATTACAGGAAAACCCCGATACTGTGCATACACACCCGCATCTGTATTCCGTCCGGATACAAATGCAAAGAGACAAAATCTACACTGTACTAAACTAGGACCGGCTTAAACCAAAGCCGGCTAGTAATATCCGTTCGATCCTGATCCGTGCAATACCGCACGTATCTGATCGAACCCTGCCATATACCTATACGGCTACTAGTACAAACCGTCCGATCCTGATCCGTGCAATACCGCACGTATCTGATCGGACCCTGCCATATCTCCATACGGCCTCTACAGCGTTTCGCCCGAAAGCTGAGTAACTGAAAGTGTGGTGGACTCTAAAGACTCGTCAATACTATGGCTGTGGATTTAACCACTAGCACGTCAGAGGTATAAGCCAATACGTGACGGGCCACCAGCTATTGACTAAAAGGGACGTCGATGAGCGAACTCATCCTGACACCCTACTGAGCCTGTCAGTGACAATATCCGTACAGTCCGGTCCGTTCGTCTATGAGCATCGCATGTCGGGCCTAGGGGGTGGGTAAAAGTCAGACCCCCAAAAGCGGTACAAGTCGTGTCGGAGTGTAGCCCAGAACACCCTGAGATACTAATGGAATACCTACCAGTAAATCTCCTGCCTTGGCCAAGGACTTTGTGTAATGGCTCTCCTAGACACAGCGCGACCTCACCCCCAATACCGGGAGAGACGAACCCCCGAAGATCCGCTCACTGCCTCCATGTGGCTCGGGACTGTACCCAACTAAAACCTGTTTGCACGACTCCTTTGAGCCGTGGTAGGGTAGTAATCAAAGTACAGTGGGAACTCACACGAGACAAATGACGATCCCCAGGTCGATGAACTAACCTGTACACATGTTACCTGGGAACTGCTATCTGACGTCAGGTATAAGACCAACTAGCATGTTCCCGGCGAGTCCTGTCCGGTGTACTCATAACCCAATGAGCACCTGTATACATCTTAGGTGAACCAACTGACACCAGTGGCTTGTGAGACCGGCCACCGCCCCTCGTCGGGGTCTCGACTGTATACACTAGTCTACTCTGGAGAATCGATGCCCTGTCTCGAAACTCCCACGACTAGGGACCTTTTAAGGATATGCATATAGACTCCAGCTCTCACTTGTATGATCGCCCTCATACTGCCGGAGCTTAAGCAAGAATCCTAGGGGCTCTATCAACGTGTAATAGCGATCTGTCAGGTCACCTAAAGCAGTACACGATGATAAAGGCAAACTAGATAGCATACTATCATCTCGACTAAGACTGTCGTACCGGGATAGGTCCTCCCTCAATCATTGCAATCACGTGCCTGTGATCCAATAATTGACTCTGAGGGCATTATCTCCAACAATCTCCCACTTGCACTCAAGGCTAATTATTGCGATGTCGCATACTCACAGCCCGTGTGATACCGAACACCCAACTCCTCTACTAGTCAGTCTCACAAAGCTCATTTGCGAGACTATTGCGTTCGAGGAATAGCCTCAGCGAGTGGATCCGCCTTGAAGTTTCTTTCTATGTCTCTCTAAATCTCAAGTTCGCGGAGAATGCCATCTCCCGAAATGAGCAATACCTGTCTTAGAATGTCTGGATGTCTGATGGGACTTAGCTCATAAATGAACTCCAAATCCAAACTTCTTAGACTGTGTCGTCAACTGAACTTAATCAGTATCCTGCACCATGCCTCCCTCAGTATTGCCTTGGACCACCTGTCCAAAATACCGCCCCTCGTCAGAGGGAAAACTATAACTCTGACAACCTCCTTGTCGTCCATGTCACCTTGGAAGCCTGGAGTGATAACCGTCTCCTAAAGGAGGCAGCCGTTATCATATCCCTAGAACATTCACTTATGTTCTATAACTGCTTCCGACTGTTTCTCCAGGATTGGATCAATGTCAACTTGTTGCACCTACTGCAAGAACAACATCTGGTGTGGTACTTGACACATCATGATTGACTCAATTGCCTAAGCAAGTGATCTGTCAATCATGCACATCCCTCTCCCCTTTAGTCTGTAAGACACCTTTAGAGAGGGTGACTCCATCACCTGCAGGTACACTACCGTGCCAGGAGTCGTCCATTCTAAATACTCATAGAATGCTGTCCAAGTACCCAGATTGGGAAACCACCCAAATCTAGATCTAAAACCATAGATCTAGTAACCAGAATGTCTGATATAATGTCCAAGTCCCATGTGGAGAAACCACTGTGTGATGACCAAAGTATAACCGATCGTAGTATAGGAATATCACTTCCTACTACCTTCTCAACAGATCCATCCCCTGTTCCGATGACGTCAAACCTATGACTGTCACATCAGAAATGGATGATCTATCTCCGCTATATCTGCTTTAGTCTATAAATAGACATAAGCCTGATGTCCACCAATGCTTCCGCTGCTCCCACTGACTACGACAACCCTCTGGCAGAGTCATACAGACGTGCACTTCTAAAGCTAGTTTAGAACGACGCTATACTCATCCTCCTGCCGGGTCTCGCAGCCTGGAACAACAACAATGGCAAGTGTGGGTATACAAGAACTTCCTTGTCACCGTCCTTGAGGCTACCGAAGTACCTCTCGGGTGCCTGAAGTTACCCACCTTATCTGCGGAGTGGCCAATGGAATGTCAAATCAGATTGAATCTTTAGGTTCCTTATCAAATCTTCAGTAATCGTTTGCGGTTCTGGAATCACTTCCAGTTCTACCATACTCCCACTGCTGTTTTTGAAAAAATCCATTTTTAATAAAACAGTGGCGAGTCTTGAACAATATTTCTATTGATCTCCCAGATGGTAGAAAGTCAACCCTCGTCATAGCCTGGGTCAACCCACAAACAGCCATTACAGAAACGTGCCTATGAGTTATCCAGAGTCTGGTTTTAAGCATAAGCCGGACAACTCCCCGTACCTTAACATCGTTAAGATATGAACTGTTCTATATCCAATATAGAACCAGAGGCACTGATTTAATTGAACCAGATTCAAATCATGCAGCTGTCTCCAGTGCATGTCAACTAAATGGAAGGAGGCCGATCAGCGTTACTCAACTTAGGAATGCTTCCAATTATGAGTAACCCGAAAGAGAAGCAAGTTCTCTTAATCATTACTATCAACTGAATACCATACACAAGTATCTACATCTTCGATCATTTTGAAGAATCCCGATACTTGCAATACCTGGTTCTCTACTTTATTCAAATACCTATAACTTCTCAAAATTCAGACACTGTGTTTCCACGAAACACCTGTCTAAAAACTAGAGAAGTCATAAGTAAACTGAATATGGTACGAGGACCAACACCTCTGTCCTAATGGACCCTGGACAACATACAATACTCTGTATAAGTCCCTTGAGTCTGGTGACTCATTCACTGTGTGTCGTAGGATGAAAACTGTACTTTTGGTTAAGAAGAATTACACCGCTGTTCAAAACTCCTTACCTAACCATCCACTGATATAGGTAAATGTCATCGACATAATATCAAAAGGTATATCTCACTCTATGAAAATAGACGTACAGATATATCAATTTGAAATTGGTGCACAACAGCGGATATTCAAAAACAAATATTTGCCGACCGGCAAACAGCCCAGGTGATCTCCTCAAATATCACCGATTACAACGAATCCCGATATAATGAGGATGATCACCCAATTCCCAATAACTTACTCCCACTCATCATCTGTAAAGCTATACAGATGTGAGAATCAAACCTGGTAAATACATACCCTGGAGCAAGTGTCTAATCAGGAAATCAGTTTTCTTTTAACAGTACACAGTTGAACTGAAACATTGAAATGTTTCGATGGGGTATCCTAGTATTCCTAGTAATGCCTCTACCATTATCCAGAATCACAACTATAACCGTATAATTCTTTGCCACCTCTCCAAATCCCTTTATATGTCTTTAGTCATTACCTTCTGCACACCCCTTTAGGCCAATTGGTTTTCTTCCTTCCCTACCGTTCGGCACCAGCCTATGGTTTGGAAGAAGACTATCCAATAAGCATAATGGGTGTACTGTCCTAGTCCTAGGAGCACTCGCAATGCGAGAGAAGGTTAAGATAAAAGACAACCGAATAAACCTTATTCCTATTTCTCCTGGACCAGAATCCATCCCCGAACTGGAACAAGTTCCTTTCGAGTTCGTATATAACCATACGATGGAGTATCCAATAAACTGTGGATCTTCGTAGTGATACGGAGTGTCCTGGAGAAATATAAAGGTGATTTAGGATTGGCGAAGAAATAGTTGGTTTGGTCGTGAATATCAGTCGCAATTTACTTTGCCCTCTTACTAATCCCTTGCTTTGTCTTAATCTTAATACCTTCTGCATACCGTTTAGGCTAATTGGTTTTCTTCATTCCCTACCGGTCGGCACCAGCCTAAGGTTTGGAAGAAGAATATCCAATTTGCGTAATAGGTGTACTATCTCCTAAACTAAGGAGTACTCGTAACTTGAGAGAAGGTAAAAGGGAAAAGACAACTGAATAATCCTATCCGTTTTCTCCAGAACCGGAAACCATCCTCGAATTCCTTCGAGTTCGTATCTAACCATACGATCGTTTTGTCCAATGGAAGTGGACGTTCGCAGTAATACGGGGTGTCCTGGAGAAAAGGGTAAAAGCAGGAGTGGCAATGAGGTCTGCAACTCTGACAATCCAAAAACCAGTGTTAAGAAGGTTCGGTCAACGTGGTCACTGAGTCAAAGTCTAGGGTCGGGTCAATGGTCGCTGCCAGAGAGAGAGAAAAGAAACACTCAGCGTGCACTCTAACCAAGATCAGAATGGTTACCAATTTATCTAATCTGGAAACCTCCCACTGTACCTCAAATTCTCCTGCAAACCTGAAAGAAGAATTAGTCGGGGTCACCCGAGGAGTAAACCAACTCATCAGTGGGAATCGGGATCCAACTCTCATCGCATGATAACGTGACGTAATCCGCTCACGGTATCATACTCTAGAAGGTATGCGCATATCTGGCAAGTTTCAGTTCTTTTGAAACTCCCGATGAGGATTTTTACCCCATGCTCTTATGACCTTGACTAAGGCCAACAAATCATAAGTCACATGTCAAGTTCTACCCGTCATTGTCCAGGTTGATTTGAACCCACCCGTACAAGCCCTTGACTAAGGCCAACAAGGCTATACGACTGTCCCAAACCAACGCATCTATCTATGCAGCATATGAATACCCAATAGCTACCAAACACTATGCCTTGACTAAGGCCAACAAACACAGCTTGAATACTATTGACTACCCATATGAAACGACGGAGGGCTACGAATGGTTTCTGGCGAAAACCTTTAACGTAATGAACTTGATATCATTGAAGGAACGGATAGCTTTTTAGAAAATATAGTGACGAAAAACCATTGCTAAAGAGGTCACTCCCGGTGAAGGGATCTCGGCTCTTTCCCCGTAGAATGAGGTGCAGGATATTCCAACTGAATACCACGGTGCAAAGCAAAAGTAATCGGCTATAGTGAAGTTAATGCCCTGACGCAAACTTCTGTCCAAGTGGTCACTCCCGGTGAAGGGATCTCGGCCCTTGCCTCATCGACTGAGGAGCAGGATATTCCAAATGAATACCACGATGCAAAACAAAAGTGAACGTCCTTGCAATAACAGCTTTTTGAAAAGTGTTCCAACAACATCAGAATAGGTTTGTTTCAACTTGCATTGATCCGAATCAATGCAGTCCCATCAATTGATCACACCACAAAGAACGAAAATATACTGACGTACGTATATGCCATCTGCATTCGCCACTGGGTCCCGTCATCACCCGTTAGGTTAGCTAACTAACGGCAGAGCGGGGACTGGACTAGCGCGGATGAAAAGCATATACAACATCTACTAATATATATACCAATATATAGTATTTCGCTCAAGGCGTGAAATAAATGCAACATCACAGAAATGTACAGCATCACAGAACAATACAGATATCTGGGATCCCCGGGTTTCACAGAGCCGCTGAAACCCGACGTTCCCCTGGTCGTGTGGATAGCCTGTGCAATGAAATCCTAGACCCCTACGGGCGCGGCAAGTCACCCGCCAAAACCTGAAGCGAGGCAGCCCCCTTCAGCGCCGTGAATGGACCACCCAGCACTTCACGGAATCCGGCAACTTGGGCACCCCTCCTGGGTCAACCTGTACCCCCTACGAGTGCAGCGAATAGCCCGCCAATCCCAGAGTGAAGCCCCCTCCGTCTCAATGCCATGAGATGCGGGCTTGTTGCCCTCTAGAACCCGACCATCCGTGCACCCCACAGCGGGGTAAACCTAGTACAGAAAGTAAAATATACATACACCGGGTACATCGACCGCAACCAAGTCGTGCCCCAAAAGAATAATACAAACAGGCAGTGACGGCAGTCCACATGTCGGACGCTCGCCCCGCAATAACAAATGTACATAAAACAACCACAACTGTACTAGCATTGCATCCAGGCTATCCCCCACGACCGATCCGCAACATCACAGCATAAACATAGAACATCAACGCGAAAGTCACGTTCGCAAATCCGTCTAACCGGGCTATAGCAGTTAGACCGGATTTACCAATCGAGTGACATTCACGGTCGCAGATATAATGTAAATACTGTGAAAGATGTGTTTAAAAATATCCGATCGATCAAAAATTAACAAGTGGGCCCCCAATCAAAACTGTAGCACTCACAGAAAACCTAGGCCCAATTTTAATATTCCAAAACCCATATTTTAAGACCAGAAAGCCTCTGTAAAAAATTGGTGCAGTGATCTCCACAGTGTGCGGCGGAAGGGCGGCGGAATGGGGGTTTGTGCGGCGGTTCCGCGCTCCAACTGTGGATTCACTTCATCGAAATTTTACAGAGTTCTTAGATTTTCCAATACATCAATATTTTACAACCTGAAAAATTTTTCGAGACCAAAATATTTCAACAGAAACTGATGTGAACAAAAATACGGTTTTTGAAAATTTTGGTCGATCGGAAATGCAAACACACCAAACGAAGCTAGACGAAGTTAATGGCGAGGCTCTGATACCACTGTAAGTGCACGGCGGCGCCCCGGCCGTCAATCCGACGCCGGAATGCGGAAGCGGTGATAAACTTTAATTTTGCGGACTTTGCAAACCGGCACCACCGCGCACTAAACTCCGGATCGTAACCATTAACAAGTCTAAGCTACAAACAAGAAAGGGAAGAGATGTACCGACTGATCCGAGTCCTCCAGTCTTCATCTCCACTCCGATCTCCTCGCGGGATCTCCGTCCGTCTCCTCCTCGTCGGAAAGGGCACCACATCGCCTGTAGCTTTTACGGGCTCCCACCTCAATACCGAGGCAACTCAGGCGCGAAGCTGGCGAATCGACGCGTCCAAGATTTGCTGTAGGAAGTGTAGTGTAGAGTGCATGTCTCACTTTGGGGTTTGTTGCCATTTGTAGATGATGGAGGAAACAAGATAAGAAAAATGGTGCTTGCATTTTTCTTAGCATGAAAAGAGATCAAGAATGAAAAACACTCTCAAAGATGAAGCTCTCTCCTTCTCCTTTTTCTTCTCTCTTAACCATGGAAAAAACTTATCAACTTAGAAATGGAGGAGGAAAGAATATGAAGCATTAAGGGAGGTGAGTGTAGGAGAGAACAAGAGGTGACCACATCCAAAGACAACAAAACATCAAGCATGCTTCATTTAAATCCAACCATACCCTTTTCAAATCTCATTTAATGCAAAAGCATGAATGAAAGATATGAAGCTATCATAATCAATCATTATGCAAGAAACCCCTCCACAAAAAGTTATTTGCACAATTGCAAATAACCCCCTCCATCGGAAAAGTCCGGCCGGGAAAGAACAAAGGAAAACCGGCCGGAACGGAATGCAAACTGGCAACTCCAGAAAACTGATCCCGTAATAAATTACAGGAAAACCCCGATACTGTGCATACACACCCGCATCTGTATTCCGTCCGGATACAAATGCAAAGAGACAAAATCTACACTGTACTAAACTAGGACCGGCTTAAACCAAAGCCGGCTAGTAATATCCGTTCGATCCTGATCCGTGCAATACCGCACGTATCTGATCGAACCCTGCCATATACCTATACGGCTACTAGTACAAACCGTCTGATCCTGATCCGTGCAATACCGCACGTATCTGATCGGACCCTGCCATATCTCCATACGGCCTCTACAGCGTTTCGCCCGAAAGCTGAGTAACTGAAAGTGTGGTGGACTCTAAAGACTCGTCAATACTATGGCTGTGGATTTAACCACTAGCACGTCAGAGGTATAAGCCAATACGTGACGGGCCACCAGCTATTGACTAAAAGTGACGTCGATGAGCGAACTCATCCTGACACCCTACTGAGCCTGTCAGTGACAATATCCGTACAGTCCGGTCCGTTCGTCTATGAGCATCGCATGTCGGGCCTAGGGGGTGGGTAAAAGTCAGACCCCCAAAAGCGGTACAAGTCGTGTCGGAGTGTAGCCCAGAACACCCTGAGATACTACTGGAATACCTACCAGTAAATCTCCTGCCTTGGCCAAGGACTTCGTGTAATGGCTCTCCTAGACACAGCGCGACCTCACCCCCAATACCGGGAGAGACGAACCCCCGAAGATCCGCTCACTGCCTCCATGTGGCTCGGGACTGTACCCAACTAAAACCTGTTTGCACGACTCCTTTGAGCCGTGGTAGGGTAGTAATCAAAGTACAGTGGGAACTCACACGAGACAAATGACGATCCCCAGGTCGATGAACTAACCTGTACACATGTCACCTGGGAACTGCTATCTGACGTCAGGTATAAGACCAACTAGCATGTTCCCGGCGAGTCCTGTCCGGTGTACTCATAACCCAATGAGCACCTGTATACATCTTAGGTGAACCAACTGACACCAGTGGCTTGTGAGACCGGCCACCGCCCCTCGTCGGGGTCTCGACTGTATACACTAGTCTACTCTGGAGAATCGATGCCCTGTCTCGAAACTCCCACGACTAGGGACCTTTTAAGGATATGCATATAGACTCCAGCTCTCACTTGTATGATCGCCCTCATACTGCCGGAGGTTAAGCAAGAATCCTAGGGGCTCTATCAACGTGTAATAGCGACCTGTCAGGTCACCTAAAGCAGTACACGATGATAAAGGCAAACCAGATAGCATACTATCATCTCGAGTAAGACTGTCGTACCGGGATAGGTCCTCCCTCAATCATTGCAATCACATGCCTGTGATCCAATAATTGACTCTGAGGGCATTATCTCCAACACATATCACATATAAAGTGGTAGGCAACTGATTTGATTTGAACCCTATTCAATAGGTATGCAGCTTCTCAAGTGCATAACTCCCAAAAGGAAATAGGTAACTCAGTAGTACTCATCATAGAGCACACCTTATCACATAAGGTGTTATCTGCTCCGTCCCGATATACCATCGTGCTATGGTGTATACGGAGGAGTAATGCTGAGAAAGAATCTCATTCTCCTTTAGAACAGTCCAGGAATTCTATGCACAAGTATTCTCCTCCCTGATCACATCAACGGACATAATACTTATACCCGTTTTGGTTCTCTACTTCTAACTTATATTCTGTGAATATCTCAAAAGGTTCGGACTTGTGTTTCAACAGGAACATATGTCTGAATCTTGAGAGATTATCAGAGAACGTAATGAAGTATAAAGAACCAGTCCTGGCATGTGTAGACAGGAGACCTTACATACATGATCATGTATCAGTCCCAAGAGTTCATTAACTCTTTCTCTGTTTCCAGTAAACGGAGCTATGGTCATCTTATCTTTGTGACATGAATGGAAAGTTTCACAAGATGTAAATTCAAACTGATTTAAATATGCATCTAAATGTAACTTCAGCCAGTCGGGTCGCATTGATATGACCTAGTCTACAATACCTTAAGAAGAATTCGTTCAGATGTGAACTCTTCCTCTTATGTGTGTTCCATATACTAAGAACTGTAGTTTGATTTAGAACATCAATGCTTTTAGATAACGTGCCTAAACCGATCAACTTTTGATATAGGAAATGTTCAAAACATTATCCAACAATACAAAATTATATCCTTTCTTTACTAATAAAGAGATTGATATGATTTTGTATATCAGGTTCGGTATCTAATAACATTCGCTCAGAATCAATGTATTTGGAATACAGGGTGACAGTAACCAACAGACTTGGCTGCAACACTTGCCCCGTTTTCTGTCTCATGAAACTTATCACCCGTTCTCAGTTCTCTACCTATCTGTAGCCCTATGTAACAGATTACATATCTGGGATCTTGATCCGGTATCATATACCCAGGATGCGGAGGATACTGAGAAACAGTTCTTTGTAATGAACACACCCGAAGATGATGCATCAGCATGCACTGTCTTCGTTTGGGTGGCACGGGAATTCTGGTAATCCCCAATTTCCTACTCTGTCTTATAACAATTATAAGTTGGAGCGGGACCAACGTTCCCCAGCTCAGTATAACAAACGGGTTCGGTCAATATTCCGTATTATTATCTTGATTAAGGCGTGATATGGTCGCTACCTGGAGAGAGAGAGAAGAAAACACTCAGCGTGCGCTCTTTCAAGAATAGATTGGTTATTATTTTATCTAATCAGGATGGCTCCCACTGTTTTTATCAAATCTTCCTTCAAACCCTAAAAGGAAAGACTAGCCGGGATTAATTACACACTACAAGTTCGCCAATCTTTCAGCCAGGCTAGTGTCGGTACTTTGAGGGAGGTCCTCCGTGCTTTCGCACGAACCTAATTAATGTAAACCTCGTTTTCCCAGAGGCGTAACCCTGTTGACACCTTTCTAGACACCTACTTGATCGGCTAATTGTAATGTGTAAAACTCTCCCAGGAGTAACAATTACTCGCAGCGGGTATCGGGATTCAACTATCTCATAGAAGGTATGCAATCTCATTGCAAATTTCAACACTTGAAATTCCCGATAATTTTGCCCCTAGCGTCCTATGACCTTGACGCAGGCCAACAAACCATAGTGAGCTAGTCAAGTTCAACCCGTCATTTCCAGATTGAATTAAACCCACCCGCTCACACTCCTGTGAATCCAACCAGTAACACTTACCGTACAGTCCGGTCTCGTTGTCTGATATGTCGCATATCTCGCCTAGGGGTGGTAAACGTCAGACCCTAATAGCTCGATAAGTCGTGTCGATATGAGGTCTATAACAATTCGAGAAACTACTGGTAACGCTTACCAGTAAATCTCAGCAACCCTGGCCAGGGATTTCCGGTTATAGCCAATCGAACACAGCGCAACATCAACTCCCTATACCGGGAGAGACGAATCCCCTCCTATCGCTCATTGCCTCCATGTGATTCGGGACTGTACCCAAAAACCACCATTTTGCACGCCCTCTTTGACGTGGTAAGGTGGAAATCAAAGCACAGTGGGAACCACACAAGACTCTATGACGATCTCGGGTCAACAGACTACTCTGTACCATTGTCACTAGAGAACTGCCATCTGACGTAAGGTATAATACCATCTGGGAGTTCTCGGCGAGTCCGTCCAGTGTACCCAGTCTCTACTGAGCACCCGTATATCATCTCTGATGTCAAACACCAATGGATATGGGATCATCCATCGCCCATCTGTATGGGTCGAGAAGGTATACGCTAGTCTACACTGGTATATCGATGCCCCGTCTCGATACACCCACGACTAGGGACCTTGAAGGATGTACTTATGGACTACCATGTCCCCACTAGTATGATCTGCATCATAGTCCAGGTAGTCAAGTACACATCCTAAGGGCTTTACCAACATGTAACAGAGAGACAATCAATGTACACGTTAAGGTAAAGAGCAACCAGATAGCATACTATCATGTCGAGCAAGAAAGTCCTTCCTATATATGTCCAAGCATCCACTACAATATACATCCTATGTATAGTAATGGCCTCTAGGGCATACATATAACTAACAATCTCCCACTTGCACTAGGGCCATCTGATAGCAGTGGTTGTAGTATCTCATACTCAACCATCCCATAAAAGTCTCTCTCTGGGAAAAGGCCTTTGTGAGTGGATCCGCCGTGTTGTCCTCTGAGTCTACTCTCGTAACCTCGATCCCTTAGAGATCAACCATCTCCATGATCAGGTGATACTGCCTTAGAATATGTCTGGATCGCTGATGGGACCGGCGTTCCTTGGCATAAGCCACAACTCCATTGTCTCACAATGGTAGGAACCTAGTTCATCTCATGAACCAATATACACCCAAACAGCCTCTTTGGTAGCATCTTTAGTAGCGATGTATCCTGCCTTTATCGTCTAGTATGCCACGGTATTTAGCTTGGAACTCTTCCAACATACCGTCCTTTTACTGAGGGTAAAGACAATGCCTGTGACTGACATTCAGTCATCTTTATCACCCTGGAACCATTCCAGTGATTCTCCCCAGGATCGATTGATACCTTCTCACTACAACTAGTGAGTATCCTAACATCCATTTAGATCTATCTCATAGATCCAAAACCCAGGATTTAGGAGGTATCACTTCGATCCTATATGGAGAATCATTGTGATAAGTGGAGATTGATCGAGCGTAGCATAGGAAACTCCTTCCCTATCAAGAGTATGTCATCCACGTACTCTACGAGGATCGTCACCATACTCCCTACTCCCTTTATGTTTATACAAGGTTCATCTACCATTTTGATGATGTCAACTTCTTTGACTAATCCATCAAAACAGATTTTCCAACTCCGCTATGCCTGCTTTTTCCAATAAACCATCTTGCATACGTTTCCGCTGCTCCCACTGTCTATGAAGCCCTCTGGCTGTGTACTTATAGACGCACTCTTCAAAAACATCATTTAGAAAAGCAGTCATGGCACCCAACCGCCAGATATCGTAGTCATGGTTTGTAGCCGTGGCAAGTAGGATCTGGATGGACTTAAGCATAGCCACTTGAAAAGGTTTCATCATTGTCCATGCCTGGTCGATGACGAAAACCTTTAACAAGTCTAGCTTTGAAAGTCTCAATTTTTCCATCTACACCAAGTAATCTTCTCAAGATATACTTGCTCCTGATGGGGATTTAACCCTTCAGATATAGCAACCAAAGTCCATACTTTGCTGGTGTATAAGGATTCCATCTCAGATCGCTAAGCATCCAGCCATTCTTATAGAGTCCCACTCCCGATGGCCAGCTCGAAACTAGTTGGGTCATCATCTCATGATGCAATTCTCGCTCCCACTGTCATAGAGAAACCGAAGTATCTCTCAGGTGGTTGAGGAACCCTACTAGATCGGCGGAGAGGCTGGGGTTCGTTGGCATCTACTGAATCCTTTGGTTCAACCAAATCATCTGCTGTAGTTTGTATAGCTGGAACCTTTCCAGTTCTACATTACAGACCTTGCCTCGAGCATGTCCGGATTTTGTTTTTAGACATAGGTCGGACAATCCCAAATCTTAACTAACTTAAGATATGGGCTCTTCCCTTTCCATATTGTAAGTGCACGGCGGCGCCCCGGCCGTCAATCCGACGCCGGAATGCGGAAGCGGTGATAAACTTTAATTTTGCGGACTTTGCAAACCGGCACCACCGCGCACTAAACTCCGGATCGTAACCATTAACAAGTCTAAGCTACAAACAAGAAAGGGAAGAGATGTACCGACTGATCCGAGTCCTCCAGTCTTCATCTCCACTCCGATCTCCTCGCGGGATCTCCGTCCGTCTCCTCCTCGTCGGAAAGGGCACCACATCGCCTGTAGCTTTTACGGGCTCCCACCTCAATACCGAGGCAACTCGGGCGCGAAGCTGGCGAATCGACGCGTCCAAGATTTGCTGTAGGAAGTGTAGTGTAAAGTGCATGTCTCACTTTGGGGTTTGTTGCCATTTGTAGATGATGGAGGAAACAAGATAAGAAAAATGGTGCTTGCATTTTTCTTAGCATGAAAAGAGATCAAGAATGAAAAACACTCTCAAAGATGAAGCTCTCTCCTTCTCCTTTTTCTTCTCTCTTAACCATGGAAAAAACTTATCAACTTAGAAATGGAGGAGGAAAGAATATGAAGCATTAAGGGAGGTGAGTGTAGGAGAGAACAAGAGGTGACCACATCCAAAGACAACAAAACATCAAGCATGCTTCATTTAAATCCAACCATACCCTTTTCAAATCTCATTTAATGCAAAAGCATGGATGAAAGATATGAAGCTATCATAATCAATCATTATGCAAGAAACCCCTCCACAAAAAGTTATTTGCACAATTGCAAATAACCCCCTCCATCGGAAAAGTCCGGCCGGGAAAGAACAAAGGAAAACCGGCCGGAATGGAATGCAAACTGGCAACTCCAGAAAACTGGTCCCGTAATAAATTACAGGAAAACCCCGATACTGTGCATACACACCCGCATCTGTATTCCGTCCGGATACAAATGCAAAGAGACAAAATCTACATTGTACTAAACTAGGACCGGCTTAAACCAAAGCCGGCTAGTAATATCCGTTCGATCCTGATCCGTGCAATACCGCACGTATCTGATCGAACCCTGCCATATACCTATACGGCTACTAGTACAAACCGTCCGATCCTGATCCGTGCAATACCGCACGTATCTGATCGGACCCTGCCATATCTCCATACGGCCTCTACAGCGTTTCGCCCGAAAGCTGAGTAACTGAAAGTGTGGTGGACTCTAAAGACTCGTCAATACTATGGCTGTGGATTTAACCACTAGCACGTCAGAGGTATAAGCCAATACGTGACGGGCCACCAGCTATTGACTAAAAGGGACGTCGATGAGCGAACTCATCCTGACACCCTACTGAGCCTGTCAGTGACAATATCCGTACAGTCCGGTCCGTTCGTCTATGAGCATCGCATGTCGGGCCTAGGGGGTGGGTAAAAGTCAGACCCCCAAAAGCGGTACAAGTCGTGTCGGAGTGTAGCCCAGAACACCCTGAGATACTAATGGAATACCTACCAGTAAATCTCCTGCCTTGGCCAAGGACTTTGTGTAATGGCTCTCCTAGACACAGCGCGACCTCACCCCCAATACCGGGAGAGACGAACCCCCGAAGATCCGCTCACTGCCTCCATGTGGCTCGGGACTGTACCCAACTAAAACCTGTTTGCACGACTCCTTTGAGCCGTGGTAGGGTAGTAATCAAAGTACAGTGGGAACTCACACGAGACAAATGACGATCCCCAGGTCGATGAACTAACCTGTACACATGTCACCTGGGAACTGCTATCTGACGTCAGGTATAAGACCAACTAGCATGTTCCCGGCGAGTCCTGTCCGGTGTACTCATAACCCAATGAGCACCTGTATACATCTTAGGTGAACCAACTGACACCAGTGGCTTGTGAGACCGGCCACCGCCCCTCGTCGGGGTCTCGACTGTATACACTAGTCTACTCTGGAGAATCGATGCCCTGTCTCGAAACTCCCACGACTAGGGACCTTTTAAGGATATGCATATAGACTCCAGCTCTCACTTGTATGATCGCCCTCATACTGCCGGAGGTTAAGCAAGAATCCTAGGGGCTCTATCAACGTGTAATAGCGATCTGTCAGGTCACCTAAAGCAGTACACGATGATAAAGGCAAACTAGATAGCATACTATCATCTCGACTAAGACTGTCGTACCGGGATAGGTCCTCCCTCAATCATTGCAATCACGTGCCTGTGATCCAATAATTGACTCTGAGGGCATTATCTCCAACAATCTCCCACTTGCACTCAAGGCTAATTATTGCGATGTCGCATACTCACAGCCCGTGTGATACCGAACACCCAACTCCTCTACTAGTCAGTCTCACAAAGCTCATTTGCGAGACTATTGCGTTCGAGGAATAGCCTCAGCGAGTGGATCCGCCTTGAAGTTTCTTTCTATGTCTCTCTAAATCTCAAGTTCGCGGAGAATGCCATCTCCCGAAATGAGCAATACCTGTCTTAGAATGTATGGATGTCTGATGGGACTTAGCTCATAAATGAACTCCAAATCCAAACTTCTTAGACTGTGTCGTCAACTGAACTTAATCAGTATCCTGCGCCATGCCTCCCTCAGTATTGCCTTGGACCACCTGTCCAAAATACCGCCCCTCGTCAGAGGGAAAACTATAACTCTGACAACCTCCTTGTCGTCCATGTCACCTTGGAAGCCTGGAGTGATAACCGTCTCCTAAAGGAGGCAGCCGTTATCATATCCCTAGAACATTCACTTATGTTCTATAACTGCTTCCGACTGTTTCTCCAGGATTGGATCAATGTCAACTTGTTGCACCTACTGCAAGAACAACATCTGGTGTGGTACTTGACACATCATGATTGACTCAATTGCCTAAGCAAGTGATCTGTCAATCATGCACATCCCTCTCCCCTTTAGTCTGTAAGACACCTTTAGAGAGGGTGACTCCATCACCTGCAGGTACACTACCGTGCCAGGAGTCGTCCATTCTAAATACTCATAGAATGCTGTCCAAGTACCCAGATTGAGAAACCACCCAAATCTAGATCTAAAACCATAGATCTAGTAACCAGAATGTCTGATATAATGTCCAAGTCCCATGTGGAGAAACCACTGTGTGATGACCAAAGTATAACCGATCGTAGTATAGGAATATCACTTCCTACTACCTTCTCAACAGATCCATCCCCTGTTCCGATGACGTCAAACCTATGACTGTCACATCAGAAATGGATGATCTATCTCCGCTATATCTGCTTTAGTCTATAAATAGACATAAGCCTGATGTCCACCAATGCTTCCGCTGCTCCCACTGACTACGACAACCCTCTGGCAGAGTCATACAGACGTGCACTTCTAAAGCTAGTTTAGAACGACGCTATACTCATCCTCCTGCCGGGTCTCGCAGCCTGGAACAACAACAATGGCAAGTGTGGGTATACAAGAACTTCCTTGTCACCGTCCTTGAGGCTACCGAAGTACCTCTCGGGTGCCTGAAGTTACCCACCTTATCTGCGGAGTGGCCAATGGAATGTCAAATCAGATTGAATCTTTAGGTTCCTTATCAAATCTTCAGTAATCGTTTGCGGTTCTGGAATCACTTCCAGTTCTACCATACTCCCACTGCTGTTTTTGAAAAAATCCATTTTTAATAAAACAGTGGCGAGTCTTGAACAATATTTCTATTGATCTCCCAGATGGTAGAAAGTCAACCCTCGTCATAGCCTGGGTCAACCCACAAACAGCCATTACAGAAACGTGCCTATGAGTTATCCAGAGTCTGGTTTTAAGCATAAGCCGGACAACTCCCCGTACCTTAACATCGTTAAGATATGAACTGTTCTATATCCAATATAGAACCAGAGGCACTGATTTAATTGAACCAGATTCAAATCATGCAGCTGTCTCCAGTGCATGTCAACTAAATGGAAGGAGGCCGATCAGCGTTACTCAACTTAGGAATGCTTCCAATTATGAGTAACCCGAAAGAGAAGCAAGTTCTCTTAATCATTACTATCAACTGAATACCATACACAAGTATCTACATCTTCGATCATTTTGAAGAATCCCGATACTTGCAATACCTGGTTCTCTACTTTATTCAAATACCTATAACTTCTCAAAATTCAGACACTGTGTTTCCACGAAACACCTGTCTAAAAACTAGAGAAGTCATAAGTAAACTGAATATGGTACGAGGACCAACACCTCTGTCCTAATGGACCCTGGACAACATACAATACTCTGTATAAGTCCCTTGAGTCTGGTGACTCATTCACTGTGTGTCGTAGGATGAAAACTGTACTTTTGGTTAAGAAGAATTACACCGCTGTTCAATGCTCCTTACCTAACCATCCACTGATATAGGTAAATGTCATCGACATAATATCAAAAGGTATATCTCACTCTATGAAAATAGACGTACAGATATATCAATTTGAAATTGGTGCACAACAGCGGATATTCAAAAACAAATATTTGCCGACCGGCAAACAGCCCAGGTGATCTCCTCAAATATCACCGATTACAACGAATCCCGATATAATGAGGATGATCACCCAATTCCCAATAACTTACTCCCACTCATCATCTGTAAAGCCATATAGATGTGAGAATCAAACCTGGTAAATACATACCCTGGAGCAAGTGTCTAATCAGGAAATCAGTTTTCTTTTAACAGTACACAGTTGAACTGAAACATTGAAATGTTTCGATGGGGTATCCTAGTATTCCTAGTAATGCCTCTACCATTATCCAGAATCACAACTATAACCGTATAATTCTTTGCCACCTCTCCAAATCCCTTTATATGTCTTTAGTCATTACCTTCTGCACACCCCTTTAGGCCAATTGGTTTTCTTCCTTCCCTACCGTTCGGCACCAGCCTATGGTTTGGAAGAAGACTATCCAATAAGCATAATGGGTGTACTGTCCTAGTCCTAGGAGCACTCGCAATGCGAGAGAAGGTTAAGATAAAAGACAACCGAATAAACCTTATTCCTATTTCTCCTGGACCAGAATCCATCCCCGAACTGGAACAAGTTCCTTTCGAGTTCGTATATAACCATACGATGGAGTATCCAATAAACTGTGGATCTTCGTAGTGATACGGAGTGTCCTGGAGAAATATAAAGGTGATTTAGGATTGGCGAAGAAATAGTTGGTTTGGTCGTGAATATCAGTCGCAATTTACTTTGCCCTCTTACTAATCCCTTGCTTTGTCTTAATCTTAATACCTTCTGCATACCGTTTAGGCTAATTGGTTTTCTTCATTCCCTACCGGTCGGCACCAGCCTAAGGTTTGGAAGAAGAATATCCAATTTGCGTAATAGGTGTACTATCTCCTAAACTAAGGAGTACTCGTAACTTGAGAGAAGGTAAAAGGGAAAAGACAACTGAATAATCCTATCCGTTTTCTCCAGAACCGGAAACCATCCTCGAATTCCTTCGAGTTCGTATCTAACCATACGATCGTTTTGTCCAATGGAAGTGGACGTTCGCAGTAATACGGGGTGTCCTGGAGAAAAGGGTAAAAGCAGGAGTGGCAATGAGGTCTGCAACTCTGACAATCCAAAAACCAGTGTTAAGAAGGTTCGGTCAACGTGGTCACTGAGTCAAAGTCTAGGGTCGGGTCAATGGTCGCTGCCAGAGAGAGAGAAAAGAAACACTCAGCGTGCACTCTAACCAAGATCAGAATGGTTACCAATTTATCTAATCTGGAAACCTCCCACTGTACCTCAAATTCTCCTGCAAACCTGAAAGAAGAATTAGTCGGGGTCACCCGAGGAGTAAACCAACTCATCAGTGGGAATCGGGATCCAACTCTCATCGCATGATAACGTGACGTAATCCGCTCACGGTATCATACTCTAGAAGGTATGCGCATATCTGGCAAGTTTCAGTTCTTTTGAAACTCCCGATGAGGATTTTTACCCCATGCTCTTATGACCTTGACTAAGGCCAACAAATCATAAGTCACATGTCAAGTTCTACCCGTCATTGTCCAGGTTGATTTGAACCCACCCGTACAAGCCCTTGACTAAGGCCAACAAGGCTATACGACTGTCCCAAACCAACGCATCTATCTATGCAGCATATGAATACCCAATAGCTACCAAACACTATGCCTTGACTAAGGCCAACAAACACAGCTTGAATACTATTGACTACCCATATGAAACGACGGAGGGCTACGAATGGTTTCTGGCGAAAACCTTTAACGTAATGAACTTGATATCATTGAAGGAACGGATAGCTTTTTAGAAAATATAGTGACGAAAAACCATTGCTAAAGAGGTCACTCCCGGTGAAGGGATCTCGGCTCTTTCCCCGTAGAATGAGGTGCAGGATATTCCAACTGAATACCACGGTGCAAAGCAAAAGTAATCGGCTATAGTGAAGTTAATGCCCTGACGCAAACTTCTGTCCAAGTGGTCACTCCCGGTGAAGGGATCTCGGCCCTTGCCTCGTCGACTGAGGAGCAGGATATTCCAAATGAATACCACGATGCAAAACAAAAGTGAACGTCCTTGCAATAACAGCTTTTTGAAAAGTGTTCCAACAACATCAGAATAGGTTTGTTTCAACTTGCATTGATCCGAATCAATGCAGTCCCATCAATTGATCACACCACAAAGAACGAAAATATACTGACGTACGTATATGCCATCTGCATTCGCCACTGGGTCCCGTCATCACCCGTTAGGTTAGCTAACTAACGGCAGAGTGGGGACTGGACTAGCGCGGATGAAAAGCATATACAACATCTACTAATATATATACCAATATATAGTATTTCGCTCAAGGCGTGAAATAAATGCAACATCACAGAAATGTACAGCATCACAGAACAATACAGATATCTGGGATCCCCGGGTTTCACAGAGCCGCTGAAACCCGACGTTCCCCTGGTCGTGTGGATAGCCTGTGCAATGAAATCCTAGACCCCTACGGGCGCGGCAAGTCACCCGCCAAAACCTGAAGCGAGGCAGCCCCCTTCAGCGCCGTGAATGGACCACCCAGCACTTCACGGAATCCGGCAACTTGGGCACCCCTCCTGGGTCAACCTGTACCCCCTACGAGTGCGGCGAATAGCCCGCCAATCCCAGAGTGAAGCCCCCTCCGTCTCAATGCCATGAGATGCGGGCTTGTTGCCCTCTAGAACCCGACCATCCGTGCACCCCACAGCGGGGTAAACCTAGTACAGAAAGTAAAATATACATACACCGGGTACATCGACCGCAACCAAGTCGTGCCCCAAAAGAATAATACAAACAGGCAGTGGCGGCAGTCCACATGTCGGACGCTCGCCCCGCAATAACAAATGTACATAAAACAACCACAACTGTACTAGCATTGCATCCAGGCTATCCCCCACGACCGATCCGCAACATCACAGCATAAACATAGAACATCAACGCGAAAGTCACGTTCGCAAATCCGTCTAACCGGGCTATAGCAGTTAGACCGGATTTACCAATCGAGTGACATTCACGGTCGCAGATATAATGTAAATACTGTGAAAGATGTGTTTAAAAATATCCGATCGATCAAAAATTAACAAGTGGGCCCCCAATCAAAACTGTAGCACTCACAGAAAACCTAGGCCCAATTTTAATATTCCAAAACCCATATTTTAAGACCAGAAAGCCTCTGTAAAAAATTGGTGCAGTGATCTCCACAGTGTGCGGCGGAAGGGCGGCGGAATGGGGGTTTGTGCGGCGGTTCCGCGCTCCAACTGTGGATTCACTTCATCGAAATTTTACAGAGTTCTTAGATTTTCCAGTACATCAATATTTTACAACCTGAAAAATTTTTCGAGACCAAAATATTTCAACAGAAACTGATGTGAACAAAAATACGGTTTTTGAAAATTTTGGTCGATCGGAAATGCAAACACACCAAACGAAGCTAGACGAAGTTAATGGCGAGGCTCTGATACCACTGTAAGTGCACGGCGGCGCCCCGGCCGTCAATCCGACGCCGGAATGCGGAAGCGGTGATAAACTTTAATTTTGCGGACTTTGCAAACCGGCACCACCGCGCACTAAACTCCGGATCGTAACCATTAACAAGTCTAAGCTACAAACAAGAAAGGGAAGAGATGTACCGACTGATCCGAGTCCTCCAGTCTTCATCTCCACTCCGATCTCCTCGCGGGATCTCCGTCCGTCTCCTCCTCGTCGGAAAGGGCACCACATCGCCTGTAGCTTTTACGGGCTCCCACCTCAATACCGAGGCAACTCAGGCGCGAAGCTGGCGAATCGACGCGTCCAAGATTTGCTGTAGGAAGTGTAGTGTAGAGTGCATGTCTCACTTTGGGGTTTGTTGCCATTTGTAGATGATGGAGGAAACAAGATAAGAAAAATGGTGCTTGCATTTTTCTTAGCATGAAAAGAGATCAAGAATGAAAAACACTCTCAAAGATGAAGCTCTCTCCTTCTCCTTTTTCTTCTCTCTTAACCATGGAAAAAACTTATCAACTTAGAAATGGAGGAGGAAAGAATATGAAGCATTAAGGGAGGTGAGTGTAGGAGAGAACAAGAGGTGACCACATCCAAAGACAACAAAACATCAAGCATGCTTCATTTAAATCCAACCATACCCTTTTCAAATCTCATTTAATGCAAAAGCATGAATGAAAGATATGAAGCTATCATAATCAATCATTATGCAAGAAACCCCTCCACAAAAAGTTATTTGCACAATTGCAAATAACCCCCTCCATCGGAAAAGTCCGGCCGGGAAAGAACAAAGGAAAACCGGCCGGAACGGAATGCAAACTGGCAACTCCAGAAAACTGATCCCGTAATAAATTACAGGAAAACCCCGATACTGTGCATACACACCCGCATCTGTATTCCGTCCGGATACAAATGCAAAGAGACAAAATCTACACTGTACTAAACTAGGACCGGCTTAAACCAAAGCCGGCTAGTAATATCCGTTCGATCCTGATCCGTGCAATACCGCACGTATCTGATCGAACCCTGCCATATACCTATACGGCTACTAGTACAAACCGTCCGATCCTGATCCGTGCAATACCGCACGTATCTGATCGGACCCTGCCATATCTCCATACGGCCTCTACAGCGTTTCGCCCGAAAGCTGAGTAACTGAAAGTGTGGTGGACTCTAAAGACTCGTCAATACTATGGCTGTGGATTTAACCACTAGCACGTCAGAGGTATAAGCCAATACGTGACGGGCCACCAGCTATTGACTAAAAGGGACGTCGATGAGCGAACTCATCCTGACACCCTACTGAGCCTGTCAGTGACAATATCCGTACAGTCCGGTCCGTTCGTCTATGAGCATCGCATGTCGGGCCTAGGGGGTGGGTAAAAGTCAGACCCCCAAAAGCGGTACAAGTCGTGTCGGAGTGTAGCCCAGAACACCCTGAGATACTACTGGAATACCTACCAGTAAATCTCCTGCCTTGGCCAAGGACTTCGTGTAATGGCTCTCCTAGACACAGCGCGACCTCACCCCCAATACCGGGAGAGACGAACCCCCGAAGATCCGCTCACTGCCTCCATGTGGCTCGGGACTGTACCCAACTAAAACCTGTTTGCACGACTCCTTTGAGCCGTGGTAGGGTAGTAATCAAAGTACAGTGGGAACTCACACGAGACAAATGACGATCCCCAGGTCGATGAACTAACCTGTACACATGTCACCTGGGAACTGCTATCTGACGTCAGGTATAAGACCAACTAGCATGTTCCCGGCGAGTCCTGTCCGGTGTACTCATAACCCAATGAGCACCTGTATACATCTTAGGTGAACCAACTGACACCAGTGGCTTGTGAGACCGGCCACCGCCCCTCGTCGGGGTCTCGACTGTATACACTAGTCTACTCTGGAGAATCGATGCCCTGTCTCGAAACTCCCACGACTAGGGACCTTTTAAGGATATGCATATAGACTCCAGCTCTCACTTGTATGATCGCCCTTATACTGCCGGAGGTTAAGCAAGAATCCTAGGGGCTCTATCAACGTGTAATAGCGACATGTCAGGTCACCTAAAGCAGTACACGATGATAAAGGCAAACCAGATAGCATACTATCATCTCGAGTAAGACTGTCGTACCGGGATAGGTCCTCCCTCAATCATTGCAATCACATGCCTGTGATCCAATAATTGACTCTGAGGGCATTATCTCCAACACATATCACATATAAAGTGGTAGGCAACTGATTTGATTTGAACCCTATTCAATAGGTATGCAGCTTCTCAAGTGCATAACTCCCAAAAGGAAATAGGTAACTCAGTAGTACTCATCATAGAGCACACCTTATCACATAAGGTGTTATCTGCTCCGCCCCGATATACCATCGTGCTATGGTGTATACGGAGGAGTAATGCTAAGAAAGAATCTCATTCTCCTTTAGAACAGTCCAGGAATTCTATGCACAAGTATTCTCCTCCCTGATCACATCAAAGGACATAATACTTATACCCGTTTTGGTTCTCTACTTCTAACTTATATTCTGTGAATATCTCAAAAGGTTCGGACTTGTGTTTCAACAGGAACATATGTCTGAATCTTGAGAGATTATCAGAGAACGTAATGAAGTATAAAGAACCAGTCCTGGCATGTGTAGACAGGAGACCTTACATACATGATCATGTATCAGTCCCAAGAGTTCATTAACTCTTTCTCTGTTTCCAGTAAACGGAGCTATGGTCATCTTATCTTTGTGACATGAATGGAAAGTTTCACAAGATGTAAATTCAAACTGATTTAAATATGCATCTAAATGTAACTTCAGCCAGTCGGGTCGCATTGATATGACCTAGTCTACAATACCTTAAGAAGAATTCGTTCAGATGTGAACTCTTCCTCTTATGTGTGTTCCATATACTAAGAACTGTAGTTTGATTTAGAACATCAATGCTTTTAGATAACGTGCCTGAACCGATCAACTTTTGATATAGGAAATGTTCAAAACATTATCCAACAATACAAAATTATATCCTTTCTTTACTAATAAAGAGATTGATATGATTTTGTATATCAGGTTCGGTATCTAATAACATTCGCTCAGAATCAATGTATTTGGAATACAGGGTGACAGTAACCAACAGACTTGGCTGCAACACTTGCCCCGTTTTCTGTCTCATGAAACTTATCACCCGTTCTCAGTTCTCTACCTATCTGTAGCCATATGTAACAGATTACATATCTGGGATCTTGATCCGGTATCATATACCCAGGATGCGGAGGATACTGAGAAACAGTTCTTTGTAATGAACACACCCGAAGATGATGCATCAGCATGCACTGTCTTCGTTTGGGTGGCACGGGAATTCTGGTAATCCCCAATTTCCTACTCTGTCTTATAACAATTATAAGTTGGAGCGGGACCAACGTTCCCCAGCTCAGTATAACAAACGGGTTCGGTCAATATTCCGTATTATTATCTTGATTAAGGCGTGATATGGTCGCTACCTGGAGAGAGAGAGAAGAAAACACTCAGCGTGCGCTCTTTCAAGAATAGATTGGTTATTATTTTATCTAATCAGGATGGCTCCCACTGTTTTTATCAAATCTTCCTTCAAACCCTAAAAGGAAAGACTAGCCGGGATTAATTACACACTACAAGTTCGCCAATCTTTCAGCCAGGCTAGTGTCGGTACTTTGAGGGAGATCCTCCGTGCTTTCGCACGAACCTAATTAATGTAAACCTCGTTTTCCCAGAGGCGTAACCCTGTTGACACCTTTCTAGACACCTACTTGATCGGCTAATTGTAATGTGTAAAACTCTCCCAGGAGTAACAATTACTCGCAGCGGGTATCGGGATTCAACTATCTCATAGAAGGTATGCAATCTCATTGCAAATTTCAACACTTGAAATTCCCGATAATTTTGCCCCTAGCGTCCTATGACCTTGACGCAGGCCAACAAACCATAGTGAGCTAGTCAAGTTCAACCCGTCATTTCCAGATTGAATTAAACCCACCCGCACGACCCTTGACGCAGGCCAACAAAGTCGCACGACTACCCTAATCCAATCTGCATCATATGCATAAGCAGATAAATACTAGTTAGCTACCGCACACTACGCCTTGACGCAGGCCAACAAACGTAGCACGAATACTAACTACCACTTATCTGAAATGACGGAGGGCTACGACAGGTTTTTCTGAAAACCTATTGCGTATTGAACTTGATATCGTTGTAGAATCAAATGATTTTGAAATGGAGTGTTTTTTAGGCTTTTCTAGTTTTGCTAAAGGAGTCACTCCCGGTGAAGGGATCGTCGGTCCTTTCCTCGTCGAATGAGGTGCGGGATATATCGTATATATCACTGTGCAAAGCAAAAACTCTTAAAAGCAATCAAAAAACAAACCGAGTGTGTAGCATCTGCCAGTTATTGCTAAAGGAGTCACTCCCGGTGAAGGGATCTCGGTCCTTTCCTTATCGAATAGGGTGCAGGATATATCATATATACCTCTGTGCAAAGCAAGAACTGTAGCTACCTGTTTTATTTTGAAATTCGATTCTACAACATCTTAGGTTTCTTTTTATTTCATTAATCACATTAATGAAGTCCCATCATTTAAGTACCTAAACATCACAGATAAATACGACGTAGACTTATGCCATCCGCATTCGCCTCGATGTCCCCTCATGCACCGTTAGGTTAGGTAACTAACAGCAGAGCGGGGCAGGGCTAGCGCGGGTGTAAAACATAAGTAACGCCTATATAATATATCATATATACTATATACTGTATCTATCACAGAACATCACATGATCACATCACAGATATCGCAGCAGAAGAAACATATGAAATATTGGATATACTAGGACGTCCGTGTTTTCAATACGAGCCAGAATAAAACACGGATTCCACGGTCGTGATGAATAGCCAAACCCACACCCGTAGACCCCTACGAGAGCGGCAAGCAACCCTACTAATTCTAGAGTTAGGAGACCCGGACTCGACTCCTCGAGTTGGTCTCCCACTGGACTCCAGAACCTGGTTACTTGTACTCCCCTCCTTGGGTCTATCCTAGTGCGGAAAAGTAAATAATATACAAACGGTGACATCTTCCGCAACCTGGAAGTGCCCCAATAAAAGAATATTACATACAAGTTTTTACATGAATGAAAATGAAAAACACTCATCTCACATAAAAACCCCCGGCTATTCAAACACGACGATCCAATATAACATATCCAGCAACACATAACATCACATGTCATCAACGTAAGTAAATATGTCCATCCCAATTGTCGTTGACATATAGCAACGAAACCGGCGATATCACATATTACACTTACGGTCACAGAAAAGAAAGTGTAAAACTACAACAGTTGGAATCCGCATCCTGCATAGACATCACATGCCTAATCGAATGAATTCTTTAGACATCGCATGCCTAACAATTATAAACCCCGCATTTTAGTCTCATTTTCGAAAACTCTTTTCAATATCAAGTCGGGCAATTCAACAAGATTCCCGACATTCTGATTGAATGCTCGTCGCAAACTTTAGTAGATGGCCGCACCCCCGACACCGTCGACGAAGTGCACCAAGGCGGAACACCGCTGCCGCGAGCACCCGAACGGATGCTTTCGGCGACGGGGTTCTCCTACAGTTACTTGGTCGGGGCTATGGAGCGAGGCTGTCTATTAAGTTTACCCGGCGAGTATCCGCGTACGCTACTTGATTGCGACGGACTTTTGATCGCATCAAAATTCCGTGGCAACCGATCAAGTGAGACTAAACTGCTTTGTTTATAATATTCATTCAGTTATCTCATAACTTTTTGTGAATTCCAATTATTGTATCCCATTCCGGATAAATAGAAAATGTTAAACTTTTCGATCGAACAGTCAAACACCCAAGTTTTCCCGATACAGCTCAACACATGAAATAAGTCTAAAAACATTCAGTTCGTGCCTCAGTACCAACGGTCCAGCCGTAGAAGGGTCAAGCCAACGCCTCACATGTGGCACGCCGTACTGCCCCAAACCCGAAGGTTCAAAGGGCAGTTCAAGACGGTCACATAATCGAGTTAAGGTTTGTTGTCTTCTAGAGGGACCATCGCGTTACTTGCACTACTTAGAACGTCGTTAAACTACGGAAAAATCCAACACTTGGAAATTTCCCGACAGGGGAAAAATTGGGTATTTATATCCGGTCGAACTTTTTAACATATTCTATAATTTATCCGGAAAGCCACATAGACAAAATCTGATACTCCGATCGAAACACCGAATCCCCAAAACAACCCCAGAAAATTCAACTCTTGAATAAACATTAAAAATTCCCAGAAAATCCAGCACCTGACTATAGGAATTACTGTGCAGAAACCTAACAGTGATCTCATTTATTAGCCGCGGAACCGTCGCAGAAGCCAAGCTTCTGCCGCGGTTCCGCCGCACTGTAGCAGCTTCAATAAAAAAATTTTGCATCGTAATTCTTAGTTTTCACTGCTGAATTTTTTAGCAATTTTTAATTTGGAAAAATCCACGTTTTCAGAAAAAGTTCAGAGAGCGTGGAAAAATGGGGTTTCGGGTTCGATCGGACTTCAAATTCCGTCTGGACTTCGCCTAAGGCTCTAGCTAGGCTCTGATACCACTGTAAGGTTCCTAGGCACACTAATGAAGTCTCACAAGGCATCAACCATGCACGTTTCAAAATTTACGGTGCCGAGAAACCCTAGACTAGATCGTTAACTAGAATTTTAGGCGACAAAAGCAACTAGTTTACAACTAAACTAAAAGAACGGAAATACAACCTTTGTAGATCCGGTTCTCCACCTCCATAGCTCCGTGATGATGTCTCCTCGCTGTCCAAATTGAATCCATGACTCTTGCATCGGCTTCATCGGAGAAAAAGCGGGCTAGGTCATCGACGACGATGCCGAAGATGATCTACGTCGAGGCATCACTAGATCAAGCTCCACCTTCACCAAGCCATGAAAACTTGTGAAGGAAACAACTCTACTACTTGGCAAGAGGTAGAGGATGAAGAAATAGGAAGTGGGTAGACTTTAGAATTGGATTTCTCACTCATTTGCTCAAGTTGCCATTGATGGAGCAAGCTTCTTCATGTTGAAGATGAAGAAGAAGAAGAAGAAAATGTTATGATAAGTTAATTCAAAATAGAAAATAAATTGAATACTTATCATAATCCAACCATGGTCAAATGTAGAGAATGAACTTGGGTTAAGTGGAATGGTTAGGGTTAAGCATGAGACAAAATGGTCACTTTGGTCAAAGCTTCATGAAGCTTCAATATAAAACAAAATAAGCAACCATTTTCTCTTTATGCTTTTCATTTTCCAAAAAGAATAAATAAATAAATAAATGAATAAGAAAATGAAAACCCTAACCATTACACAACCATGGTTTAATCTTTACACAAACCCAAGTGAGCATGTATCATCAAACATGATACAATCTTGTGCACAAAAATATATCACATATACAATGTGCACAATTCAAGTAAGAAAATCCATTTAAAGTGAACCAATACTAGTTAATGCAAATTAATATATCAAATATATAATTATGCATTAAATCATTAAATCAACACTTGATTTAACGATCCGGTCATATCGCATACAACCGACTAATATCCAATGTATCGGCTTATCGAATCAACCCTTGATTCGATAACTAGGTTATATCGCATACAACCAATCGATACATTCATTGCGAGAATGAAATACGGTATCACATACACGCATTATTCTCGGTCCCGCACATATCTCATATGCGCTCCTATTTCGTTTCGCTTGAGCCAGGAAACCTCTGTGTAGGACTCTAAAGACTCGTCAATACGCCGGTAGCAGATGATGATCATATCAAGCACCCACAAGCCGCAAGCAGTCTGCTAAACGTAACGGCCACCCGGGTATTGAGCGATCAGAAGATCGACGAGCAAGCCCGCTCACACTCCTGTGAATCCAACCAGTAACACTTACCGTACAGTCCGGTCTCGTCGTCTGATATGTCGCATATCTTGCCTAGGGGTGGTAAACGTCAGACCCCAATAGCTCGATAAGTCGTGTCGATATGAGGTCTATAACAATTCGAGAAACTACTGGTAACGCTTACCAGTAAATCTCAGCAACCTTGGCCAGGGATTTCCGGTTATAGCCAATCGAACACAGCGCAACATCAACTCCCTATACCGGGAGAGACGAATCCCCTCCTATCGCTCATTGCCTCCATGTGATTCGGGACTGTACCCAAAAACCACCGTTTTGCACGCCCTCTTGGACGTGGTAAGGTGGAAATCAAAGCACAGTGGGAACCACACAAGACTCTATGACGATCTCGGGTCAACAGACTACTCTGTACCAGTGTCACCAGAGAACTGCCATCTGACGTAAGGTATAATACCATCTGGGAGTTCTCGGCGAGTCCGTCCAGTGTACCCAGTCTCTACTGAGCACCCGTATATCATCTCTGATGTCAAACACCAATGGATATGGGATCATCCATCGCCCATCTGTATGGGTCGAGAAGGTATACGCTAGTCTACACTGGTATATCGATGCCCCATCTCGATACACCCACGACTAGGGACCTTGAAGGATGTACTTATGGACTACCATGTCCCCACTAGTATGATCTGCATCATAGTCCAGGTAGTCAAGTACACATCCTAAGGGCTTTACCAACATGTAACAGAGAGACAATCAATGTACACGTTAAGGTAAAGAGCAACCAGATAGCATACTATCATGTCGAGCAAGAAAGTCCTCCCTATATATGTCCAAGCATCCACTACAATATACATCCTATGTATAATAATGGCCTCTAGGGCATACATATAACTAACATGTATTACCCGAGTGAGAAAAAGAATCTTTTAGTGAGCTTATATTAGTTAATGTAATTTAATATATCAAATATATAAATATACATTAAATTATCGAATCAACACTTGATCCGATAATCCGGCTATTTCACAAATAACAAACTAATATAATCAGTTTATCGAATCAACACTTGATCCAATGACCCGGCTATATCACATATACCCGGCCGATATCTCATATCGCGAGAATCTAATACGGTATCACATACACGTATTGTTCTCGGTCCCGCACATATCATATATGTGCTCCTACTCCGTTTTTCCTGAGCCAAGAAACCTCTGTGTAGGACTCTAAAGAATCGTCAATACGCCGGCAGGTAAGTGATGATCATATCAAAAACCCACAAGCTGCAAGCGGTCAGCTAAACGTAACAGCCACCCAGGTATTGAGCGATCAGAAGATCAACAAGCAAGCCTGTACATTCTCCTGCGAATCCAATCAGTAACACTCTCGTACAGTCCGGTCTTTTTGTCTGACATATCACATATCTCGCCTAGGGGTGGTAAACGTCAGACCCAAGTAGCTCGATAAGTCATGTCGATATGAGCTCTATAACAGTGTGAGAAACTACCGATAACACTTACCAGTAAATCTCAGCAACCCTGGCCAGGGATTTCCAGTTATAGCCAATCGAACACAGCACAACATCAACTCCCTATACCGGGAGAGACGAATCCCCTCCTATCGCTCATTGCCTCCATGTGATTCGGGACTGTACCCAAAAGCCACCTTTCTGCACGCCCTCTTGGACGTGGTATGATGAAAATCAAAGCACAGTGGGAATCACACATGTCTCTATGACGATCTCGAGTCTACAGACTAACCAGTACCAGTGTCACCAGAGAACCGCCATCTGACGTGAGGTATAATACCATATGGGAGTTCTCGGCGAGTCCGTTCAGTGTACCCAGTCTCTACTGAGCACCCACATACCTTCTCTGATGTCAAACACCAATGGATATGAGATCATCCATCGCCCATCATATGGGTCAAGAAGCGCATACGCTAGTCTACTCTGGAGTATCGATGCCTTGTCTCGGTACTCCCATGACTAGGAACATTTGAAGGATGTACTTGGCGACTACACTATCCTCACTAGTATGATCCACATTATAGTCCTGGTAGTCAAGTACTCATCCTAAGAGCTTTATCAACATATAACATAGAGACAATCAGAGTACATGTTAAGATAAAGTACAACCAGATAGCATACTATCATGTCGAGCAAGAAAGTCCCCCGTATATATGTCCAAGCATCCATTACAATATACATCATATGTACAGTAATGGCCTCTAGGGCATACATATAACTAACAGGTTTAAGCCGGATCCTAGTATTATATTTGTTGGATTACTTTCGTCTCATCGCATTCGTATTCAGTCGGAATGCGGATGCAGGTATGTATATACAGGTGAGGGGTATCCTTGTGATTCGTCACGAGTTTACTTTAGATGTTGCCGTATCTTTTTGTTGGACTAAACATTTTGGGTTAATGTTTATTTGGTGGAAATTGTGAGTGGATTTTATCATGAGGAGCAATTAATGTGGCATGTGCAATCTAGTGACTCATGGTCTCTTTTTTTGTGAACATGTCATGTTAATTAACGGATTGTTGTGTTGAAATAAGAGGTGGAGAGAGAGAGGGCAGCCATATGAGGTTGTTTTGCTCTTGAGATTATGATGCAAGCTCTCATTTTTCATTTTGCAACACAACAACAAAAGCCTCTCTTCTTCTTCTTCTTTCTCTAGCTCACAACCTCCACCATTGGCATCATCTTCTACCTCCACTCTACACATCTCATATGTTAAGAATCCTAGAGTGTCAAGAGACAAAATTATCACACACATTCTCTACTTCACCTTGGACATGTCGGCTAGCAAACTTCAAGTTCGAGTTGCTTCGGATGAAACGGGAGCCCGTAAAATGACTCATTGATGTTGTGTCCTTCTGACGAGGAGACCGGAGATCGGAGATGCCGCGAGGAGCTTGGGATGGTGGCCAAAGATCGAAGAACACGGATCGATCGGCATAGCCACTCTCACTTCTTAGTAGTTAGCTAGTTTAGCGTTAATGGTTCGATCCGGGTGAAAAACCACGATAGCGTCGGTTTCCTAAAAAGTTTTTGTTTCCGCTTTTGGCCTCGGATTGACGGCCGAGACGCTACCGTAGACTTACATGGTATCAGAGCCACGCCATTAACCTTTACTAGCTTGTTCTAACATATTTAAAACATCGATCGATCAAAATTTCCGAAACCGCAACTCCATTTTCAAAGTTTCTGCCGAATTTTAAAAGTCGTCGAAAAATTATTTTCAGTGTGTCAGAAAATCGTGCATGCTTTTTTAAGACACTGGAAGAAATTTGGAAGCACGATCCTACCATGAGACCGCGGAACCGCGGCGAAACAAGCATGTTTGCCGCGGTTGCGCGGCGGAATAGTGGGAACAGCGCACCATATTTCTTCCTGAGGTTTTTCACATGGAAATGTGGTTTCTAGAATATTTAGTTTTGGCCCAGATTTATTTTGAGTACTGGATTTGTACTTGGGGCCCACTTCGGGAAGTTTTGTCGATCGAAATTTTAAATACGTTAATTTACAGTACTTATATTATATCTGCAACCGTGAATGTCATTCGAGCGGTAAATCTTGTCTAATTGCTATAGCTTTTTTAGACGGATTTGCGAACGTGACATTCACGTTGATGTTCTGTATTGTGCTGTGATGTTGTAGATTTGTCGTGGTGGATAGCTTGGATGCAATGTTAGTGTAGTTTAGTATTATTTGTACATTTGATATTGCGGGGCGAGCGTCCGACATGTGGACTGCCATCACTGCCTGTTTGATAATTATTCTTTTGGGGCACGACCGGGTTGAGGTCGATGTACCCGTTGTACATATTTTATTTTCTGTACTAGGATTACCCCATGGTGGAGTGCACGGATAGCCGGGTTCTAGAGGGCAACGGGCCCGCATCTCATGGCTTTGAGATGGAGGCGGCTTCACTCTAGAATTGGCGGGTTATTCACCGCACTCGTAGGGGGTATAGGTTGACCCAAGGAGGGGTGCTCAAGTTACCGGATTCCGTGAAGTGCTGGGTGGTCCATTCACTTTGTTGAAGGGGGCTGCCTCGCTTCAGGTTTTGGCGGGTAACTTATCGCGCCCGTAGGGGTCTAGGATTTCATTGCACAGGCTATCCACACGACCAGGGGAACGTCGGGTTTCAGTTGCGGCTCAAAGGAAACCCGGGGATTCCAGATTATCTGTATTATTCTGTGATACTTATTACATTTCTGTGATGTTGCATTTATCACGCCATGAGCGATTATTATATATTGATATATATATACTAGTAGATGTTGTATATGTTTTACACCAGCGCTAGTCCAGTCCTCGCTCTGTCGTTAGTTAAGTAACCTAACGGATGATGACGGGACCCAGTGGCGAATGCGGATATACGTACATCATATTTTCGTTCTTCTGTGGTGTGATTAATTTATGGGACTGCGTTGATTCAGATCAATGCAAGGAAAACAAACCTATTCGATGTTGTTGGAACAATTTTCAAAAAGGCTGTTATTGCAAGGACGTTCTCTTTTGTTTTGCACAGTGGTATTCGGTTATGAATATCCAACACCTCATTCTATGAGGCAAGGGCTGAGATCCCTTCATCGGGTGTGACCCCTTGGACAGAAGTTTGCGTCAGGGTAATAACTTCACTATAGTCGATTACTTTTTGCTTTGCATCGCGATATTCATTTAGAATATCCTGCACCTCATTCTACGGGGAAAAAGCCGAGATCCCTTCACCGGGAGTGACCATTTTAGCAAAGATTTTCGCCACTATATTTTTGTAAAAAGCTATCCGGTTCCTTCAACGATGTCAAGTTCATTACGTTAAAGGTTTTTCGCCAAAAACCATTCGTAGCCCTCCGTCATTTCAGAAAGGTAGCACTTAGTATTCATGCTATGTATGTTGGCCTTCGTCAAGGCATAGTGTATGGTAGCTATTTGTTACTTTTCTATTGCATAGATAGATGCGTTAGTTTGGGACAGTCGTACTACTATTTTGGCCTTTGTCAAGGGTATGTACGGGTGGGTTCAAATTAACCTGGATAATGACGGGTAGAACTTGACATGTGACTTATGATATGTTGGCCTTCGTCAAGGTCATAAAAGCATTGGGTAAAAATCATATCGGGAGTTTCTAAAGAAACTGAAACTTGCCAGGCATGCGCATACCTTCTGGAGTGTGATAACGTGAGTGGATTCCGTCACGTTATCATGCAATGATAGTTGGATCCCGATTCCCACTGATGAGTTGGTTTACTCCTCGGGTGATCCCGACTAATTCTTCTTTCAGGTTTGGTGCACAATTTAAGAATACAGTGGGAGGCTTCCTGATTAGATAAAGTGATAACCAATCTGATCTAAGTTAGAGTGCACGCAGAGTATTTCTTTTCCCTCTCTCTCTTTGGCAACGACCATGGCCCGACCCTAGATTATGACTCAGTGACCAAGTTAACCGAACCTTCTTAAAATACTGGCTTTTAGATTGTCTAAGTTGCATACCTCATTGCCACTCTTATTTTTACCCTTTTTCTCCGGAACATTTCATATCACTACGAACATCCACTTCCATTGGATAAAACCATCGTACGGTTATATACAAACTCGAAGGAACTTGTTCCAGATTCGAGGATGGTTTCCGGTTCTGGAGAAAATAAATAGGACTATTCAGTTGTCTTTTCCTTTTACCTTCTCTCAGGTTCCGAGTGCTCCTTGGATTAGGACGGTACACCTATTACGCTAATTGGATAGTCTTCATCCAAACTATAGGCAGGTGCCGAAATGTAGTGAATGAAGAAAACCGATTAGCCTAGGTGAGGTGTGCAGAAGGTAATAAGTAAAGACAAATAAAGGGATCAAAAAGAGGGCAAAGCAAATTGCAACTGATATCATTCACGACCATACCGAGTATTTCATCGCCACTCCTACTTCACCTTTGTATTTCTCCAGAACACTCTGTATCACTACGAAAATCCATGGTTATTTGGATACTCCATCGTATGGTTATATACAAACTCGAAGGAACTTGTTCCAATTCGGGGATGGATTCTAGTTCAGGAGAAATAGGAATAAAATTTATTCAGTTGTCTTTTATCTTTACCTTCTCTCGCATTGCGAGTGCTCCTAAGATTAGGAGAGTACACACATTATGCTTATTGGATAGTCTTCTTTCAAACCATAGGCTGGTGTCGAACGGTAGGGAATGAAGAAAACCATTTGGCCTAAAGGTAGTGTACATAAGGTAATGACTAAAGACATATAAAGGGATTTGGAGAGATGGCAAAGAAATATACGGTTACAGTTGTGAATCTGATAATGGAAGAGGCATTACTAGGAATACCCGGATACCCCTTCGAAACATTTATATGTTTCAGTTTCACTATGTATTGTTAAAAGAAAACTGATTTTCAAATTAGCACTTGCTCCAGGGTATGTATTTACCAGGTTTGATTCTCATATCTGTATGGTTTTACAGATGATGGGTGGGAGTAAGTTATTGGGAATTAGGTGATCATCCCCATTATATTGGGATTCGTTGTAATTGGTGATATTTGAGGAAATCGCCTGGGTTGTTTGCCGGACGACAAATATTTGGTTTTGAATATCCGTTGTTATGCACCAATTTCAAATTGATATATCTGTACGTTTATTTTTATAAAGTGAGATATAACTTTTTGAAATTATGTCCATGACATTTACCTATATCAGTGGATGGTTAGGTAAAGAGTATTAAACAGCGGTGTAATTCTTCATAACCATAGTACAGTTTTCTGCCTACGACGCACAGGTTTTGAGTTATTCAACTCAGGGGACTTATACAGAGCATTGTATATCGTCCAGTGTCCATTAGGACAGATGGGTTGGTCCTCGTACTATATTCTGTTTACTTGTGACTTCTCAGCTATTAGACATGTGTTTCGTAGAAATACAAGGTCTAGGTTTTGAGAAGTTATAGGTATGAGAATAAAGTAGAGAACCAGGTGTTGCAAGTATCAGGATTCTTCGAGGTGATCGAAGATATAGATACTTGTGCATGGTATTCAGTCGATAGTAATGGTTTTGAGAACTTGCTTCTCTTTCAGGTTACTCATATATGGATGTATTCCTAAGTTGAGTAATACTGATTGGCCTCTCTCCATTTAGTTGACATGCACTGGAGACAGTTGCATGATTTGAATCTGGTTCCAATTAAATCAGTGCCTCTGTTTCTATATTGGATATAGAATAGTTCATATCTTAACAATGTTAAGGTATGGGGAGTTGTCCGGCTTATGCTTAAAACCAGACTCTGGATAACTCAAGGCACGTTTCTGTAAAGGTTGTTTGTGGGTTGACCCGGGATATAACGAGGGTTGGCTTTCTACTATCTGGAAGATCAATAGTGATATTGTTCTTGACTCGCCACAATTTTAGTAAAATGGATTTTTTCAGAAAACAGTAGTGGGAGTATGGTAGAACTGGAAGTGATTCCAGAACCGCAAACGATTACTGAAAATTTAATAGGATCTAAAGATTCAATCTGGATTGTCATTCCATTAGCCACTCCGCAGATATGTAGGGTAACCTCAAGCACCCGAAAGGCACTCCGGTATCATCAAGGACGGTGACAGGGAGGTTTTTGTTTACCCAGACTTGACACTACTGTTGTTCCAGGTTATGAGATCCGGTAGGAGGATGAGTATAGCGTTGTTCTAAACTAGCTTTAGAAGTGCACGTGTATATGACTCTGCCAGAGGGTTGTTGTAGTCAGTGGGAGCAGCGGAAGCATAGTGAACAAGTAGCCTATGTCTATTTATAGACTAAAGCGGATATAGCGGAGATAGATCATCTATTTTTTATGTGACAGTCATGGACTTTGACTTCGTCAGAATAGGAGATGGATCTGTTAAGAAGGTAGTAGGGTGTGATGTCCTAGTAAATGGATGACATACACATAGGAGGAAGTGAAATTCCTATATTACGATCGGTTATACTTTGGTTGTCACACAGTGGTTTCTCCACATAGGATATAGATATAATATCAGACATTTTGGTTACTAGATCTATGGTTTTAGATCTATATTTGGGTAGTTTCCCAATCAGGGTACTTAGACAGCATTCTACAGGTATTTTAGAATGAACGACTCCTGACACGGTAGTATACCTGCAGATGATGGAGTCACCCTCCCTAAAGGTGTCTTGCAGACTAAAGGGGAGAGGGATGTGCATGATTGACATATCACTTACTTAGGCAATTGAGTCAATCACGAGATGTCAAGTACCACACCAGGTGTTGTTTTTGCACAAGCTGCAATAAGTTGATATTAATCCAATCCTGGAGAAACATTCGGAAGCAGTTTTAGAACATAAGTGGATGTTCTAGGGATATGATAACGACAACCTCCTTTGGGAGACGGTTATCATTCCAGGCTTCCAAAGTGACATGGATGACAGAGTGACTGTCAGAGTTATAGCTTTCCCTCTGACAAGGGGCAGTAGTTTGGACAGGTGGTCCAAGCGGATACTGAGGGAGGCATGGCGCAGGATACTAATTAAGTTCAGTTGACGATACAGTCTAAGAAGTTTGGATTTGGATTTCATTTATGAACTAGGTCCCATCTGATATCCAGACATATTCTAAGACAGGTATTGCTCATTTCGGGAGATGGCTTTCTCCGCGAACTTGAAATAAAGAGAGACATAGAAAGAAACATCAGGGCGGATCCACTCACTGAGGCTATTCCTCGAACGCAATAGTTTCACAAACGGGCTGTGTGAGACTGATCAGTAGAGGAGTTGGGTGTTCGGTATCACAGAGGCTGTGAGTATGCGACATCGCAATAATTAGCCTTGAGTGCAAGTGGGAGATTGTTGGATATAGTGCCCTCAAAATCAATTATTGGATCGCAAGCATGCAATTGCAATGATTGAGGGAGGACCTATGCCGGTAGGACAGTCTTACTCAAGATGAAAGTATGCTATCTGGTTTATCTTTATCATCGTGTACAGCTTTAGGTGACCTTACAGATCACTATTACACATTGATAGAGCCCTTAGGATTCTTGCTTGACTACCAGCAGTATGATGGCGATCATATACGTGAGAGTTGGGTAGTCTATAAGCACATCCTTAAAGTGGTCCCTAGTTGTGGGAGTTTCGAGACTGGGCATCGATACTGCATTAGTAGACTAGTGTATACAGTCGAGACCCCGACGAGAGGCGGTGGCCGGTCTCACAAGCCATTGTTGTCAGTTTGTTCACCTAAGATGTATACAGATGCTCATTGGGTTATGAGTACACCGGACAGGACTCGCCGGGAACATGCTGGTTGGTATTATACCTGACGTCAGATAGCAGTTCCCTGGTGACATGTGTACAGGTTAGTTCATCGACCTGAGATCGTCATTTGTCTCGTGTGAGTTCCTACTGTGCTTTGATTACTACCCTACCACGGCTCAAAGGAGTCATGCAAACAGGTTTTAGTTGGGTACAGTCCCGAGCCACATGGAGGCAGTGAGCGGATCGGCAGGGGTTTCGTCTCTCCCGGTATTGGAGGTGAGATCGTGCTGTGTCTAGGAGATCCATTACACGAAATCCTTGGCCAAGACAGGAGATTTGCTGGTAGGTATTCCAGTAGTATCTCAGGGTGTTCTGGGCTATACTCCGACACGACTTGTACCGCTTTTGGGGGTCTGACTTTTACCAACCCCCTAGGCCCAACATGCGATACTCATAAACGAACGGACCGGACTGTACAGATATTGTCACTGACAGGCTCAGTAGGGTGTCAGGATGAGTTCGCTCATCGACCTCCCTTTTGGTCAATACCTGGTAGCCCGTTACGTACAGCTAGTACCACTAACATGCTAGTAGTTAAATCCACAGCCAAAGTATTGACGAGTCTTTAGAGTCCCCCACAAACAGTTTCTCAAGTTTCGGGCGAAACGTTGTAGAGGCCGTATGGTATTATGATAGGGTTCGATCATATACGTGTACTTGTGCACCGATCATGATCGGGCGGATCATACTAGTGGGCTTTGGTTTAAGCCGGATCCTGGTATTAGATTTGTTGGATTACTTTCATCTCATCGCATTCGCATTCAGTCGGAATGCGGATGCAGGTATATATATACAGGTGAGGGGTATCCTTATGATCCATCATGAGTTTACTTTAGATGTTGCCGTATCTTTTTGTTGGACTAAACATTTTGGGTTAATATTTATTTGGTGGAAATTGTGAGTGGATTTCATCATGAGGAGCAATTAATGTGGAATGTGCAATCTAGTGACTCATGGTCTCTTTTTTTGTGAACATGTCATGTTAATTGATGGATTGTTGTGCTGAAATGAGAGGTGGAGAGAGAGAGGGCAGCCATATGAAGTTGTTTTGCTCTTGAGATTATGATGCAAGCTCTCATTTTTCATTTTGCAACACAACAACAAAATCCTCTCTTCTTCTTCTTCTTCCTCTAGCTCACAAGTTCCGCCATTGGCATCATCTTCTACCTCCACTCTACCCATCTCATGTGTTGAGAATCCTAGAGTGTTAAGAGACAAAGTTATTACACACATTCTCTACTTCACCTTGGACATGTCGGCTAGCAAACTTCATGTTCGAGTTGCTTCGGATGAAGCGGGAGCCCGTAAAATGACACATTGATGTGGTGCCCTTCCGACGAGGAGACCGGAGATCGGAGATGCCGCGAAGAGCTTGGGATGGTGGCCAAAGACCGAAGGACACGGATCGATTGGTATAGCCACTCTCACTTCTTAGTAGTTAGCTAGTTTAGCGTTAATGGTTCGATCCGGGTGAAAGACTACGATAGCGCCGGTTTCCTAAAAAGTTTTTGTTTCCGCATTTGGCCTCGGATTAACGGCCGGGGCGGTACCGTAGACTTACAGCTCCTAGCTTCACTTGATAAAGGATGTAGATGAATCAAACACTCTAATCTAGTGGGCTAAATTAAAGTAGAATGGTGTTGTGGTTTGTATGCTCACTTAAAAACCCTTTCTTTTTGTGTTCCACACTCTATAGAAAAGTCTAGAGAGCAAGGTAGAAGAAGGAGATGGAAATGCTTGAGCTCTATTTGTGATAATTATAAAAATAAAATGAGAAATGAAAATATATATAAGTGTCATACTCTCGCCCAACCATGGTAAACAAATATCTAGATATTTTATCATTGAGTTAAGAAGCCAAATGAAAACTAATCCATGGTTAATAATTAGGCGAAGTGTGGTCAAGTGTAGATAAATATCAACCATGAATTAATCCATTTTCTTTTCTCAAATAATAAAAATATATGGATATTTTATACCATGTGAGTCTTTCATTACCATCTACAATGTATCAACAACCATAATAATTATGTGTGCATGTATGTGTGCATACACATCACTATGTGCACATACACCCAATCATGCATACAACCAAATAGAAAAGATTTCAAGTGAAATCTAATGGTCACAATATCAAATCAACAATTGATTTAATAAACCGATCATATCACATACGACCCGACCAATAGAAAACGCCAGATTACAATGCGGTATCACATACACGCATTTAATCAAGCATCCACGCATATCACCATATGCACCCCACATCTTTTTGCCTGAGCTAGGTAAAACCCCTTTGTGGGACTCTAAGACTCGTCAATACGCCGGCAGTAGGTGGTAATCATATCAAACATCCACAATCCGCAAGCGGTCAGCTAAACGTAACGGCCACCCGGGTATTGAGCGAGCAGAAGAAAAACAAGCAAACCAGTCAAAACTCCTGTCGAGCCAACCGGCAACATTTACCGTACAATCTGGTCTTTTCGTCAGATATACTGCATATCGAGTCTAGGGATGGTATCGTCGACTCCAATAACTCAATAAGTCATGCCGATGTATGGCCTATAATAGATCGAGAAACTACTAATAACACTTATCAGCAAATCTCATCAGCCCTGGCCAGGGACTTGCTGATATAGCCAATCGAGCACAGAGCAACATCAACCCCCAATACCGGGAGAGACGAAACCCCTCCTATCGCTCATTGCCTCCGTGTGCCTCGGGACTGTACCCAAAATCCACCTGTTTGCACGACTCAGTAGAGCCGTGGTAGGGTGGAAATCAAAGCACAGTGGGAGAACACACAAGACTCTATGACGATCTCGGGTCTACAGACTAACCTGTACCAGTGCCACCTGAGAACTGCTATCCGACGATAGATATAATACCATATAGGAGTTCTCCGCGAGTCCGTCCAGTGTACCCAGTCCCTACTGAGCACCCGTATACAATCTTGGTGTCAAACACCAATGGATATGGGATCATCCATCGCCCATCACATGGGTCAAGAATCGTATACGCTAGTCTACTCTGGAATATCGATGCCCCGTCTCGATACACCCACGACTAGGGACATTTCAAGATATGCTTATAAACTACACACGTCCTACTAGTATGATCTGCATCATAATCACAGTAGTCAAGCAAATATCCTCAGGGCTTTATCAACATGTACCAAATGAATAAAAGCATGATGAAGTGAACATGTCGGGATAAAGAGAACCAGATAGCATACTATCATGTCGAGCAAGAATGTCCTCTGAATATATATATATATATATATATATATATATATATATATATATATATACATGTAAAAATACATCCACTATCATATAATGGCCTCTAGGGCATACATATATCCAACAGTTTTGTTTCAGGTTATTTAGACGGTATTAAAAAGTTCGAACGGATATCAAATACCCACTTTAACCTTCGCTGGAAAATTTTCCAAAAGTTGGATTTTTTCATAGTTAAAGAACATTCAAATATCATGCAAGTAATGCGGTGGACCCTCTAGAAGAACGAAACCCTAACTCGATTCTGTGACCGTAAAAACCACCGCTAAACCCTAGGGTTTGCGGTAGTTCCGCGGTGCCACAGGTGAGGCATTGGTTGACCCTTCTACGGCTGGTTCATAGGTACTGTGGTATGTACTGAGTATTTTTAAACTGCGCTCAAGTGTTGAGCTTTTTGGAAAAATTTGGGTGTTTGTTGATTCGATCGGAATGTTTAACATCGTCTAGCTTTTTCTGAAATGTGATATAATATGTGGAATTCATATAGTTAGGCATGAAATCCGTAATATGTGATATTTCGGGTTTATGATATCTAAGGTGAATATGGATTCCAAATGTTGTAGTTTGAAATTTTCTTTCCTGCGACTGTAAGTGTAATATGTGGTGTATCGCCGGTTTCGTTGCTATATGTCAACGACAATTGGGATATGCATATTTACTTACGTTGATGACATGTGATATTATGTGTTGCTGTGATATGTTATATAGGATCGTTGTGTTTTGAATAGCCGGGGGTTTTATGTGAGATGAGAGTTTTTATTTTCATTCATGTAAAATTCATTGTATGTAATATTCTTTTATTGGGACACTTCCGGGTTGAGGATGATGTCACCATTGTATATTATTTAGTTTTCCGCATTAGGATAGACCCAAGGAGGAGAGCATAAGCAACCGGGTTCTAGGGTCCAGTGGGAGGCCATCTCGAGGAGTCGAGATCGGGTCTCCTAACCCTAGAATTGGGAGGGTTGCTTTCCACTCTCGTAAGGGTCTAGGAATGTGGGTTTGGCTATTCATCGCTACCGTGGAATCCGTGTTTTAAACAGGCTTAAAATAAAACACGGACCTCCTAATATATCCAATATTTCATATGTTATCTTCTGCTGCTGATATTCTGTGATGTGATCACTTTATATGCGTGAGACGAATGCCTTATTATTATATATATGATATATATTAAACGTTGCTTTTGTTTTGCACCCGCGCTAGTCCTGCCCTGCTATACCGTTAGTTAAGTAACCTAACGGTGCCTAACGGGACACTGAGGCGAATGCGGATGGCATAAGCGTACGTTGTATTTTCGTTTCTTCTGAAATGCTTAGGAAGCATAAATGATGGGACTTCATTATTGAGATTAATGAAAGAAAAGAAACCTAATAGATGTTATAGAATCAAATTTTCAAAAAGGGTAGCTCTAGTTTTTGCTTTGCATAGCGGTATTCCTTGCAGAATATCTAGCACCTTATTCGATAAGGAAAGAGCCGAGATCCCTTCACCGGGAGTGCCTCTTTAGCGAAACTAGTAGATGCTACAACTCACTCGGTTTTGTTTTTGATTGTTTCTATAGTTCTTGCTTTGCTTAGTGGTATTTGTGAAATATCATGCACCTTATTCGATAAGGAAAGAGCCGAAATCCCTTCACCGGGAGTGACATCTTTAGCGAAACTACTAAAAGCCTCAAAAACACTCCTTTTCAAAAATCACTTGTTTCTACAATGATATCAAGTTCATTATGCAAAAGGTTTTTTGAAAAAACCTGTCGTAGCCCTCCGTCATTTCAGATAAAGACTATTTAGTATTCGTGCTGCGTTTGTTGGCCTTTGTCAAGGCGTAGTGTGCGGTAGCTGACTAGTACTTATCTGTTTATGCATATGATGCGATTGGATTAGAGTAATCGTACGATCTTATTGGCCTTTTTCAAGGGTCATACGGGTGGGTTTAATTCAATCAGGAAATGACGGGTTGAACTTGAATAGCATCTTATGGTTTGTTGGCCTTTGTCAAGGTCATAGGAGGTTAGGGGCAAAAGTATTATAGGGAATTTCAAGTGTTGAAATTTGCAATGAGATTGCATACCTTCTATGAGATAGTTGGATCCCGATACCCACTGCGAGTAAGAGTTACTCCTGAGAGAGTTTTACAATCACAATTAGCCGATCAAGTAGGTGTCTAGAAAGGTGTTAATGGGGTTATGCCTCTGGGAAAACAAGGTTTATTTTAATTAAGTCCGAGCGAAAGCACAGGGAACCTCACTCAAAGTACCAACACTGGCCTGGCTGAAAAATTAGCGAACTTATAAAGGTGTAATTAATCCCGGCTAGTCTTACCTTTTAGGGTTTGAAGGAAGATTTGATAAAAAAAGTGGAAGCCATCCTGATTAGATAAGATAATAACCAATCTAATCTTGCAAAAGCATACGCTAGTGTTTTCTTCTCTCTCTCTCCAGGTAGCGACCATGTCAGGCCTTAATCAAGATAATAATATGGATATATTGACTGAACCCGCTTGTTATACTGAGCAGGGAAACGTTGGTTCCGTTCTTTCTAATAATTGTTATAAGACTAAGCAGGAAATAGGGGAATGTCCGGAATCCCACGCCGCCTAAACGAAGAATAAACATGTTGATGCATCTTCTTCGGGTGTGTTAGTTATCGAGAACTGTTTCTCAGTTCACTCTACGTCATGAGTATTAGATACCGGATCGGGATCGCACATATGTAATATGTTGCATGGGCTTAGAAAAGGTAGAGAACTGGGAGAGGGTGATCATTCCGTAAGAGTAGAGAATGGTGCAAATGTTGCAGCCAAAACAGTTGGCGAATATCACCTTGTGTTACCAAATGGTAATACATTGATTCTGAACGAATGCTATTATATACCGACCCTGATATGCAATCTTATATCAGTTTCTTTATTGAGTAAAGAAGGATATAATTTTGTAGTACAGGATAATGTTATGAACATCTTCCTGAATCAAAAGTTGATTAGATCAGGCTTCTAAATCAAACCAAAGTTCTTAATTTACAAAACACACACAAGAGGAAGAGTTCAGAAATGAACGAATCCTTCTTGTGGCATTGTAGACTAGGTCATATCAATGCGACACGACTAGCTAAGTTACATAAAGATGGATATTTGAATTCGTTCGAATTTTCATCTTATGACACTTGCCAGTCATGTCTCAAAGGGAAGATGACCAAAACTCCATTTAGTGGACACAGAGAAAAAGTTACGGAACTCTTGGGACTGATACATAGTGATGTATGCGGTCCCATGTCTACACATGCCAGGAATGGTTCCTCGTACTTCATTATGTTCACTGACAATCTCTCAAGATACGGACATGTGTTCCTGTTGAAACATAAGTCTGAAGCTTTTGAGAAATTCAAATAATATAAGCACGAAGTCGATAACCAAACGGGTAAAATTATTAAGATCCTTCGATCAGATAGAGGAGGAGAATACTTGAGCAATGAGTTCCTGGACTATCTAAAAGAGAATAGGATTCTCTCTCAACTTACTCCTCCGTATACACCACAGCACAACGGTTTATCGGAACGGAGGAATCGCACACTATTAGATATGGTGCGCTCTATGATGAGCACCGCTGGGTTACCTATTTCTTTTTGGGGTTATGCGCTTGAGACAGCAGCATACCTATTGAATCAAGTTCCATCTAAATCTGTACCTACCACACCATATGAGATAGGGAGTGGGAAGAGACCATGTCTTAAACAAGTTAAAATATGGGGTTGTCCGGCCTATGTCAAAAGGCAAAATCCGGAAAAACTCGAGGCACGGTCAGTTCTTTGCAAGTTTGTGGGATATCCCAAACATTCACATGGATATCTTTTCTACCACGGTGAGGAACAAAAGGTGTTTGTTTCTCGACATGCCACCTTTTTAGAAAAGGAATTTCTTGCAAAAGAAATTAGTGGCAACAAGGTAGAACTGGAAGAAACTCCGGCTATACAAACTGCAACAGAAGATTTGTAAGTCGATGTTCAACACCCCAATACTTGTGGGGAGGCGGAAATATGAATAACAATCAAGTTCTATGATCAAACATCGATTAACCGTATGAATCGTTTGCTAATCAAGTTTTAACAAAAGCTATAGAGTTTTAAACTACTATGCGAAGAGATTATACCAAACGGTTCTAGTCCTTCGTCTTGATGTTGTCTACGGCCTCTTTGGATCACTACGTCCTCTTCGGCTTTCTCCCGTGATAGACGATCCACCCGAGAACCCTAATCCAAGCTATAACCTATAAACTTGAGGTTACTTAGTTTCTCTAGTTGCTAAATAGAGTAGCTAAGGTGATGTAGAGATAGGTTATGGAGTAATTAGTCTTTCCTAATCCTTGTTCTCAACTCATGAGGGGTAGGATTAGGGTTTGGTGAAGGAGAGAGAACTTGAAGAGAGAGAGTGAGAAGATGATAATGATATTATTATAATGAATAAAGCTTCTCACTTGATATATATGAAACATAATGAATTTAAAAGAAATGAATAATAAGTGAATATTCATCATGTTTCATTTAATCAAGTGGGTGATTCATCATGTGAGTCATTAAGCAATAAATGATGCATTAATGATATGATGAATCACTCACAATGAGTCACATAATCATTAAATGAAAATGCCACCTCTCTCTTTATGTCACATCCTTCTAGAAGCTTCTCGGAAAATTACGAGAACGCCCCTCTCATCCGTGAAAATACGGAAAAACTTTAGACTGTATAAATCCAATAACCTGATACTAGAATCTGGCTTAAACCAAAGCCGGCTAGTAAAAACTGTCTGAATGTCGTACGTGCGTTCAAACACGTATGCGTCCGAACCTTTGTCGTAAAACTATACGACCTCTATATCTTTTCGCCTGGGTTTGGGAAATCTCTGTGTGGGACTCTAAAGACTCGACTACTACGCTGGCAGTGGGTTGAACCACAGACCGCAAGCGGCACTAGCTGTACGTAACGGTCCCCAGGTAGTTATCGATAAGAAAGTTGATGAGGTAACCCATCTGAAATCCTACTGAGCCTGTCTGTGACAATATCCGCGCAGTCCGGTCTGTTCGTCTGAGAGTATCACATTTACGGTCTAGGGAGGTGGTGGACGTCAGACCCCTAATAACCGTACAAGTCGTGTCGGTATGGCTCTATCACCATCCGAGAATCTACTGATCAACCTATCAGTAATTCTCAATCAGCCCTGGCCAGGGACTTATGGTAATGACCAACCGATCACCGTGCGATATCAACTCCCTATACCGGGAGAGACGAATCCCTAACAGTCGCTCACTGCCTCCATGTGGCTCGGGACTGTGCCCAACTGAAACCTGTTTGCACGACTCCTTTGAGCCGTGGTAGGGTAACAATCAAAGCACAGTGGGAACTCACACGAGACAAATGATGACCTTAAGTCAACGGACTATCTGCACACATGTCACCTGAGAACTGCTATCTGACGTTAGGTATAATACCATCCAGTCAGTTCTCGGCGAGTCCTGTCCGGTGTACTCACACCCAGTGAGCATCTGTATACAATCTTAGGTGAACACCACCAATGGTTGCGGGACCAATCCATTGCCCCTCGTCAGGGTCTAGATATGTATACACTAGTCTACTCCGGAGTATCGATGCCCAATCTCGATACTCCTGCGACCAGGGACATCTAAGGGTGTGCCTATTGACTATCCAGCTCCCACTAGTATGACTGCCATCACAACGCCGGTAGTCAGACAAACACCCTATGGGCTTTATCTACATATATATATAAATACCAAGTAAAATATATTATACGTTAAGACAAAGTCAAACCAAATAGCGTACTATCATATCAAGCAAGACTGTCATGTACATACATATCCCAAGCATCCTATACAATGTAGGCCTCTAGGGCATATATATCCAACAATCTCCCACTTGCACTAAGGCCTATAATTGGCGCAATGAGTACCCACTGTCTCTACCAGATCCAGTTGCTTGCGTACCGCATGCCCAACATCTCAAAAAGCCTCTCGAACTGTACTTGAGGAATGGCCTTGGTGAATGGATCCGCCGTGTTGTCTTTTGTGTCTACTCTCCGTATCTCGATCTCCCGACGATCCACGATCTCCCTGATCAGGTGAAACCGCCTTAAGATATGCCTGGATTTCTGATGGGACCTTGGTTCCTTCGCTAAAGCTACAGCGCCATTGTTATCGCAATACAAAGGTATTGGATTGGCAATGGACGGAACCACCTGAAGTTCAGAAATGAACTTCCTTATCCAGACAGCCTCTTTTGCGGCTTCACTAGCAGCTATATACTCAGCCTCAATAGTTGAGTCTGCGACGGTATCTTGTTTGGAACTCTTCCAACTTACCGCCCCTCTATTGAGGGTAAACACAAAACCCGAATTAGATTTAGAATCATCCTTGTCACTTTGGAAGCCGGAGTCGGTAAAAGCCTCTACCTGGAGGTCCTTATTGCCGTAAATCAAGAACAACTCCTTAGTCCTTCTCAGGTACTTGAGAATGTTCTTTACCGCTATCCAATGTTTCTCACCTGGGTCCGATTGATACCTGCTTACCACACTAAGTGCGTAAGCTACATCTGGTCTGGTACATAACATCGCATACATTATTGATCCTACCGCCGAAGCGTAGGGTATAATACCCATGCGAGCCCTCTCTTCATCAGTCTTTGGAGACATCTCTTTGGAGAGGGTGATTCCGTGACAAGCGGGCATATTGCCGCGGTTGGAATCTTCCATACTAAATCTCTTTAGTATAGTGTCTATATACCTGGACTGTGAAAGTCCCAATATTCTATTAGATCTATCTCGATAGATCTTAATACCCAGAATGTATGATGCATCTCCCAAGTCTTTCATAGAGAATTTCTGTGACAAGAAGAGCTTTACTGATTGTAGTATAGGGATATCATTCCCTATCAGTAGTATGTCGTCGACGTATAAAACGAGGAAGACTACTGCTCCTTCTACAATCTTCATATAAACACATGGTTCATCTATATTTTTGATAAAGTCAAATTCCTTGACTGTTTCATCAAAACAGATGTTCCAACTCCGCGATGCTTGCTTTAACCCATAAATGGATTTAAGCAATTTGCACACTCTTCCGCTGCTCCCACTGTCTAAGAAACCTTCTGGTTGATCCATGTAAACACTCTCTTCTAGATGTCCATTTAGAAAAGCTGTTTTTACATCCATTTGCCAGATTTCATAGTCATGGAAGGCAGCAATGGCAAGCATGATCCGAATGGATTTAAGCATAGCTACTGGCGAAAAAGTTTCATCATAGTCCAATCCTGGTCTTTGACGAAAACCTTTTGCTACTAGTCTAGCTTTGTACGTTTCCACTTGTCCAAATGTACCAATCTTCTTTTTGAAGATCCATTTGCACCCAACTGGTTTTACCCCAGGAGGAGCAACTTCTAAAGTCCATACTTTATTGGTATACATGGATTCCATTTCGGATCTCATTGCATCCAGCCACTTCACTGAGTCTCTACTTGTGATAGCCTGCTGAAAACTAGTAGGCTCATCATCATCGATGATGCAATCCTCTCGATCCCCATCAAGAAGAAAACCATAGTATCTTTCAGGAGGATGAGAAAGCCTACTAGATCTGCGGAGTGGCGTTGGTTCGTCATGTTCTATTGAAATCTGAGATTCTTCTAAGTCCTCGGTTGCAGTTTGAGGTTCTGGAATTTCTTCCAGTTCTACCGCGCTCCCACTAATTTCTTTTGCAAGAAATTCGCTTTCTAAGAAGACAATGTGACGAGCGACAAACACCTTTTGTTCTTCAGTGTGGTAGACCATGTACCCCCTTGAATGCTTGGGGTATCCTACAAACTTGCACAAAACCGATCGTGCCTCGAGCTTGTCCGGATTATGCTTTTTAACATATACCGGACACCCCCATATCTTGATATACTTGAGATATGGTCTCTTCCCACACCACATTTCATATGGAGTGGTAGGTACAGACTTAGTTGGAACTCTGTTTAATAGATATGCGGCTGATTCTAGAGCAAATCCCCAGAAGGAAAGTGGCAACTCAGCACTACTCATCATTGATCGCACCATATCTAATAGCGTGCGATTCCTTCTTTCTGATACACCATTATGCTGAGGTGTATAAAGTGGAGTAAGCTGAGAGAGTATTCCATTTGCTTTCAAGTATTCAAGGAAACTGGTACTTAAGTATTCTCCACCTCGATCAGATCGAAGTGTCTTGATGCTTTTACCAGTTTGTTTCTCTACTTCATTTTTATACTCCTTAAACTTCTCAAAAGCCTCGGATTTATGCTTTATTAAGAACACATGTCCATACCTAGAGAAGTCATCAGTAAAAGTGATGAAGTAGGAGTGACCACTTCGTGCATGTATAGACATCGGACCACATACATCACTGTGTACTAGTCCCAAGAGTTCGGTGGCTCTTTCTCCGTGTCCGGTGAACGGAGATTTGGTCATTTTTCCTTTGATACATGATTGACAAGTTTCATATGATGAATATTCAAACAAATCTAGATATCCATCTTTATGTAACTTAGTCAACCTTGTTTCATTTATATGACCAAGTCTACAATGCCATAGGAAGGCTTGATTCGAATCTGGAGCCTTTCTTTTACGCGTGTTTTGAATATTGAAAATTTGTGGTTGATTAAGTATGTATATTCCGTTTTCCAGTGTGCCAAACCCAATCAGTTCTTAATTTAGGAGAATGTTCATGACATTTCTTTCAAGCACAAAATTATATCTTTTATTAGACAATAAAGACACTGATATAATATTACACAACATACTAGGAATACAAAAACAGTTATACAATACCAAAATGTTTCCACTATTCAACCCTAGGTGATATTCCCCTATTGCAACTGCATCTACATGCATTCCATTGCCCATCCGGAGAGTCATATCACCTGCCCCCAGTACTCTACTATTTCTCAGATCCTGCAAAGAATTACAGATGTGAGAACCAGAACCGGTATCAAGTACCCATGAAGTAGAGTTTACTGAAAGACAATTTTCGATTACGAACACACCTGAAGTAGAAGCAACTGCTTGCTTCATGTCCTTGGCTTTGAAGGCCTGACAATCCTTCTTCCAGTGCCCCTGCTTGTTACAATAGAAGCACTCGTTCTTTTCTGCCTTCACCCTTCCTGCCTTGTTCGTTCCCTGCACCTTCTTGACCCCACCCTTCGGTTTGGTGGCTTTCATCTTCTTCTTCCCTTTTGCTTTCGCTTTAGATTTAGGAGAAGATGATTGGCCAACATACAGAATGGGGGTCTTCTCCTTTTTCAAGGAGGTCTCTGCTACCCTCAACATATTGAGGAGCTTTGGAAGATCCGCTTCCATTTCATGCATGTTGAAGTTCAGCACGAACTGAGAGAAGGTGTGGGGAAGGGACTGCAAAATTAAGTCGATATACAAATCGTTCTCTAGCACGCATCCCAGGTTTGCGAGTTCCTCAATGAGGATGATCATTTTGAGGACGTGCTCTCCAACAGGCGATCCTGGAGCTAACCTCATCTGGAAGAGTTTCCTTGAGGTTTCGTACCTCGCGATACGGGAGTGTTCACCATACAATTCCTTGCAATGGAGGAATATGGATGAAATATCCATACTCTCATGCTGTTTCTGGAGTTCATTATTCATGGACGCCAGCACGATACACTTAGCTCGCTCACAGTCTAGATCCCAGGTTTTACGAACTTCCTTGTCCGCAACTGAGGAATCTGGTCCTGGGATAAGGGGAGGAACAGCGGTGGTAACATATGCAACTTTGTCATAAGTCAGCGCAATATTGACGTTTCTTAGCCAGTCTTTATAGTTCTGCCCGGTTAGTATATTCTTTTCAAGTAATAGTTTTAGTCCAGTCATGGTAGCTACCAGAGAGAGAGAAAAGAAAACACTCAGCATATGCTCTTGCAAGTTTAGATTGGTTTATTAATTTATCTAAACAGGATGGCTCCCACTGTTTCCTCAAATCCTTCTTCAAAACCTAAAAGAAGAACTAGTCAGGATTTAATCACACGTCACAATACTTGCTTAACCTTTCAGCCAGGCTAGTGTTGGTACTTCGAGGGAGGTTTTCCAACGCTTTCGCGAAGTTCCTTAATTAAAGAACCTCTTTTCCCTGGAGGCGTAGCCCCTCTAACACCTTTCTAGGCACCTACTTGGTTTATAGCATTGATTGTTAAGTGAGAGAAATTCCCGAGAGTAATCCTACTCATCAGTGGGATTGGGATCCAACTATCATTGCATGATGCCCTAGATGGAAGCCACTCTAGTCACCACACTCCAGAAGGTAAGCTAAATCTGCAAGTTTCCTTTATGTTTGAAACTCCCGATGTGATTTTTACCCCAAGCTCTTATAGACCTTGACGTAGGCCAACAAGTCATAAGACGCAAGTCAAGTTCTACCCGTCGTTGTCCTGATCAATTTAAATACATCGTACAAGCCCTTGACGTAGGCTAACAAGGTGTACGTCTGTATTAAACTAATGCATCTATCTATGCAACAAATAGGCACACACACTGCTACCATACACTATGCCTTGACGTAGGCCAACAAGCATAGCATGAATACGATGTGCTGTCTATCTGAAACGACGGAGGGTTACGGCTGGTTTTTGGCAAAAAACCGTTAACGTAATGAACTTGATTTGATCGAAGGAACTAAGATAGCTTTTATTAAAAGGAGTGGTTTAAGCTCCGCATTTAAAATTTGCTTTTTCAAGAAAACCGAGTGGTTTTTAGAAATTGTTCCAACGATTCTGTTTAGGTTTTATTTTCTTTGCATTAATAATAATGCGTCACATCTTTAACCTATCATTACAGATAACAACGAAAATATGACGTCCTCTTATGCCATCCGCATTCGCCACGGGGTCCCGTCATCACCCGTTAGGTTACTTAACTAACGACAGAGCGGGGGCTGGGCTAGCGCGGGTGTAAAACATAAGCGATGTCTAAATAGCTATCATATATATAGATATTTTACATTCGTCAGACGCAATGATATACATTCCAGAACACAGATAAACAATATTGGATTTGCAAGCAATCTGTATTTCTTTTGAGCCTGCAAGAAAAGACAGATTACACAGTTGTGATGAATAGCCATTACCCTACCCACGACCCCTACGGGTGCGGCAAACTACCCGCCCGGCAGTTTGTGCACCCCACCTTGGGTCTGTCCTAGGAGCAAAAACAGTAAAATGAAATAATACAACGGTGGCTACAACCGCAACCTGGAAGTGCCCCGCAAAATAATATTACAACAAATTACATTTACATCAAATGAATTAATACAATAACCCATCACAAAACCCGGCTAATCACCACAACAGTCCAATACAGTTTATATGCACAAACAGTTAAAATCCATTTCAGAAATGTGCAACCCCCTGCCAACTGACATACTAGCAGTTAGGGGAGGTTTACGAACACATTATACAATCACAGATATAATCCAACATGCAAATACTGTACAATATCGATCGATTAAACATCTTTAATATTGCTCCAAAAACTGCTCTGTAAAACTGAAACCTGAGCAAATATTAAATATCCCAGAAAATCCCAAATTACATAGAGAAGCAGCACAGGAAATTTGAGTTCCTGACTCGGCAACTCGGCGGCGGAAGCGCGGCGGATCGGTGCGATCCGCCGCGGTTCCACGGCCGTGTTGCCGATTCAGGAGCCCAAATTTCTTGGGTGTTCTTCTGGTGTCTTATCAAGCTTTCTGAACTTACCTGAAAAATTTTTGGACTTCATTTAAATTTCGACAGAAACTTGATGTTTTTGGGGTTTTCCGGCTTCGTTTTTCCGTTCGAAATTCGTACAAATTTGCAATTAAGTTAAAACTTGTTCAGCTAGGCTCTGATACCACTGTAAGTCGATGTTCAACACCCCAATACTTGTGGGGAGGCGGAAATATGAATAACAATCAAGTTCTATGATCAAACATCGATTAACCGTATGAATCGTTTGCTAATCAAGTTTTAACAAAAGCTATAGAGTTTTAAACTACTATGCGAAGAGATTATACCAAACGGTTCTAGTCCTTCGTCTTGATGTTGTCTACGGCCTCTTTGGATCTCCACGTCTTCTTCGGCTTTCTCCCGTGATAGACGATCCACCCGAGAACCCTAATCCAAGCTATAACCTCTAAACTTGAGGTTACTTAGTTTCTCTAGTTGCTAAATAGAGTTGCTAAGGTGATGTAGAGATAGGTTATGGAGTAATTAGTCTTTCCTAATCCTTGTTCTCAACTCATGAGGGGTAGGATTAGGGTTTGGTGAAGGAGAGAGAACTTGAAGAGAGAGAGTGAGAAGATGATAATGATATTATTATAATGAATAAAGCTTCTCACTTGATATATATGAAACATAATGAATTTAAAAGAAATGAATAATAAGTGAATATTCATCATGTTTCATTTAATCAAGTGGGTGATTCATCATGTGAGTCATTAAGCAATAAATGATGCATTAATGATATGATGAATCACTCACAATAAGTCACTTAATCATTAAATGAAAATGCCACCTCTCTCTTTATGTCACATCCTTCTAGAAGCTTCTCGGAAAATTACGAGAACGCCCCTCTCATCCGTGAAAATACGGAAAAACTTTAGACTGTATAAATCCAATAACCTGATACTAGAATCTGGCTTAAACCAAAGCCGGCTAGTAAAAACTGTCCAAATGTCGTACGTGCGTTCAAACACGTATGCGTCCGAACCTTTGTCGTAAAACTATACGACCTCTATATCTTTTCGCCTGGGTTTGGGAAATCTCTGTGTGGGACTCTAAAGACTCGACTACTACGCTGGCAGTGGGTTGAACCACAGACCACAAGCGGCACTAGCTGTACGTAATGGTCCCCAGGTAGTTGTCGATAAGAAAGCTGATGAGGTAACCCATCTGAAATCCTACTGAGCCTGTCTGTGACAATATCCGCGCAGTCCGGTCTGTTCGTCTGAGAGTATCACATGTACGGTCTAGGGAGGTGGTGGACGTCAGACCCCTAATAACCGTACAAGTCGTGTCGGTATGGCTCTATCACCATCCGAGAATCTACTGATCAACCTATCAGTAATTCTCAATCAGCCCTGGCCAGGGACTTATGGTAATGACCAACCGATCACCGTGTGATATCAACTCCCTATACCGGGAGAGACGAATCCCTAATAGTCGCTCACTGCCTCCATGTGGCTCGGGACTGTGCCCAACTGAAACCTGTTTGCACGACTCCTTTAAGCCGTGGTAGGGTAACAATCAAAGCACAGTGGGAACTCACACGAGACAAATGATGACCTTAAGTCAACGGACTATCTGCACAAATGTCACCTGAGAACTGCTATCTGACGTTAGGTATAATACCATCCAGTCAGTTCTCGGCGAGTCCTGTCCGGTGTACTCACACCCAGTGAGCATCTGTATACAATCTTAGGTGAACACCACCAATGGTTGCGGGACCAATCCATTGCCCCTCGTCAGGGTCTAGATATGTATACACTTGTCTACTCCGAAGTATCGATGCCCAATCTCGATACTCCTGCGACCAGGGACATCTAAGGGTGTGCCTATTGACTATCCAGCTCCCACTAGTATGACTGCCATCACAACGCCGGTAGTCAGACAAACACCCTATGGGCTTTATCTACATATATATATAAATACCAAGTAAAATATATTATACGTTAAGACAAAGTCAAACCAAATAGCGTACTATCATATCAAGCAAGACTGTCATGTACATACATATCCCAAGCATCCTATACAATGTAGGCCTCTAGGGCATATATATCCAACAAGATTTAGTGGAACTAAAGGATTCAGTAGTTCCCAATGAATCTCAGCCGCTCCGAAGATCTAGTAGGGTTCCTCATCCACCTGAGAGATACTACAATTTTCTCATAGATGGTGGGAGCGAGGATTGCATCATGGAAGATAATGACCCGACCAGCTTCGAGCAGGCTATCACGAGTGGGGACTCTGTGAAATGGCTGGATGCAATGCGATCTGAGATGGAATCCATGTACACTAACAAAGTATGGACTTTGGAAGTTGATCCTGAAGGGGTAAAACCCATTGGGAGCAAATGGATCTTTAAGAAGAAACTTGGTGTAGATGGAAAAGTTGAGACTTTCAAAACTAGACTTGTTGCAAAAGGTTTTCATCAACGACCAGGTGTGGATTATGATGAAACCTTTTCTCCATTGGCTATGCTTAAGTCCATCCGGATCCTACTTTCCATTGCTGCATACCATGACTACGAAATCTGGCAAATGGATGTTAAGACCGCTTTTCTAAATGGTGATTTAGAAGAATGCGTGTACATGACTCAGCCAGAGGGCTTCGTAGACAGTGGGAGCAGCGGGAAGGTGTGCAAGCTGCTTAAATCCATCTACGGGTTAAAGCAAGCATCGCGGAGTTGGAACATCTGTTTTGATGTGGTAGTCAAAGAGTTTAACTTCATCAAGAACGTAGATGAACCTTGTATATATAAGAAGTTGGCAGAGAGTAAGGTTGTCTTCCTCGTATTGTATGTGGATGGCATACTCTTGATAAGAAATGATGTTCCTATGCTGCACTCGGTCAAGCTCTTCTTGTCACAAAGATTCTCAATGAAAGATCTAGGTGATGCCTCTTGCATCTTGGGGATTAAGATCTATAGAGATAGATCTAAACGGATACTGGGATTGTCTCAATCCAGATACATTGACACCATATTAAAGAGGTTTAGTATGGAAGAATCCAAGCGTGGGAACTTATCCACGATATCTGGACTCACTCTCTCCAAAGAGATGTCTCCTAAGACTGATTTGGAAAGAGCTTGCATGCAAGGGATAACCTATGCTTCGGCAGTAGGCTCTAACATGTACGCGATGCTATGTACCAAACCCGATGTAGCATACTCACTAAGTGTAGTGAGTAGGTATCAAGCAGATCCAAGAGAGAGTCACTGAACAGCTGTGAAGAACATTCTCAAGTACTTGAGAAGGACTAAAGAGATGTTCTTGGTATATGGTAACGGTGAACTCCAAGTGGAGTCCTTTACCGATTCGAGCTTCCAGAGTGATAAGGACGACTCTAAGTCGCACTCGGGATTTGTCTTTACCCTCAATAGAGGGGAGGTTTGTTGGAAGAGTTCCAAACAGGAAATCGTGACAGACTCGACGATGGAGGCTGAATACATCGCTGCCAACGATGCTGCCAAAAAGAATGTCTGGATAAAGAAGTTTATAAACGAACTTGGAGTGGTTCCATCCATTGAGCATCCAATACTTTTGTATTGTGATAACAATGGATCTGTGGCTTTGGCCAAGGAACCCAGGTCCCATCAGAGATCCTGGCATATTCTGAGGCGGTATCACCTGATCCGGGAGATAGTTGATCGTCTAGAGATCGAGGTCAGGAGAGTTGACACGAAGGACAATACTGCGGATCCACCCACGAAGGCCATACCCCAGATACAATTTGAGTGACTCTTCGGGATGTTGGGTATGAGATACTACAATAGCTGGCCTTAGTGCAAGTGGAAGATTGTTAGTTATGTATATGCCCTAGAGGCCATTATTGTACATATGATTTATATTATATTGGATGCTTGGATATATATAGAGAGGACTTTCTTGCTCGATATAATAGTATGCTACCTGGTTTCTCTATGTCTTAACATGTTGACTTGTATTGGGTTACTGTCTTACTCTCACATGTTGATAAAGCCCTTAATGATGTGTACTTGACTACTAAGACTATGATAGAGATCATACTAGTGGGGCCAGGGCAGCCCACAAGTACATCCTATAATTGTTCCTAGTCGAGGGCGTATCGAGACAGGGCATCGATACTCCAGAGTAGACTAGCGTATACGCCTCTTGACCCATATGATGGGCGATAGATGATCCTACATCCATTGGTGTTTGACATCAAAGATGGTATATGGGTGCTCAGTGGAGACTGGGTACACTGAACGGACTCGCCGAGAACTCCTAGTTGGTATTATACCTATCGTCAGATAGCAGTTCTCTGGTGACACTGGTAAAGGTTAGTCTGTAGACCCGAGATCATCATAGAGTCGTGTGTGATTCCCACTGTGCTTTGATTTCCACCTTACCACGTTCAAGAGAACGTGCAAAACAGTGGCTTTTAGGTGCAGTCCCGAATCACATGGAGGCAATGAGCGATAGGAGGGGTTTCGTCTCTCCCGGTATTGGGGGTTGATGTTGTGTTGTGCTCGATTGGCTATAACTGGAAATCCCTGACCAGGGCTGATATAGAGATCTACCGGTAAGTGTTATCAGTAGTTTCTCGACCCGTTTTGAGCCTCACATCGGCACAACTTATCGGTTACTGGGGTCTGACGTTTACCACCCCTACACTGGATATGCGACATATCAGACGAAGAGACCGGACTGTACGGTAGTGTTACTGATTGGATTCACAGGAGTGTGAGAAGGCTTGCTTTTTGACCTTTTGATCGCTCAATACCCGGGTGGCCGTTATATTTAGCTGACCGCTTGCGGCTTGTGGGTGTCTGATATGATCATCACCTACTGCCGGCGTATTGACGAGTCTTTAGAGTCCTACACAGAGGTTTCCTAGCTCAGGCGAAACGGAGTAAGAGCACATATGTGATATGTGCGGGACCGAGATTGATACGCATATGTGATACCGTATTCTATTCTCGCGATATGTGATATCGGCCGGGTATATGTGATATAGCCGGGTTATCGGATCAAGTGTTGATTCGATAAAATGATACATATTATATTAGTCTGTTATATATGATATAGCCGGATTATTAAATCAAGTATTGATTTAATGATTTAATGTATAATTATATATTTGATATATTAAATTACATTAACTAATATATGCTCACTTAAGTATTTATTTTTCTCACTTATACATTTAACATATATGTGATATATGTTTATTGTATAGTTTTCTTTTGTTCACAAAATTATATATGTGATATATAATTGTGACATGCTAGGTTACACATGCAAACTTGGGTGTATGAGAATCATACCATACTTGTAATTAGGGTTAGGTTTTTATTTATTTTAGTTAATTCAAATATCTTGGAATTAGTCATGGTTGAGCTTGGATGAAGCTTTTAGAACCATTGACTAAGTCCAAGTGTTTTGTTTTAACCTAAGATATTTATTGACCTAACCCTAATCACTTAGCCATGGTTTATTCTCTACATGGGTTAAGGATGACATAACTCACCATGGTTGCATTTCTAACCTCACCTCAATTATTCATTTCATCACTTGATCATCTTCTTCTTCATCTCATTTTCTAGCTCTCTTGCTTGTGATGAATTGATAAAATATTATGAGAAAATAAAATCCAAAGTGAGAAAAATTCCTACTTCATCATCCTCTTCTATACTAGCCATCTAGTTTAGGGTGTTAGCTTCACTAGTTCCACATTAGTGAAGAGATATCTTGAGTTCGTGTTTTCTCGAAGTAGATCATCTTGGATTTCGAAGACTACAAGCAAGCATGCATCATTCACTTTGTGGAGCTTCTCAAGAGTCCAGGAGTTCTTTGATCGCAGCGAAGGGACCACTACTTAGAGCTAATGAAGTGAAGGAACGGACTAGAAAGGTTGTAATCCCTAATCACTTAGTTGTAAAGTAGTTTACTTTATGTTTCCGTATGATTCTCTAGTAAAAGATCTAGGTTAGGGTTCTTTATAGCATGGTAAAATTTTAATTTGGCATGGACGATACCATCCGAAACCTTGCTGTCGTGCTTAGGAACCTTACAATCTTACATATACATTCTATCTTATTAATCTCATGTCGTAATTATCGATCTCAATCATGTTACTCTAAATCTCATACTTATTCTCTTTCATTATATATATATATATATATATATATATATATATATATATATATATATCGTGATTCACATTCACGTTTCACATCCTTATATATCAATTCGAGACATCCTTTCTATCATATCATGTCACACTAAACCATACACTATAACCTTAAGTCGTAGTATATCTTGTCTCCTACTAATTCTTTAACCATATCCATAAGTTCCTAACATGGCTTCCTTAACCATATTCTATATATATATATATATATATATATATATATATATATATATCGGTTTCCATGTTAATTGCGGGGGTGCTATACGCCATCCACCCGACTTCCCCCATAGATATAAATCTACTCACCTGCGGAACTCCTTGTTCAGCAATAGTCGATGTGCTTCATCGTCTCGGAATCTACGCGAAGGTGCCTACAAATCAACACATATCGCCACGTTATAAAAAACAAATTCGGAAAACGGATATGGCACACGGTGCGCTCATAGGTTAGAACCTATAGCTACGCATGCAAAAACAACCAAACAACTCTCGTCGTTGACGTACAAACATCAAACGACCAAATCTCATAACTAATATCAAAACCAAGAATTCCAAAATACGGAAAACATAACCCAAAACCATCCCAATATGCTCCCAGATTTTGGCTCATGTAATCTGGCACAAAAAGAAAAATACAGTAGCTATGTTATAAAGTATGTGAGCTACAGCCAAAACCCCAACACCAAATCTGCTACAGTAACCGACCTAATGGCTACAGTAACCGGCCAGGCCGGCCCTACCTTGGAATTTGGGCCTCGTCTTCTCGTGGTGGTCTCCTATTAGTCTAACTAGGGTAATGTGTATTTTTGATTTTTTTATAAAGGTCCCGGGTTGCTCTAGATTCCCTGTAGACCTCTAAAAATGTCACAAAACCAACACAGGAAGTTTCTAAGTTCGTATTTTGGTTTCTATTCCGTGTCCTAGGCCATAAAATCATCACTAGGGTCTTATAAACAGCCATTAAACATCACAAGTCCACACAATCACCCAAACCCTCTCTTGAAATTTCCAAGCATCGCTAATCTATATCGATTTAACTCTAAACTACTATAGGGTGCTAGAAAACTAAAAATCTAAACTAGAAGTGTAGGAATTTTCTCGTTTGGAAAGTCAAAAATTTTCTTGAGTTGCTCAAACTCTTCAAAATCCAATTTTGAAAGGTCCAAAGTGTTGAGAATGAAGTTGTGCATCTTTTTAATAAAGGGTGTATAGGGTTTTGGTGAAGGGTTGGAGATGAAACATGAGGGTAGAGGAGGTGGAGGAAGAGATGAATAAGGAGATGAAGATGATGAAGGGAAAATAATGAGGTCGAAGTTTCTCTCTCTCTCTCTCTCACCCTCACTCTCTTATGTAGCATGCCATGCCATATGGGTCCCCCTCTCTCTCTCCTCAATTATACTCTCTTATCTTTTCTTTTTCTTTTCTTTTTCCCTCACTCAATTAAAACCAAACACATAGCACAAATAAAATGAAACAACATGCAACAAAATGCAACATGTCATGGTGCACTAACCATGGAAAAATGTAGAAACACGGATTTGGCCAAATCGCGATTACTAGTGCACTAATCAATTTTTATTTAAACTGCATATAATTAATTATAAAAATGCCAAATCCAATAATTATATTTTTAAATGAATAAATCATTTTAATCTCCAATTATTTCACAAATATTGGTATATATTTATACCATTTTACAAAAACCCTAAATTCGCAAATCGGGTAGTTTTCGCGAAATATATTATTTTAATATTAAATTCCAAAAATAATATTTTATATTTTCTGAAAATGTTACAATGTTAAATCTATTCACCGACGATCTTGAGCTAGGTAAATCCAACCACTTGTTTTTCCCTCCTTGCAGCGTCCGAAGTCCCCGCCTGCGATCCTATTATCACACAATACAATAACGCGTGGATTAGCGAACTACCCAATAATATACGAACACGACGCCAATTAACGAATCGGTTCCCCCAAGCTACAAGGGTTTGCTTAGCGGCTAAATGCGTACAGCGGCATCTCCAAAATAGATCCACGACTGCAAGCTACCAGAAACACTTAAACTACATCGGATTAATCGTATCGCATTTTGCCGAAACACTAAAAACTAGCTAAGTGGTCCCAGATTTTGCTACTCAAACAATTAGTGAAAGTTGCATGTTCCACGAGACTACAAACATCCCCAGAGACCCCATGACCAAGACTCGAGACCCCAGTCCCCAATCTGGACGCAATTTCCGGCCAAAAGCAATATATTTGCGGCCAAGTTCAAATGGAATGGGCTCAGGTTTTTATGGTGGGTTCTAGGCCTCTAAACTAGGTCTCTGTGATGGCAACTTCTCAAACAACAAGCTGGTTCGATAGCAGATTCACCCGAGGCACAACACTTTACCAAAATACAATATTCGCACAAAAACTACAACTTTAGTGTTCTAAACAGCAACTAATAAGCAACACAACATCTTAAAAGCCTAGTTAACAGTTAGAGATCACTACCTTACCAAACTTGCTCAAAAACCCTAGCTTTGCATGCTCTAAGTCATCTCTAGAAGCTTAACTTGACTTTGTGAGTGTTTTAATGAAGTTTAGTGAAGATTAAGCTTGGGTTTTAGTGAAGAACAAGATAGGTTTTAGTTTTGAGGAAAGGAATGAGAAGGAGAATAATTGAGAATGAGAGAGTGAGGTGAGAAGGAGGGAGTGTATGAGTGAGGGATGAGGCAAATGAGGGTGTGAGGTTAGGAGTGAGCCATGCCCTTTCTCTCTCCTCATTAATGCTCCCATGCTTTCCCAATGCCTCATCATCCTTCATTTTTGAACCCCCTCTCTCTCTCAAGTCAAAAGAATAAACCCTTACTAAAAATTAAGTGAAATGGGTTAACATGGCTTAAAATTGGTTTAGGGTGCCATGGCTACTTAAGCATGGTTAACACCTCCATAACCCCAAGTTAACATGCACAAGTGTGTGCAAGCCAAAACAAATAATAATAATATATTAATTAATTTTTATAAAATATGTGAAAACTATTTTGGTTAACTTTTCATTAAAAATCCGCATTATCTCTTAATTAACACTAACCGCATTCTAAAGTGTTACAATATTCCTCCCCCTTAAAGAAATTCGGTCCCCGAATTTAAAAATCTTACTATGCGTACCTTAAAAGAGATGAAGGAATTTCTTCCGCATCTCGCTCTCGGCTTCCCAAGTGACCTCTTCACTATTCGGGCCACGCCAAAGAACCTTCATAGATGGCAATTCTATTGACCGAAGTTTCTTCACCTGTCGATCCAATATAACTACCGGCTGCTCGGTGAACGAAAGATCACGCTCAAGCTGAACGGTCTGGTGCTGAATCATGTGAGAAGGGTCATGAAGGTACTTGCGAAGCATCGATACATGGAACACGGGGTGAACATCCGGAAAACTGGGCGGAAGTGCCAAACGATAGGCAACGGTACTAACTCGCTCAAGGATCTCAAAAGAACCCACAAATCTGGGACTAACCTTCCCTTTCTTCCCAAATCTCATCACGCCCTTCATCGGAGAAATCCGTAGGAATACATGATCCCCCACTGCAAACTCAAGCCTGTGACGACGACGGTCGGCATAAGAATTCTTTCTGCACTGGTCTGCTCTCATCCTATCCTGAATCAACTGGATCTTCTCCATAGTCTCTTGATCTAGCTGGGGTCCCAATATCCTGCTCTCGCTGAGTTCGGTCCAACAGACAGGCGATCGACACTTTCTACCATACAAAGCTTCAAAAGGTGTCATCTGAATTGTCTCCTGATAACTGTTATTGTAGGAGAACTCTATCTGTAACACCTTAGATTTCGGTTAGTGTTCATTTAGACGTTAATGCGGGTTTACTGTAAAAAGGTTTACCAATTCGGGTTCTCACATTTTATAACATTTAATTAATAAATATTATTATTTGTTATAAGTATGCACGCACGTGTGCACGTAAATGTGAGTTTTGTTTGTGTTAATTTTGATCTTAGCAACCTTGACACTTAACCTAATCCCTTTGCTTTATCCAAATCTTTGCTTTAATCCTTAACCATTCTTTGATCTTTTGTGTGAGAGAAAGAGAAATTGTTTTGGAAGTGAGGAGGTGGCAATGATGAGGTGTGGGTGCATTTATGTGAGAGTATGGTTTGCATTTAATTGTTAGTTATGTATATATCCTAGATGCCATTGTTGTATATATGATGTATATTATAATGGATGCTTGGATATATATAGAGAGGACTTTCTTGCTCGTCATGATAGTATGCTATTTGGTTTCACTTTATCTTAACATGTTGACTTGTATTGGTTTACTGTCTTACTCTCACATGTTGATAAAGCCCTTAGGATCTGTACTCGACTGCTGGGACTATGATGAGATCATACTAGTGGGGCCACGGTAGTCGATGAGTACATCCTATAACTGTTCCTAGTCGAGGGTATATCGAGACAGGGCATCGATACACCAGAGTAGACTAGCGTATACGCATCTTGACCCATATGATGGGCGATAGATGATCCCATATCCATCGGTGTTTGACATCAAGGATGGTGTACAGGTGCTCAGTGGAGACTGGGTACACTAGACGGACTCGCCGAGAACTCCCAGATGGTGATATACCACACGTCAGATGGCAGTTCTCCGGTGACACTTGTACAGGGTAGTCTGTAGACCCGAGATCGTCATAGAGTCTTGTGTGATTCCCACTGTGCTTTGATTTCCACCTTACCACGTCCAAAAAGGCGTGCAAAATGGTGGCTTTTGGGTGCAGTCCCGAATCGCATGGAGGCAATGAGCGATAGGAGGGGATTCGTCTCTCCCAGTATAGGGAGTTGATGTTGTGTTGTGTTCGATTGGCTATAACTGGAAGTCCTTGGCCAGGGCTGATATAGAGATTTACTGGTAAGTGTTACCAGTAGTTTCTCGACCCGTTATGAGCCTCACATCGACACGACTTATCGGTTATTGGGGTCTGACGTATACCACCCCCAGACTAGATATGCAACATAACAGACGAAGAGACCGGACTATACGGGAATGTTACTGATTGGATTCACAAGAGAATGTACATGCTAGCTTGTTAATTTTCTGATCGCTCAATACCTGGGTGGCCGTTACATTTAGCTGACCGCTTGCAGCTTGTGGGTGTTTGATATGATCATCACCTGCTACCAGCGTATTGACGATTCTTTAGAGTCCTACACAGAGGTTTCTTGACTCAGGAAAAACAGAGTAGGGGCACATATGTGATATGTGCACGACCGAGGATAATGCGATATGAGATACCATATTATATTCTCGCGATATTTAGATATGAGCCGGGTCATCGGATCAAATGTTGATTCGATGAATCGGTATATGATATATTAGTCGGTTATATTTGATATAGCTGGATTGTCGGATCAAGTGTTGATTCGATAATTTAATGTATAATAATATATATGATATATTGCATTACATTATCTAATATTGGCTCGCTTTATTATTTCATTTTCTCACCGGGTAATATGCGATATATGTTAATTGTATTATTTTCTTTTGTTACAAATATATAGTATATATGTGATATATATTATTGTAACATGATATGATTACTAATGCAACATGTTTAGTGGAGATTAAATAAGGTTAGGGTTTGAATTGGGTTAGTTCTTTCATGAACCTTCTAGAAGGTTTTCTTTTGTCATAAGCTTAGATATTATGGTTGATATTTTCTAGTGACTCATTGTTTAACCCAACCCAAACCCTAGCCCTAGTTAATTCTCTACATGGGTTAGCCTTGTCATAGTTGACCATGGTTAAATTATTAATCATATATGTTTTCATTATTCATCACAAAAGGATTATGTAACACCCAAGCCCGATACTACTAATTTCTGTTACTGTTTGAGCATTAGGTGGTACTCATTTCATTTATCTTGTTTATTTGTGGCTTACTGTAAAATTTTACCCGGAAAAGTCATTTCTGCACATAACAAATTTTAGCATCTAAAATAAAATTAAAAATATCCATCTTGGCCTACTCGACACCCCTAGCCTTGTGGTAGCGTCCGTGTATTGTGTTCTCGTCCCGTTCAGTGAAACGGGCGAGTTTGGACGGCCACGCGCGCGTACATGTGTCCGTCTTGGGGGTATGCTTTTTAATCATAAAACACTTAATTTTAAAATTTGGAACCCGCTTAAAATCCTATTATTTAAATTTCAAATTTTTGGACCCGACCCGGACGCGATTTGGAAATGTTTTATTTTGCGCCAAAATCCCAAATTTTAATATATTCTAAACCATTCATATATTTCATTCTTTAACCAATCTCATTTTTTTCGTTAACTGTTTGAGATTTTAAGATTTTAAAATCTCTCTCAAATTTTTTCCCTCAACCAATCATATCCTCTCCCGTAGGCCCCACTCCCATTCTCTCTCACCGTCTCTCTCTCTCTCTCTCTCTCTCCCCCCTCTCTCCTATCTCTCTCTCCCTCTTCTATATATATTCTTCTCCCTCTTTCTTTTCTGTTTCAACGTAACCCAACCCCAGCGAACCCTAATCTCCGGCTCCCTCACCGCTGCAGCACCAAAGCCGACGCAAACATCACCACCAGCCTTGCCTCCTCTGCCTCGCCTCGCCCACACCTTCTTTCATCCACCCCCGCGCACCCTGCACAGCCGCGACCGCCAGCAGTCTTCCCTGCACGCCTCTGCGTCGCCTGAGACCTTGCCGGTGACTCGCCGCCATCACCCTCGTCTCCTCCTCGCATCCCTCTCCACATCCCGGCCTCCTAAACCGCTTCCACCTCCCTCTACAGACCCCCTCGGCCAAGGCTGCACACCATAACCCACTTCCTTCGCCGGAGTATCACCACGCCGGCAACCTTCTTCGCCGTCGCCCCGTGCCGGCTCCCCTGAAATCTCAGAAACCCTACCAGTAAGACCTTCTTCTCCCCTTCTTCTTTGTTTCCTTCTTTTCTTGATTGCAATTCTTGATTTTTACTGTTCACTTGCTCGCCGGAATCCGACCGTACCGGCGACGTGATCTGACAATCCAGCAGAGTACTCTGACCCGTGTGGTTCCTTGGTTCGTTGTTTGGGTTCAATCCGTGAACCGTGCGTCCGTCGCGAGTTTCCCCGCCGACGTTACATTCCGTTTTTCCGGGTTCGCGACCCGTCGAGGCAAGTACCCCTTGCTACATGCTATATAATATATTTATATATGTATTGACACCCTAAACCTGTAAAATTAGCTTGGTACAATCGTTTTCCCATTTCGGTTACAATGTTGCATTATATCATTTTACTATTAAACATGGAATTTACAGTTTGCCAATTTGAACCCAATAATCAAATCTACCTGTTCAATCACATTTTACTATTAAAATAGCTGGTAGCAATTATCCCTGTAGTTCTGTTACATTCGGACACTCGCATGCATTAACCTGAAATAACTGTATTGGACCGTTACATAAATTATTGCACCTCTAAGGGTTCTTAAACCTGTTAACATGACTAAACGGCTATACTTGTCTTACTGCACTCTTGTAATCATCTCTGTGACAAATTTGATAACCGTATTGCAAATTGAATGAAACTGCCTATTACTTAATTCATTGCTTATCTCATGTTGTTGATACCCATGCTAGATTATAACTGATTATGAGCATACCCACGATATTGTTTACATCTTGACCCGACTTGCTATATATATATTGATATACCTGACATGGTACCGCACACTGTTGACTTGACCTGATGTACCATGACCTAATCCGTTACCTGATATTGTGTCTGTTAGTTATATGTATGCCCTAGAGGCCATTACTATATATAGGATGTATATTGTAGTGGATGCTTGGACATATATAGGGAGGACTTTCTTGCTCGACATGATAGTATGCTATCTGGTTGATCTTTACCTTAACGTGTACACTGATTGTCTCTCTGTTACATGTTGGTAAAGCCCTTAGGATATGTACTTGACTACCTGGACTATGATGCGGATCATACTAGTGGGGACATGGTGGTCCATAAGTACATCCTTCAAGGTCCCTAGTCGTGGGTGTATCGAGACGGGGTATCGATATACCAGAGTAGACTAGCGTATACTTTCTCGACCCATACAGATGGGCGATGGATGATCCTATATCCATTAGTGTTTGACATCAGAGATGATATACGGGTGCTCAGTGGAGACTGGGTACACTGGACGGACTCGCCGAGAACTCCCAGATGGTATTATACCTTACGTCAGATGGCAGTTCTCTGGTGACACTGGTACAGAGTAGTCTGTTGACCCGAGATCGTCATAGAGTCTTATGTGATTCCCACTGTGCTTTGATTTCCACCTTACCACGTCCAAGAGGGCGTGCAAAACGGTGGTTTTTGGGTACAGTCCCGAATCACATGGAGGCAATGAGCGATAGGAGGGGATTCGTCTCTCCCGGTATAGAGAGTTGATGTTGCGCTGTGTTCGATTGGCTATAACCGGAAATCCCTGGCCAGGGTTGCTGAGATTTACTGGTAAGTGTTACCTGTAGTTTCTCGAACTGTTATAGATCTCATATCGACACGACTTATCAAGCTATTGGGGTCTGACGTTTACCACTCCTAGGCGAGATATGCGACATATCAGTCGACGAGACCGGACTGTACGGTAAGTGTTACTGGTTGGATTCACAGGAGTATGAGCGGGCTTGCTCGTCGATCTTCTGATCGCTCAATACCCGGGTGGCCGTTATGTTTAGCAGACCGCTTGCGGCTTGTGGGTGTTCGATATGATCATCATCTGCTGCCGGCGTATTGACGAGTCTTTAGAGTCCTACACAGAGGTTTCCTGGCTCAAGCGAAACGAAATAGGAGCGCATATAAGATATGTGCGGGACCGAGAATAATGCGTGTATGTGATACCGTATTCTATTCTCGCGATAAATGTATCGAATGGTTGTATGCGATATAACCTAATTATCGAATCAAGGATTGATTCGATAAGTCGATACATTAGATACTAGTCGGTTATATACGACATGACCGGATCATTGAATCAAGTGTTGATTTAATGATTTAATGTATAATTATATATTTGATATATTACTTTGCATTAACTAGTATTGGTTCACTTTAAATGGATTTTCTCACTTGATGTACACAAGTTGTATATGTGATATACTTTTGTGCACTTGATTGTATCATGTTTGATGATACATGTTAGTTTGGGTGTATGTTTGGTTTAAACCATGGTTGGTCAATGTTTAGGGTTTCACTTGATTTATTTATTTATTCATTCATTTTGGTAAAGGGAAAAATGGTGGCTTTCTTTGTTTGCTTGTGGAAGCTTCTTGAAGCTTTGAACAAGTCCACCATCTTTGTCTCATGCTTAACCCTAACCATTCAACCTAACCATGATTTATTCTCTACACCTAACTATGGTTACCATTATGATAAGTATGATATTATTTCTTATTTTAGAAAGACTAATCATAATATATTTCTTCTTCTTCTTCTTCTTCTTCAAGATGAAGAAGCTTGATATCAACAATGGCAACTTGAGAAAAAGAGTGAGAAATCCAATTCTAAAGTGAACCCACTTCCTATTTCTTCATCCTCTACCTCTTGCCAAGTAGTATAGGGTGTTTTCTTCACAAGTTTCATGACTTGGTGAAGTGGGAGCTTGATCTTGTGATGCCTCGACGTAGATCATCTTCGGCATCGAAGCCGACGACCAAGCCCGCCCATTTCTCCGATGAAGCCGACGCTAGAGCCCAGGATTCGATTTGGACAGCAAGGAGACTTCATCATGGAGCTATGGAGGTGGAGGACCGGATCTACAAAGGTTGTATTTCCGTTCCCTTAGTTAAGTTGTTAACTAGTTGCATGTTTTGCCTAAAATCTAGTTAACGATCCGTATTAGGGTTTCTCGGCACTTGTAAAATTTGAAATTGGCATGGTTGATGCCTTGTGAGACCTCATTAGAGTGCCTAGGAACCCAACAGTGTCTAATGCCAACAAACCTGACATGTAGTCCTCATGGACCGTTTTTGTTGTCTAACCAGACAAACCTGCTTTTACCTGATCCTGTGTTGGCATTAGTTCTTGACTACTGAATACCTGACTTGACATACATAACTTGGGGGTATGGGGAAATCAAAGGTGAAACCTGACTTGTAACTCAACAGTTCGATACCTGTTCTGATCAGTCTTACGGGCTAGGCCAGCCCCGGAGTGATGATGCTGACATCACTCGCCCATCCTGCTACCTGTTACTGCCTAGCGGCACGTCTCAGTTTCAACCTGAGAGTCTTTGACCGTGGTCCTGGGCATGCATGGGATACTATTGAGTTATATCGACGATTCATCAATTGATTTCAAACACTCTAGAATAGAAAACCTGATAGAACAGTTTAAGTTTACCCACTGCACACTACCCTGCACTGCTTGACTCATATTATTGTTACTCTCGTTTTATTCATGTTTTTATTGCATTGCCTACTACACTGTTCATATTATATTACTTGATGACATGACGCGTTGACGTCTGGGTTTTGCATGGCCCAGATTCTGTACCGCTGTTGCAGTCCGAGTAGGAGTACTTCAGCCAACAGGCTGAGCTGTGAGTTCAGTAGTAGTTAGTTTTATTTCCTGCATTTATTTCCTGATGTGAGCCCGCATTATGGGACATACATTTCAGTTATTTGTATTGGATCACTTGCTTCCACATTTATTTATTATTGACTCATGTTATCTTGGTTTATGGACATGTTTAGATAGTTTTATCTTATTCTTGATATCTCTACAGCCGTAATGTGACTGTGGATGGATGCTTCCTACCCACAGGTAGCATGGTTGGCTATGTCACGTGCCCATTTTAGCGTACTCTGGGAAGCGGGACGTGACATGGTTCTTTTGGTATCAGAGCCATAGGTTAGTTGGGTTGATTCTTTTGTAGTTAGGTATTGTACCCAATGCACGAATCAGAATACCCGTGTTTAGGAAACATGTCCCGCCACTTTGCCGTTTACCATTCTTGAATCACATTCTTCCTGATTATATCTTTTACGATGTGCAAACTTCCTTTTCACATCGACTCAAAAAACCTGATTTCTTGTTATCTCTAGGACTTAGGCGACTTGGGTGGAGTTAAGTAATTGTGGCTATGATACCGCGGCATAGTTACAATGCGGTACTCTATTTAAGTATCTTGGAGTTCTAGCCTTGATCTATATTCAGAATCTATCATCATGCTAATGTTGGGTGTTTTGATTCCAGGAATATGGCCGGTAAGAATTTGAAGATGTACCAAAGACGTGTGGACAAAGCCGCCATGCATAGAGTGATAAGGGGATTGCTGGAGAATCTAAAGAGACAGACCGAGCTGAACCCGGCGTATGCGCTGAACCAAACGTCTGTACGTAGAAGTGTTCCGGTGAACAGACGCAGCGTAGCACCAATGAAGAAAACAATTATGGGTGATCGGAAAAGAAGCGTGATTTGTGACTACTGCCATGTACCCGGACATGTGCGAAAGGATTGTCGTAAAAGGCTGGGACTCTGTTTTGGTTGTGGAGCAGCAGATCACGCCGTTAGTGCTTGTCCGTCGAAGTTTCGTACAAGGAATGATATTCAGAAGCCTCCGCAGAGACCGTTTCAGGGACAGAAACAGCTGACTCAAGGACCTAATCAGGCTCAAGCTTTTACCTTGACAGCTGAAGAAGCTAAGGCGTCAGGAGAAGTTGTTTCAGGTATTCTACTCGTTCATGGTTTTCCCGCATTAGCATTATTTGATTCTGTTGCATCCCATTGTTTTATGTCATCCAAGTTTATAACTACACACTCGATTGCTTGCACGACCCTGTCTAGTTTCTGGGACGTACACACTGGGAATGGGAAAATCATATCTAGTAGGGAGTGTAAAGATTGTACAGTTGTTGTGTGCGGACGGGAGCTTTTTGCAGATTTCTTGGTGATTGATACGGGCAGCTACGAAGTCGTCTTGGGAATGGATTTTCTTGGCACTTTCCATGCCCACATTGATTGTAGGGCAAAGAAAGTAATTTTCCAGATTCCCGGACATCCCGAGTTTACCATCACTGGAGGAAGCAGTTCTGTCGGGCCAGTCAAGTTTAGGGCTAGGCCGACAAACAATATTCTTGCAGCAATGGAAGTTGATAATGGTGAAGAGCCGGCGGTTGTTCGCGATTTTATGGACGTGTTTGAAGATATATTGGGTTTACCGCCGAAGCGAGACGTGGAGTTCGAAATTGATCTTATTCCTGGTGCAGCGCCAGTATCTAAAGCGTATTATCCAATGGCACCAGTAGAGTTGGAAGAAGTTAAGAAACAGGTTGCTGCATTGCTTGAGAAAGGTTGGATTCGAAGCAGTTACTCGCCTTGGGGAGCTCCAGTTCTTCTAGTAAAGAAGAAGGATGGCATGAGAAGGATGTGCATCGACTATCGAGAATTAAACCGGGTGACTATTAAGAACAAGTACCCGATCCCTCACATTGGAGAACTTTTTGAGCAGCTTAGTGGCGCGAGGGTATTCTCGAAGCTGGATTTGCGATCCGGATATCATCAGGTCCAAGTGAAAATAGAAGATATTTGCAAGACGGCGTTTCGAACTCGGTATGGACATTACGAGTACTTAGTGATGCCCTTCGGAGTAACGAATGCGCCGGCAGTATTCATGGACTTGATGAATCGAATCTTTTCACCGTTTTTGGACCAGTTTATTGTGGTATTCTTTGACGATATTCTGGTTTACTCGAAGAGTTTTGAGGAACATGCTGAGCATTTAAAGATCGCACTGCAGATATTGAGACAGGAGAAATTGTATGCGAAGATGAGTAAGTGCGAATTTTGGCTGGAGGAAGTGAAGTTTTTTGGGGCATGTTGTGTCTGGCGATGGCATTGCCGTCGATCCAGAAAAGATTGCAGCAGTTCGAGATTGGCCGATTCCAAGGAATGTTGCGGAGATAAGAAGTTTTCTTAGATTAGCCGGATACTACAGGAGATTTGTGGAGAACTTTGCTCGTCTGGCAGAGCCGTTGACCAAGCTTACGCGCAAGGAAGTACCTTTTGTATAGACAGATAAATGTGCGTTAGCTTTTGAGACGCTGAAGCAGAAGTTGATAACAGCCCCTATTCTGACCGTGCCAGACAATTCCGGAGGATTGGTGATTCACAGCGACGCATCTGGGAAAGGATTGGGATGTGTTTTGATGCAGCATGGGAAAGTTGTAGCGTACGCATCGAAACAATTGAAGACCCATGAGAAGAATTATCCAACTCATGACTTGGAGCTTGCGGCTGTGATTTTCGCTTTGAAGATTTGGAGACACTACCTTTTGGGCGAAAGAGTCAAAGTTTTTACAGATCATAAGAGTTTGAAGTATGTGTTCACACAAAAGGAGCTGAATATGAGGCAGCGTAGATGGTTGGAGCTGATGGCTGACTACGATCTTGATCTTAAGTACCATCCGGGGAAGGTCAATGTTGTGCCGGATGCGCTTAGTCGGTTACCAGCAATTCAGGTGTTAACTACGAAGAAGGAGATCGTTGCAGACTTTCAAAGATTTGACTTGGAGGTTGTGCTACCACGTTCTACGGGACAGTTGATGCAGCTGCAAGTGCAGTCGTCTTTGATTGAGAAAATTAAAGCAGCACAATCGCAGGATCCTAGACTGCAAAAGTTTCGAGAGCAAGTTGAAGCCGGACTACGAACAGAGTTACTGGTCCACGAAGATGGTTCGTTGAGGTATGGTAGCCGTTTGTGTGTGCCGAAGGGTGATGTTCGTGAAGAGCTTATGAAGGAGGCATACAGTTAAGCTTATTCTGTACATCCAGGAGGCACAAAGATGTACCGAGATATTCGACAGCATTTCTGGTGGGAAGGCATGAAACGGGAGATTGCTCGCTTTGTGGGTAAGTGCTTGGTGTGTCAGCAAGTTAAGGCTGAATAACAAAGGGTTGCTGGTTTATTGCAACCACTTCCGCTTCCTCAGTGGAAGTGGGAACATATAACCATGGATTTCGTGACGGCTTTACCGCGGAGTCCAAAAGGCAACAATGCTGTATGGGTAATTGTTGACCGATTGACCAAGGCAGCTCACTTTATTCCTTTTCGGGTTGGTCAATCAACAGAGACCTTGGCGAAGCGGTACATGCAGGAGATTATAAGATTGCATGGAGTACCGGTGAGCATCGTGTCCGATCGGGACACTCGGTTCTTATCACACTTCTGGAGGAGTTTACAGGAAAGTTTAGGGACTCGTTTGAAGTTTAGCACAGCTTATCATCCTCAAACTGATGGTCAGTCGGAGAGAACGATCCAAACTCTTGAGGATATGTTGAGAGCATGCATGTTGGACTTCAAGGGTTCGTGGGAGGATCATCTACATTTGGTGGAGTTTTCTTACAACAACAGTTTTCAAGCAACTATTCAGATGGCACCGTTTGAAGCTTTGTATGGTCGTAAATGCCGTTCACCTGTTTGTTGGGATGATGTCGGTGAACGAAGGTTATTGGGACCAGATTTGGTTGTGCAGACAGTTGAGAAAGTTAACACTATCAGGAATCATATGAAGGTAGCTCAAGACCGACAGAAGAGTTGGGCAGACACGTCAAGAAGACCTCTAGAGTTCGCCGTGGGTGATTTGGTGTTCTTGAAGATGTCACCGACTAGAGGGGTGATTCGTTTTGGGAGTCGAGGAAAGCTTAGTCCTCGATTCGTTGGACCCTTTGAGATCTTGGAATGTGTTGGTGAGGTAGCGTACCATTTGGTGTTACCGCGGTCCTTGGCAAATGTGCACGATGTGTTTCACGTATCTCAACTACGAAGGTATGTTCGAGATGAAACACACATTTTGGATCATTCGGAGTTAGCAGTAAGAGAAGACTTAACTTTTGAGGAGCGACCGGTTGGAATCGTGGATCGAAGGGAAAAAGTTCTCAAGAACAAGGTTATCCCCCTTGTGCTTGTTTCTTGGGGAAATCGCTCGCATGGAGAGTCCACTTGGGAACGAGAAGATGAAATCCGACAGAAGTTTCCTCACCTCTTCTTGTAGTTTTTTTGTATTCTTGGAATTTCGAGGACGAAATTATTTTGTAGTTGGGTATAATGTAACACCCGAGCCCGATACTACTAATTTCTGTTACTGTTTGAGCATTAGGTGGTACTCATTTCATTTATATTGCTTATTTGTGGCTCACTGTAAAATTTTACCCGGAAAAGTCATTTCTGCACATAACTAATTTTAGCATCTAAAATAAAATTAAAAATATCCATCTTGGCCTACTCGACACCCCTAGCCTTGTGGTAGCGTCCGTGTATTGTGTTCTCGTCCCGTTCGGTGAAACGGGCGAGTTTGGACGGCGACGCGCGCGTACATGTGTCCGTCTTGGGGGTATGCTTTTTAATCATAAAACACTTAATTTTAAAATTTGGAACTCGCTTAAAATCCTATTATTTAAATTTCAAATTTTTGGACCCAACCCGGGCGCGATTTGGAAATGTTTTATTTTGCGCCAAAATCCCAAATTTTAATATATTCTAAACCATTCATATATTTCATTCTTTAACCTATCTCATTTTTTTCGTTAACTGTTTGAGATTTTAAGATTTTAAAATCTCTCTCAAATTTTTTCCCTCAACCAATCATATCCTCTCCCGTGGGCCCCACTCCCATTCTCTCTCACCGTCTCTCTCTCTCTCTCCCCCATATATCTCTCTCTCCTTCTTCTATATATATTCTTCTCCCTCTTTCTTTTCTGTTTCAACGTAACCCAACCCCAGCGAACCCTAATCTCCAGCTCCCTCACCGCCGCAGCACCAAAGCCGACGCAAACATCACCACCAGCCTTGCCTCCTCTGCCTCGCTTCGCCCACACCTTCTTTCATCCACCCCCGCGCACCCTGCACAGCCGCGACCGCCTGTAGTCTTCCCTGCACGCCTCTGCGTCGCCTGAGACCTCGCCGGTGACTCGCCGTCGTCACCCTCGTCTCCTCCTCGCATCCCTCTCCACATCCCGGCCTCCCAAACCGCTTCCACCTCCCTCTACAGACCCCCTCAACCAAGGCTGCACACCATAACCCACTTCCTTCACCGGAGTATCACCACGCCGGCAACCTTCTTCGCCGTCGCCCCGTGCCGGCTTCCCTGAAATCTCAGAAACCCTACCAGTAAGGCCTTCTTCTCCCCTTCTTCTTTGTTTCCTTCTTTTCTTGATTGCAATTCTTGATTTTTACTGTTCACTTGCTCGCCGGAATCCGGCCGTGCCGGCGACGTGATCCGACAATCCAGCAGAGTACTCTGACCCGTGTGGTTCCTTGGTTCGTTGTTTGGGTTCAATCCGTGAACCGTGCGTCCGTCGCGAGTTTCCCCGCCGACGTTACGTTCCGTTTTTCCGGGTTCGCGACCCGTCGAGGAAAGTACCCCTTGCTACATGCTATACAATATATTTATATATGTATTGACACCCTAAACCTGTAAAATTAGCTTGGTACAATCGTTTTCCCATTTCGGTTACAATGTTGCGTTATATCATTTTTGTCACGACCCAAAGTTCGGCCCGTGACCGGCACTTAACCATGTAACGTCTAAAGGCGTAACATGACTAAGTAAGCCGAAAGCCCAGAAATCAAAACCCTTTAAAAGTAGAGTGTTAAAATATTTTGTAAAAACGGTTGCAAACGTTTAGAAGTTCTTTTTAATTAATTTAGTAGAAAAATCCATTTTAAGTCCAAGGGTTAATTAATAATTTTATTTGTGTGCAACATTTTCCTATAAAAGAATTTGTCTTGTGGAATAAATAGAGCGTCACAATAATGATGATATGACTAAGTTAAAATGTAATGAAGATAGCAAGAATATAAAACTGCATATATAAAGTCGGCTCACAACGAGCTCGACACCAGAGTACAAAATAACATATATCGTCCTCACAACTGTCACTAAGTCAATACATGAAGGTAGATGGAGAATACTAAATACATCAAGATACAACTGAAGGTAAACAGATACCGTACAAAAACCCACCAACTAGCAATGGTATCTGTAGCAAAAGGTGCGGTAAACAGCCCGCCGCGACTACTCCAAAGGGCAACCTGCAAACACTGTGGCACAACGGGGGTGAGTTGCCAACTCGTGAGTAGTAGATACTCTAAACTATGCCAGCAGGTAACATCTATATGATGAACTAGATGCTTAATGTCATGTGACAGGTATGATCTAATGGCATTTCTATGAAATGAGCAGATGCATGAAAATCAGGCATGGCAATGTAATCTAACAACCCTATATAGGATGAACAGGGTATGCAATAATATGCAAGCATGTGTACTCTATCGGGTATGCAAGCTACAGGATGAGATGTCAAGTAATAAATACTGAGTATGGGAAGAAACAATGTCTACACGGAATGTCAACGTGGAAAAGTAACCGGTGTATGGCAATGCACCCAATCCCAAAACAACTCAGGCGCCGGCATCCACATCGGCACTCAAATCCTGTGATCTCATAAAATCGTAAGTGCCCAACATCAGCACCCAAATATCAAGAAAACTCGTGTCCAGCATCGACACGCAAAACCTCATATCTCGGGCACCCGTCAATCCGGGCCACCCCACGGGCTCTGTCTGCGGTGTCGGCCCTCGGCCCCGGCAGAACGAGTCGTCTCATATCCATCTCTCGACTCTGGTCGGTATCCTCCGGACAATCGCCAGGTCCAACCAGTCACCGGTAGGTAGTAGTCCCTCTGCCAGGCTCACCGTCTACTGCACAGCGATCCGTTCTCGCCATGGGGTACCATACCGAATCCACCATGTACCCGCAATCGGCCTCGTCCAGCTCCTCGACTCGGGTTTCCATGTATCGCTCTAGCACCGAGAAAACACATGGTGGACGCACTAAAATATCAAATCAAGGAAACCGGGTTTTTAAACAGTGTGTATTTTTCTTAAAATAGGACTCCGGTTCCCAAAATCCAGAAATCACATGAATCAATCTAATGCGTAAGTCCATGCCATATGTCGTATGGAAGAAAAGGAAAAACCGCTCTTTTTCTAAAAATATCCAGTTTGGAAAATACTAAATGCGGTCCCTTAGTTTTTAAGTCAAGTCAATGTCATCCATGTATGTTTCATATGAAAATGAGTATAGGTATGGATGTGCAAGAAGCTAAATATGCTAAGTGAGTATAGCAATATACACGTACACCAATGTGGAAATGATGCATATGGGTCCAAGATATATATATATATATACATAAGCATTATGATGAGCTACAAGGTGAACATGGTAAAAATATGCATATGTGGATATGGCAAAACATGACAACCTCAGTGAAATAGAATCAATATAACCTATAATTCCTAGCAATCCTATACTGTGAGTGTCATGGCAATCACTAACGGTGTGAGTGTAGCATGTAAATCGTGCTCGTGCAGTATGTACTGTTAGTGACGGTGCAGTGTTCTATACTACCCGCTCTATATAGGTAACAAGGGTATGCTACTTTGTATGTTTGCATGAACATAAAAACTAAACATCCTACTACGCCCAGACGCTTAACGCCATACGGGCGATTTCCCCGTAGATGTTAAATCTACTCACCTGGTCGTGTGCTAGGTATAGCCGATCACCTGCTTCCCTTTCCCAGCGGCGTCTGACGTACCAGCCTGCGAACCTGGAATTTACACAAGAATCCAAATAATATCAAAATCTCGCATACACGATAAAACAAAACGAGAACTCCTGTCGCGAATTGGCGCGCGTGTATGCGATACGCTGAAACGTGCGTGTATGTGCCTAGCGCTTACCCCGATACGCCGCGATACGCTGAATCACAGAACCACACGCATATCGCGCGTATCGCGCAGACCAAAAACACCAGAACAGAATATAGTGCCCCAGATTTTACCCAGATTAAAATATTGCAAAACTATGTATACCAGAGACCTACAAAATGTAGCAGACACCAGTAGAAAAACCTCTAGGACCTAACTCCCTAGTCTGGCCGCAATTTGCGGCCAGAATGAATTTTCTGGCGGCCTGGTTAGAGGGTGGTGGGGTCAGGCTCTGGTAGTTGGGTCAGTGTGTCACCAGTAGGCTATGGTCCCCTCAATTTTATTCTGAACCTACAAGGGTAGCAGCAGATCTCAAAAGCTATGTTTTGCTCAAAAACGCCAAGTTTTGTATCAGTTGAAAACTTAAGGTATTTTTGTGTATTCTGGGGTTTCCTAGGTTAACTTGGTCCTAACCATTCATAATTCGGCCAGTCTAACTATTATTAACATTACCTAACACCAAACCACAAGAATCACCAAAATCGTAAAATTATCGCAAAAAGGATACGCGCGCGTGAAACTATATGCGTGTGCTTACGACACGTCGCGACGCGTGTGAACCCTCCAGAACCAACCTCGACGCGCTGTGGTGTACGGCGCGCCACAAGAACCACGCGGATCATGCGCGTGTCGCACAAGGTTAAAAACATCGAAAACGCGTTTAGAGCTCCAGATTTTGCCTCTAGGACAAACTACAAAAGTTACAGATACCAAAAGCCTAAGCTACCCATAAGAACCCTACAGCCAAAAACCCAACATCCTAGCCCCTGTTCTGGCCGCAATTTGCGGCCAAAAGGAATAAACCGGCGGCCTCATTTTGGAGGTGGGTCCCCGTGCTCTGTGTGTGTGTTTCTGATGAGGTCACCATGCTGCAGTACTTACAATTTTATGATTTAAGGTTCGGGTCAACAGCAGATTTCACAGAGGCTTAAAAGTCCCTAAAATCGCTAATTTACGCCAAGTCGGGCAAATTGGTTATTCTGGTGAAAACTTGGATAAATATTGGTTCCACTAGCCTTAACAGCACTTACTAAGGTTATACTAACCATTAAAACCATTACTTAACTAAATTCCACCCCAAATCCCTACAACTAGCACTATACTACATAATATGAACACTAAACTATACTATCGACAATAACTTAGCAATAAAGAGTTGAGTTGAGGGGTTATACCTTTAGAGATCCTTGGTGAAGAAGAAAAGAACAAGGAGGAGGGGGAAAGAGGCTGTTGCTCCAGCTGGACTACTGCCTAGTTGTTGCTGCTACTGTTGCATGCTGCAGCTGAAACCTGCTGATGCATTGTTGCTGCTGAAGTTGAATTTGTGTGTGAGTTGCTGCTGTAGCAGCTGGGGGAAAAGGTTGTGTGTGATGTTGTGGTGTAGGGTTATGTATAGGATGGTGTGGGGGGTGTGATCATGACAAGGGCTGTTGGTGCAGCTGGGTTGCTGAGTTCTGAAGCAAAATGGTGGCTGAAGCTGATGTACAGTAATGAGTGGGGGTTTGGGCTGATGGGGTGGTTTTTGGGGGCTGATCTGATGTTGTTGGGACTGAGATTGAGTGTGAGTGAGAGGGATTTGAGTGAGAAGATATATTCAAAAAGTTTGGTGTGACACAACCTTAAACCATCATGGCAACCATCACATCTCTCTCTCTTTCTCTCTCTCTCTCTTTCTTTCTAGCAAGTCAACTTGAACCATCCTAAGCACCCTTGGTCAAAGCCAACCACCCTAGTTAAACTCATTTTCTCCAAAATCCACTCAATTAACTTAAGCAAGGCCCTAATCCTACCATGGTGGCTAAGCATGGCTAACCCACCATGCACACCCAAGCTAGGTCACTCTAAGTCTAACCCTAGCTATCGTGCACAAGTGTGTACGATCGAGATAAATTCCTACAAAAATAACTATAAAACCAGATAAATAACTAGAAACCCGTTTTGATAAACTTTTTACCAAAAACCCCCACATTAACACACAATTACTGTTAACCCTAAACTCAGGTGTTACAATTTTACTATTAAACATGGAATTTACAGTTTTCCAATTTGAACCCAATAATCAAATCTACCTGTTCAATCACATTTTACTGTTAAAATAGCTGGTAGCAATTATCCATGTAGTTCTGTTACATTCGGACACTCGCATGCATTAACCTGAAATAACTGTATTGGACCGTTACATAAATTATTGCACCTCTAAGGGTTCTTAAACCTGTTAACATGACTAAATGGCTATACTTGTCTTACTGCACTCTTGTAATCATCTCTGTGACAAATTTGATAACTGTGTTGCAAATTGAATGAAACTGCCTATTACTTAATTCATTGCTTATCTCATGTTGTTGATACCCATGCTAGATTATAAATGATTGTAAGCACACCCACGATATTGTTTACATCTTGACCCGACTTGCTATATATATATATTGATATACCTGACATGGTACCATACACTGTTGACTTGACCTGATGTACCATGACCTGATCCGTTACCTGATATTGTGTCTAATGCCAACAAACCTGACATGTAGTCCTCATGGACCGTTTCTGTTGTCTAACCAGACAAACCTGCTTTTACTCGATCCTGTGTTGGCATTAGTTCTTGACTACTAAATACCTGACTTGACATACATAACTTGGGGGTATGGGGAAATCAAAGGTGAAACCTGACTTGTAACTCAACAGTTCGATACCTGTTCTGATCAGTCTTACGGGCTAGGCCAGCCCCGGAGTGATGATGCTGACATCACTCGCCCATCCTGCTACCTGTTACTGCCTAGCGGCACGTCTCGGTTTCAGCCCAAGAGTCCTTGACCGTGGTCCTGGGCATGCACGGGATACTATTGAGTTATATCGACGATTCATCAATTGATTTCAAAGACTCTAGAATAGAAAACCTGATAGAACAATTTAAGTTTACCCACTGCACACTACCCTGCACTGCTTGACTCATATTATTGTTACTCTCGTTTTATTCATGTTTTTATTGCATTGCCTGCTACACTGTTCATATTATATTACTTGATGACATGACGCACTGACGTCTGGGTTTTGCATGGCCCAGATTCTGTACCGCTGTTGCAGTCCGAGCAGGAGTACTTCAGCCAACAGGCTGAGCTGTGAGTTCAGTAGTTGTTAGTTTTATTTTCTGCATTTATTTCTTGATGTGAGCCCGCATTATAGGACATACATTTCAGTTATTTGTATTGGATCATTTGCTTCCGCATTTATTTATTATTGACTCATGTTATCTTGGTTTATGGACATGTTTAGATAGTTTTATCTTACTCATGATATCTCTACAGCCGTAATGTGACTGTGGATGGATACTGCCTACCCACAAGTAGCATGGTTAGCTATGTCGCGTGCCCATTTTAGCGTAATCTGGGAAGCGGGGCGTGACAGATTAATCCATTTTTCTTTTTCTTCTTCAACCTTGAGCTTTGAGAAAGCTTACTAGGTTTTCATTTTGTGATGTTTAAGTGTGACAATTTGATATAAAAAGAAAGTATAAATACTACTCCATAATCCTCATCTAATCTAGCCAATTAGATTAGGGTGTTCACCTCATTAGAGAGTGAGAGCTTGAGTTATAGAAACTTCGACGTAGATCATCGAAGAAAAGGAAGACTACAAGCTAGCATGGATCGTTCGAGTTGTGGAGCTTCTCTTGAGTCCGGGAGATCGTGGATCGCGGCGAAGGGACTTCTACTCGGAGCTTATGAAGCGAAGAAGCGGACTACAAAGGTAGTAATCCCTCACTCTTAGTTGTAAAGATGTTTACTTGCATGTTAAACCCTAATAATCTAGCAAAGATCCCGGTTATGGGTTGTTCGGCACGTCTAAATTTTTATTCGGGCATGGTTGATGCCTCATAGACCTTCATAAGAGTGCCTAGGAACCTTACAGTGGTATCAGAGCCTAGCTAGAGCATTAGGCGACGTGTATACGAAGTTAAAACTCCGATCAAACCCCGAAATACCGATTTTGACCCCCTCTCTGGACAATTTTTAAAAATGTGATTTTTTCTATATTAAAAATACTCAAAAAATTCAGCAGGGAATTGTAAGTATTACTGTAGAAAACGAGCAGGTAATTCGTATGGACCGCCGCGGAACCACGGCAATACCTTGCTTGTGCCACGGATCCGCGGCCGTACAATCGAATTGTGCTTTGGTTTTGGCACAGTAATATCCGTAGCTGTTAGTGCAAATTTCTGAGTATTTTTAATCTGACTCAAGTGTTGAGTGTTCTGGGGATTATTTTGAATTCGTTGATTCGATCGGAAAATTTAATTTTGTTATTTTTCCGGATAATTTAGAAACTTTTAAAATGTTCGAACGGATATCATTAACTCATTTTTTCCCGGCACGAAAAACTTTCAAGTGTTGAATTTTTCTTGAGTTTAAATCTTTCGGAAAAACGTGCAAGTAACACGATGGACCCTCTAGAAGAACACAAACCTTAACTCGATTATGTGACCTTCTGAACCGCCTCTAAACCTTAAGGTTTGGGGCAGTACGGCGTGCCACATGTGAGGCGTTGGCTTGACCCTTCTACGACAGGACCATTGGTACTGTGACAGATTCTGGGATTGTTTGAACTCCGCTCAAGTGTTGAGCTATTTAGGAAATCTTAGGTATTTGATTATCCGATTGGAAAGTTTAATACTGTCTATTTATCTAGAATGTGATAAAATATGTGGAATTCATATGGTTAGGAATGAAATAATAAGTATGTGATATTTCAGATTTACGATGTCTAAAGTGATTGTGGATTCCAAATGTTATAGTTTTAAAATTTCTTTTCTGTGACCGTAAGTGTAGTATGTAGTTGTATTGCCAGTTTTCGTTGCTATACATCAACGACGATCGGTGTATGCATACTTACTTACGTTGATGATATGAGATATTATGTGTTGCTGTGATATGTTATATTGGATCGTCGTGTTCTGAATAGCCGGGGGTTTTATGTGAGATGAGGGTTTTTATTTTCATTCATGTAAAATTCATTTGTATGTAATATTCTTTTATTGGGGCACTTCCGGGATGAGGTTGATGTCACCAGTGTATATTATTTACTTTTCCGCATTAGGTAGACCCAAGGAGGGGAGCACAAGTAACCGGGTTCTAGGGTCCAGTGGGAGGCCATCTCGAGGAGTCGAGACCGAGTCTCCTAACCCTAGAATTGGCAGTGTTGCTTGCCACTCTCGTAGGGGTCTAGGGATGTGGGTTTGGCTATTCATCGCGACCGTGGAATCCGTGTTTTATACAGGCTCGTATGAAAACACGGACATCCTAGTATATCCAATATTTCATATATGTTCTTCTGCTGCAATGTTCTGTGATGAGATCATATTACTGCCTGAGACGAATGCTTATACTATATATATATATATATGCTGATATATAAATATTACAGCTTTCGTTTCTTCTGTGATGCTTAGGAAGCATATAGCTGATGGGATTTATTAATGAGATTAATAAAAAGAAAAGAAACCTAAAAGATGTTGTAGAATCAAAACTTTATAAAAAGGGTAGCTACAGGTTTGCTTTGCATAGCGGTATATATGATATACCTAGCACCTTATTCGATGAGGAAAGAGCCGAGATCCCTTCACCGGGAGTGACCTCTTTAGCGAAACTGGAAGATGCTACAAACTCGCGGTTTAGTTTTTGACAGCTTATATAGTTCTTGCTTTGCACAGTGGTATATATGATATACCCTGCACCTTATTCGACGGGGAAAGAGCCGAGATCCCTTCACCGGGAGTGACCTCTTTAGCGAAACTAGAAAAGCCTCAAAAACACTCCTTTTCAAAAATCACTTATTTCTACAACGATATCAAGCTCATTACGCTCATGGTTTTCTGAAAAACCTGCGTAGCCCTCCGTCATTTCAGATAAAGACTATTTAGTATTCGTGTTGCGTTTGTTGGCCTTTGTCAAGGCGTAGTGTGCGGTTGCTGACCGGTACATATCTGTTTAAGTATGTGATGTGATTGGATTAGGGTATTCGTACGACCTTGTTGGCCTTTGTCAAGGGTCGTGCTGGTAGGTTTATTTCAATCAAGAAATGACGGGTTGAACTTGATTAGCTTCCTATGGTTTGTTGGCCTTTGTTAAGTTCATAGGGGTTAGGGGCAAAAGTATTATTGGGAATTTCAAGCGTTGAAATTTGCAATGAGATTGCATACCTCCTATGAGATAGTTGGATCCCGATACCCACTGCGAGTAAGAGTTACTCCTGGGAGAATTTTACACAGGACAATTAGCCGATCAAGTAGGTGTCTAGAAAGGTGTTAACGGGGTTATGCCTCTAGGAAAACGAGGTTTATTTTAATTAGGTCCGTGCGAAAGCACGGGGAACCTCCCTCAAGTACCGACACTGATCTGGCTGAAAGATTGACGAAATTGTAGGGTGTAATTAATCCCGGCTAATCTTACCTTTTAGGGTTTGAAGGAAGATTTGATAAAAACAGTGGGAGGCATCCTGATTAGATAAGATAATAACCAATCTAATCTTGCAAAAGCATACGCTAAAGTGCTTTCTTCTCTCTCTCTCCAGGTAGCAACCATGTCAAGCCATAATCAAGATAATAATATGGATGTATTGACTGAACCCGCTTATTTTACTGAGCAGGGGATCGTTGGTCCCGTTCTTTCTTATAAGAGTTATAAGACTGAACAGGAAACAAGAGAATATCTGGATTCTCATGCCGCCCAAACTAAGAACATGCATGCTGATGCATCTTCTTCGGGTGTGTTAGTTATTGAGAACTGTTTCTCAGTTCACCCTACGTCCTGGGTATTAGATACCGGATCCGGATCCTGCAGGGTTCCTAGGCACTCTAGTGAGGTCTCCCAAGCCATCAACCATGGCAATTTCAAAAATTATGGTGCCTACAAACCCTAGTGTACGGATCGATAACTAGATGTCTAGGCGAAAAGAAAGCTAGCTAACAACTTAGCTAATGAGAATACGGAAATACAACCTTTGTAGATCCGGTGCTCCACCTCCATGGCTCCGCAACGATGTCGTCTCCGCTGTCCAAATCAAATCCGGGCTCTAGAGTCGGCTTCGTCGGAGAATGGGCAAGCTAGGTCGTCGATGTCCATGCCGAAGATGATCTACGTCGAGGCATCGCTAGATCAAGCTCACAACTTCACCAAGTCATGAAACTTGTGAAGTAAACACACTCTACTACTTGGCAAGAGGTAGAGGATGAAGAAATAGGAAGTGGGTAGACTTTAGTTTTGGATTTCTCACTCTTTTCCAACAATCACCATTGATGGACTTCAAGCTTCTTCACTTGAAGCAAGGAAGAAGAAGAAGAAAATAATATGATAAGTTAAATGAAAAATGAAAAGAAAATGAATTCTTATCATAATTTTAACCATGGTCAAGTGTAGAGAATGAATCATGGTTAGTGGGAATGGTTAGGGTTAAGGATGAGATAAATATGGTTGACTTTATCAAAGCTTCATGAAGCTTCAACTAAACTCCAAATCTAGCAACCATTCTTTTCTCTTTTCTTTTATTCATTTATCAAAAATAAAAAGGATAATTAAATAAGATAAATGAATAACAAATAAGAAACCCTAACCATTTCATTAACCAAGGTTTAATACTTTACACTTAACCAAAAAGGATGTATCATCAAACATGATACAAGCAAGTGCACAAAATCATATCGCATATGTAATGCGCACACCCGAGTGAGAAAATCCATTTAAAGTGAACCAATACTAGTTAATGCAAAGTAATATATCAAATATATAATTATACATTAAATCATTAAATCAACACTTGATTCAATGATCCGGTCATGTCGCACACAACCGACTAGTATTCAATGTATCGGCTTATCGAATCAACGCTTGAATCGATAACTAGGTTATATCGCATACAACCATTCGATACATTCATCGCGAGAATGGAATACGGTATCACATACACGTATTATTCTCGGTCCCGCACATATCTCATATGCGCTCCTATTTCGTTTCGCTTGAGCCAGGAAACCTCTGTGTAGGACTCTAAAGACTCGTCAATACGCCGGCAGCGGATGATGATCATATCAAACACCCACAAGCCGCAAGCGGTCTGCTAAACGTAACGGCCACCCGGGTATTGAGCGATCTGAAGATCGACGAGCAAGCCCGCTCACACTCCAGTGAATCCGACCAGTAACACTACCGTACAGTCCGGTCTGATCGTCTGATATGTCGCATATCTCGCCTAGGGGTGGTATACGTCAGACCCCAATAGCTCAATAAGTCGTGTCGATATGAGGTCTATAACTGTTCGAGAAACTACTGGTAACACTTACCAGTAAATCTCAGCAACCCTGGCCAGGGATTTGCTGTTATAGCCAATCGAACACAGCGCAACATCAACCCCCATATACCGGGAGAGACGAATCCCCTCCTATCGCTCATTGCCTCCATGTGACTCGGGACTGTACCCAAAAACCACCGTTTTGCACGCCCTCTTGGACGTGGTAAGATGGAAATCAAAGCACAGTGGGAACCACACGAGACTCTATGACGATCTCGGGTCAACAGACTACTTTGTACCAGTGTCACCAGAGAACTGCCATCTGACGTGAGGTATAATACCATCTGGGAGTTCTCGGCGAGTCCGTCCAGTGTACCCAGTCTTTACTGAGCACCCGTATATCATCTCTGATGTCAAACACCGATGGATATGGGATCATCCATCGCCCATCTGTATGGATCGAGAAGGTATACGCTAGTCTACTCTGGTATATCGATGCCCCGTCTCGATACACCCTCGACTAGGGACTTTGAAGGATGTACTTATGGACTACCATGTCCCCACTAGTATGATCCGCATCATAGTCTAGGTAGTCAAGTACAGATCCTAAGGGCTTTACCAACATGTAACAGAGAGACAATCAGCATACACGTTAAGGTAAAGTGTAACCAGATAGCATACTATCATGTCGAGCAAGAAAGTCCTCCCTATATATGTCCCAGCATCCACTACAATATACATCCTATGTACAGTAATGGCCTCTAGGGCATACATATAACTAACAATCTCCCACTTGCACTAGGGCCATCTGTAGCAGTGGTTTGAAGTATCTCATACTCAACCATCCCATAAAAGTCTCTCTCTGGGAACAGGCCTTTGTGAGTGGATCCGCTGTGTTGTCGTCTGAGTCTACTCTCCTTACCTCGATCTCCCTGGAGATCAACTATCTCCATGATCAAGTGATACTGCCTTAGAATATGTCTGGATCACTGATGGGACCGGCGTTCCTTGGCATAAGCCACAACTCCATTGTCTCACAATGGTAGGAACGTAGTTCATCTCATGAACCAATATACACCCAAACAGCCTCTTTGGTAGCATCTTAAGTAGCGATGTATCCTGCCTTTATCGTCTAGTATGTCACGGTATCTAGCTTGGAACTCTTCCAACATACCGTCCCTTTACTGAGGGTAAAGACAATGCCTGCGACTGACACTCAGTCGTCTTTATCACCCTGGAACACTTCCAGTGATTCTCCTCAGGATCGATTGATACCATCTCACTACAACTACTGAGAATCCTAACATCCAATTAAATCTATCTCATAGATCCAAAATCCAGGATTTAGTAGGTATCACTTTGATCCTATATGGAGAATTCTAGTGATAAGCGGAGATTGACCGAGCGTAGCATAAGAAACTCTTTTCTTATCAAGAGTATGTCATCCACGTACTCTACGAGGATCGCTACCATACTCCCTACTACCTTTTTGTTTATACAAGGTTCATCTACCATTTTGATGATGCCAAACTCTTTGACTATTACATCAAAACAGACGTTCCAACTCCGCGATGCCTGCTTTATCCTATAAAGCATCTTGCACACGTTTCCGCTGCTCCCACTGTCTACGAAGCCCTCTGGCTGTGTACTTATAGACACACTCTTCTAAATCATCATTTAGAAAAGCAGTCAAGACACTCAAACGCCAGATATCGTAGTTATGGTATGTAGCCGTGGCAAGTAGGATCTGGATGGACTTAAGCATAGATACTGGAAAAGGTTTCATCATTATCCACGCCTGGTCGATGACGAAAACCTTTAACAAGTCTAGCTTTGAAAGTCTCAACCTTTCCATGTACACCAAGTAATCTTCTCAAGATATACTTGCTCCTGATGGGGATTTAACCCTTCAGATCTAGCAGCTAAAGTCCATACTTTGCTGGTGTATAAGGATTCCATCTCAGATTACTAAGCATCCAGCCATTCTTACAGAGTCTTACCCCCGATGGCCAGCTCGAAACTAGTTGGGTCATCATCTCATGATGCAATCCTCGCTCCCACTGTCATAGAGAAACCGAAGTATCTCTCAGGTGGGTGAGGAACCCTACTAGATCGGCGGAGAGGCTGAGGTTCGTTGGAATCTACTGAATCCTTTGGTTCTATCAAATCATCAGCTGCAGTTTGTATAGCTGGAACCTTTCCAGTTCTACATAACTGACCTTGCCTCGAGCTTGTCCGGATTTTGCTTTTAGACATAGGCCGGACAACCCCAAATCTTAACTAGCTTAAGATATGGGCTCTTCCCTTTCCATATCAAATATGAAGTGGTAGGCAACTGATTTGATTCGAACCTTATTCAATAGGTATGCAGCTTCTCAAGTGCATAACTCCCAAAAGGAAATAGGTAACTCAGTAGTACTCATCATAGAGCACACCATATTATATAGGGTGTGATTGCTCCACCCCGATATACCATCGTGCTATGGTGTATGCAGAGGAGTAATACTGAGAGAGAATCTCATTCTCCTTTAGAATAGTCCAGTATTTCCGTGCTGATGTATTCTTCTCCTTGATCACATCAAAGGACATAATACTTTTACCCGTATTTTGGTTCTCTACTTCTAACTTATATTCCGTGAATATCTCAAAAGCTTCGGACTTGTGTTTCAACAGGAACATATGTCTGAATCTAAAGAGATCATCAGAGAACGTAATGAAGTATAAAGAACCAGTCCTGGCATATGTAGACAGGGGACCTACATACATCAACATGTATCATCCCAAGAGTTTACTAACTCTTTCTCTGTTTCCAGTAAACGGAGCTGAGGTCATTATTTCTTTGTGACATGACTGGCAAGTTTCATAAGATGTAAATTCAAACTGATTTAAATATACATCTATATGTAACTCTAGCCAGTCGGGTCGCATTGATCTGACCTAGTCTACAATACCTCAAGAAGAATTCGTTCATTTCTGAACTCTTCCTCTTGTGTGTGTTCCGTATACTTAGATCTGTAGTTTGATTTAGAACATCAATGCTTTTAGATAACGTGCCTGAACCGATCAACTTTTGATATAGGAAATGTTCAAAACATTATCCAACTATACAAAATTTTACCGTTTCTTTACTGATAAAGAGACAGATACGATTTTGTATATCAGGTTCGGTATCTAATAACATTCGTTCAGAATCAATGTACTGTAATACAGGGTGACAGTGACCAACAGACTTGGCTGCAACATTTGCCCCGTTTTCTGCCTCATGAAACTTATCACCCGTTCTCAGTTCTCTACCTTTCTGTAGCCCTATGTAACAGATTACATATCTGGGATCCTGATCTGGTATCAGATACCCAGGACGTAGAGGATACTGAGAAACAGTTCTGTATAATGAACACACCCGAAGATGATGCATCATCATGCACTCTCCTCGTTTGGGCGGCACGGGAAATCTGGTATTCCCCAATTTCCTGCTCGGTCTTATAACAATTATAAGTTGGAGCGGGACCAACGTTCCCCAGCTCAGTATAACAAGCGGGTTCGGTCAATAATCCATTTTATTATCTTGATTAAGGCGTGATATGGTCGCTACCAGGAGAGAGAGAGAAGAAAACACTCAGCGTGCGCTCTGTCAAGAATAGATTGGTTATTATTTTATCTAATCAGGATGGCTCCCACTGCTTTTTATCAAATCTTCCTTCAAACCCTAAAAGGAAAGACTAGCCGGGATTAATTACACACTACAAGTTCGCCAATCTTTCAGCCAGGCCAGTGTCGGTACTTTGAGGGAGGTCCCCCGTGCTTTCGCACGAACCTAATTACTGTAAACCTCGTTTTCCCAGAGGCGTAACCTCGTTAACACCTTTCTAGACACCTACTTGATCGGCTAATTGTAATGTATAAAACTCTCCCAGGAGTAACTCTTACTCGCAGCGGGTATCGAGATCCAACTATCTCATAGAAGGTATGCAATCTCATTGCAAATTTCAACACTTGAAATTCCCGATAATATTTTGCCCCTAGCGTCCTATGACCTTGACAGAGGTCAACAAACCATAGGCTGCTAGTCAAGTTCAACCCGTCATTTCCTGATTGAAGTAAACCCACCCGCACGACCCTTGACAGAGGTCAACAAGGTCGCACGACTACCCTAAATCAATCACATCATATGCTTATGCAGATAAGCACTAATCAGCTACCGCACACTACGCCTTGACAGAGGTCAACAAACGTAGCACGAATACTAACTAGTACTTATCTGAAATGACGGAGGGCTACGACAGGTTTTTCTGAAAACCTATTGCGTAATGAACTTGATATCGTTGTAGGATCGAATGATTTTTGAAATGGAGTGCTTTTGAGGCTTTTCTAGTTTTGCTAAAGGAGTCACTCCCGGTGAAGGGATCGTCGGTCCTTTCCTCGTCGAATGAGGTGCGGGATATATCACATATATCACTGTGCAAAGCAAAAACACTTAAAAGCAATCAAAAGACAAACCGAGTGTGTAGCATCTGCCAGTTATTGCTAAAGAAGTCACTCCCGGTGAAGGGATCTCGGTCCTTTCCTCATCGAATAAGGTGCAGGATATATCACATATACCTCTGTACAAAGCAAGAACTGTAGCTACCTGTTTTATTTTGAAATTCGATTCTACAACATCTTAGGTTTCTTTTATTTCATTAATCACATTAATGAAGTCCCATCATTTAAGTACCTAAACATCACAGATAAATACGACGTACACTTATGCCATCCGCATTCGCCTCGATGTCCCCTCGTGCACCGTTAGGTTAGGTAACTAACGGCAGAGCGGGGCAGGGCTAGCGCGGGTGTAAAACATAAGTAACGTCTATATAATATATCATATATACTATATACTGTATCTATCACAGAACATCACATGATCACATCACAGATATCGCAGCAGAAGAATCATATGAAATATTGGATATACTAGGACGTCCGTGTTTTCAATACGAGCCAGTATAAAACACGGATTCCACGGTCGTGATGAATAGCCAAACCCACACCCCTAGACCCCTACGAGAGCGGCAAGCAACCCTACCAATTCTGGAGTGGGTTTGTAGGCACCATAATTTTTGAAATTGCCATGGTTGATGGCTTGGGAGAACTCACTAGAGTGCCTAGGAACCCTGCAGTGGTATCAGATCGATAACTAGATGTCTAGGCGAAAAGAAAGCTAGCTAACAACTTAGCTAATGAGAATACGGAAATACAACCTTTGTAGATCCGGTGCTCCACCTCCATGGCTCCGCAACGATGTCGTCTCCGCTGTCCAAATCAAATCCGGGCTCTAGAGTCGGCTTCGTCGGAGAATGGGCAAGCTAGGTCGTCGATGTCCATGCCGAAGATGATCTACGTCGAGGCATCGCTAGATCAAGCTCACAACTTCACCAAGTCATGAAACTTATGAAGTAAACACACTCTACTACTTGGCAAGAGGTAGAGGATGAAGAAATAGGAAGTGGGTAGACTTTAGTTTTGGATTTCTCACTCTTTTCCAACAATCACCATTGATGGACTTCAAGCTTCTTCACTTGAAGCAAGGAAGAAGAAGAAGAAAATAATATGATAAGTTAAATGAAAAATGAAAAGAAAATGAATTCTTATCATAATTTTAACCATGGTCAAGTGTAGAGAATGAATCATGGTTAGTGGGAATGGTTAGGGTTAAGGATGGGATAAGTATGGTTGACTTTATCAAAGCTTCATGAAGCTTCAACTAAACTCCAAATCTAGCAACCATTCTTTTCTCTTTTCTTTTATTCATTTATCAAAAATAAAAAGGATAATTAAATAAGATAAATGAATAACAAATAAGAAACCCTAACCATTTCATTAACCAAGGTTTAATACTTTACACTTAACCAAAAAGGATGTATCATCAAACATGATACAAGCAAGTGCACAAAATCATATCGCATATGTAATGCGCACACCCGAGTGAGAAAATCCATTTAAAGTGAACCAATACTAGTTAATGCAAAGTAATATATCAAATATATAATTATACATTAAATCATTAAATCAACACTTGATTCAATGATCCGGTCATGTCGCACACAACCGACTAGTATTCAATGTATCGGCTTATCGAATCAACGCTTGAATCGATAACTAGGTTATATCGCATACAACCATTCGATACATTCATCGCGAGAATGGAATACGGTATCACATACACGTATTATTCTTGGTCCCGCACATATCTCATATACGCTCCTATTTCGTTTCGCTTGAGCCAGGAAACCTCTGTGTAGGACTCTAAAGACTCGTCAATACGCCGGCAGCGGATGATGATCATATCAAACACCCACAAGCCGCAAGCGGTCTGCTAAACGTAACGGCCACCCGGGTATTGAGCGATCTGAAGATCGACGAGCAAGCCCGCTCACACTCCAGTGAATCCGACCAGTAACACTACCGTACAGTCCGGTCTGATCGTCTGATATGTCGCATATCTCGCCTAGGGGTGGTATACGTCAGACCCCAATAGCTCAATAAGTCGTGTCGATATGAGGTCTATAACTGTTCAAGAAACTACTGGTAACACTTACCAGTAAATCTCAGCAACCCTGGCCAGGGATTTGCTGTTATAGCCAATCGAACACAGCGCAACATCAACCCCCATATACCGGGAGAGACGAATCCCCTCCTATCGCTCATTGCCTCCATGTGACTCGGGACTGTACCCAAAAACCACCGTTTTGCACGCCCTCTTGGACGTGGTAAGATGGAAATCAAAGCACAGTGGGAACCACACGAGACTCTATGACGATCTCGGGTCAACAGACTACTTTGTACCAGTGTCACCAGAGAACTGCCATCTGACGTGAGGTATAATACCATCTGGGAGTTCTCGGCGAGTCCGTCCAGTGTACCCAGTCTTTACTGAGCACCCGTATATCATCTCTGATGTCAAACACCGATGGATATGGGATCATCCATCGCCCATCTGTATGGGTCGAGAAGGTATACGCTAGTCTACTCTGGTATATCGATGCCCCGTCTCGATACACCCTCGACTAGGGACTTTGAAGGATGTACTTATGGACTACCATGTCCCCACTAGTATGATCCGCATCATAGTCTAGGTAGTCAAGTACAGATCCTAAGGGCTTTACCAACATGTAACAGAGAGACAATCAGCATACACGTTAAGGTAAAGTGTAACCAGATAGCATACTATCATGTCGAGCAAGAAAGTCCTCCCTATATATGTCCCAGCATCCACTACAATATACATCCTATGTACAGTAATGGCCTCTAGGGCATACATATAACTAACAGATCCCACGTATGTAAATTGTTATATGGGCTACGTAAAGGTAGAGAACTGGGAAAAGGTGATCATTCCGTACATGTAGGGAATGGTGCAAGTATTGCAGCCAAAGTAGTTGGCAAATATCACCTTGTATTACTAAGTAGTAATGCACTGATTCTGAATGAGTACTATTATATACCGAACATGATGTGCAACATTATATCAGTTTCTTTACTAAGTAAAGAAGGATATAATTTTGTAGTACAGGATAATGTTATGAACATATTCCTGAATCAAAAGTTGATTGGATAAGGCTCGTTACATGATGGCATATTCATTCTCAATCAAAATACAGTCCTTAATATACAAAACACACACAAAAGGAAAAGTTCAGAAATGAACGAATCCTACTTGTGGCATTGTACACTTGGTCATATCAATGCGACACGACTAGCTAAGTTACATAAGGATGGATATTTGAATCCGTTCGAATTATCATCTTATGAAACTTGTCATTCATGTCTCAAAGGCAAAATGACCAAAGCTCCGTTTAGTGGACACGGAGAAAGAGTTACCGAACTCTTAGGACTGGTACATAGTGATGTATGCGGTCCCATGTCTACACATGCCAGGAATGGTTCTTCCTACTTTATTACATTCACTGACGATCTCTCAAGATTCTGCTCCTGATAAAACACAAGTCTGAAGTTTCTGAGAAATTCAGAGAATATAAGCATGAAGTAGAGAACCAAACGGGCAAAAGTATTAAGATTCTTCGATCTGATCGAGGAGGTGAATACTTAAGCAATGAGTTCCTAGATTATCTAAAAGAGAATAGGATTCCCTCTCAGCTTACTCCTCCTTATACACCACAGCACAACGGTGTATCGGAGCGGAGGAATCGCACCCTATTAGATATGGTGCGCTCTATAATGAGCACTGCTGAGTTACCTATTTCCTTCTGGGGACATGCACTGGAGACAGCTGCATACCTATTGAATCAAGTTCCATCTAAATCTGTACCTACCATACCATATGAGATATGGAGTGGGAAGAGACCATGTCTTAAACAAGTTAAGATATGGGGATGTCCAGCCTATGTTAAAAAGCAAAATCCGGACAAACTCGAGGCACGGTCAGTTCTTTATAAGTTTGTGGGATATCCTAAACATTCACATGGATATCTATTCTACCACAGCGAGGAACAAAAGGTGTTTGTTTCTCGACATGCCACCTTTTTAGAAAAGGAATTTCTTGTAAAAGAAATTAGTGGCAATGCGGTAGAGCTGGAAGAGGTTCCAGCACCACAAACTACAACTGATGATTTATTGGAACCAGAGGATTCAGTAGTACTCGACGAACCCAGCCTCTCCGCCGATCTAGCAGGGTTTCTCATCCACCTGATAGATACTACGGTTTTCTCATTGATGGTGGGAGCGAGGATTGCATCATGGAAGCTGATGACCCAACTAGTTTCGAGCAGGCCATCATGAGTGGTGACTCTGTGAAATGGCCGGATGCAATGCGATCTGAGATGGAATCCATGTACACCAACAAAGTATGGACTTTGGAAAATGCTCCTAAAGGGGTAAAACCCATTGGGAGCAAATGGATCTTTAAAAAGAAAATTGGTGTAGATGGAAAAGTTGAGACTTTCAAAGCTAGACTTGTTGCAAAGGGTTTTCGTCAACGACCAGGTGTGGATTATAACGAAACCTTTTCTTCAGTGGCTATGCTTAAATCCATCCGGATCTTACTTGCCATTGCTGTATACCATGACTATGAAATCTGGCAAATGGATGTTAAGACCGCCTTTCTAAACGGTGATTTAGAAGAGTGCGTGTACATGACTCAGCCAGAGGGCTTCGTAGATAGTGGGAGCAGTGGAAAGGTGTACAAGCTGCTTAAATCCATTTATGGGTTAAAGCAAGCATCGCGGAGTTGGAACATCTGTTTTGATGTTGTAGTCAAAGAGTTTGACTTCGTCAAAAATATAGATGAACCTTGTATTTATAAGAAGGTTGCAGAGAGTAAGGTTGTATTCCTCGTATTGCACGTGGATGACATACTCTTGATAGGAAATGATGTTTCTATGCTGCAATCAGTCAAGCTTTTCTTATCACAAAGATTCTCAATGAAAGATCTAGGTGATGCCTCCTGCATATTGGGAATCATGATCTATAGAGATAGATCTAAACGGATACTGGGATTGTCCCAATCCAGGTACATTGACACCATACTAAAGAGGTTTAGTATGGAAGAATCCAAGCGTGGGAACCTACCCACTATCTCTGGACTCACTCTCTCCAAAGAGATGTCTCCCAAGACTGATTTGGAGAGAGCTCGCATGCAAGGGATACCCTATGCTTCGGCACTAGGCGCTATCATGTATGCGATGCTATGTACCAGACCCGATGTAGCATACTCACTAAGTGTAGTAAGTAGGTATCAAGCAGATCCAGGAGAGAGTCACTGGGTAGCTATGAAGAACATTCTCAAGTACTTGAGAAGGACTAAAGAGATGTTCTTGGTGTATGGTAACAGAGAACTCCAGGTGGAGTCCTTTAACAATTCAAGCTTCTAAAGTGATAAGGACGACTCTAAGTCGCACTTGAGATTTGTCTTTACCCTCAATGGAGGGGCGGTGTGTTGGAAGAGTTCCAAACAGGATACTGTTGCAGACTCGACGATGGAGGCTAAATACATCGCTGCCAACGATGCTGCCAAAGAGGCTGTCTGGATAAAGAAGTTCATTAGTGAGATTGGTGTGGTTCCATCCATTGAACATCCAATACCTCTGTATTGTGATAACAATGGAGCTGTGGCTTTGGCCAAGGAATCCAGGTCCCATCAAAAGTCAAGACATATTCTGAGGCGGTATCACCTGATCAGGGAGATAGTTGATCGCCGGGAGATTGAGGTCGGGAGAGTAGATACGAAGGACAACACTGCGGATCCACTCACAAAGGCCATTCCCCAGATACAGTTTGAGAGATTATTCAGGATGCTAGGTATGAGATACTACAGTAGCTGGCCTTAGTGCAAGTGGGAGATTGTTAGTTATGTATATGCCCTAGAGGCCATTGTTGTACATATGATGTATATTATAATGGATGCTTGGATATATATAGAGAGGACTTTCTTTCTCGTCATGATAGTATGCTATTTGGTTTCACTTTATCTTAACATGTTGACTTGTATTGGTTTACTGTCTTACTCTCACATGTTGATAAAGCCCTTAGGATCTGTACTCGACTGCTGGGACTAAGATGAGATCATACTAGCAGGGCCACGGTAGTCGATGAGTACATCTTATAACTGTTCCTAGTCGAGGGTATATCGAGACAGGGCATCGATACACCAGAGTAGACTAGCGTATACGCATCTTGAACCATATGATGGGCGATGGATGATCCCATATCCATCGGTGTTTGACATCAAGGATGGTGTACGGGTGCTCAGTGGAGACTAGGTATACTGGACGGACTCGCTGAGAACTCCCGGATGGTGATATACCACACGTCAGATGGCAGTTCTCCGGTGACACTTATACAGGGTAGTTTGTAGACCCGAGATCGTCATAGAGTCTTGTGTGATTCCCACTGTGCTTTGATTTCCACCTTAACACGTCTAAAAGGGCGTGCAAAATGGTGGCCTTTGGTTGCAGTCCCAAATCGCATGGGAGCAATGAGCGATAGGAGGGGATTCTTCTCTCCCGGTATAGGGAGTTGATGTTGTGCTGTGTTCGATTGGCTATAACTGGAAGTCCCTGGCCAGGGCTGATATAGAGATTTACTGGTAAGTGTTACCAGTAGTTTCTCGACCCGTTATAAGCCTCACATCGACACGACTTATCGGTTACTGGGGTCTGACGTATACCCCCCTAGACTAGATATGCAACATATCAGACGAAAAGACCGGACTGTACGGGAGTATTACTGATTGGATTCACAGGAGAATGTACATGCTAGCTTGTTGATATTCTGATCGCTCAATACCTGGGTGGCAATTACGTTTAGCTAACCGCTTGCAGCTTGTGGGTGTTTGATATGATCATCACCTGCTACCGGCGTATTGACGATTCTTTAGAGTCCTACACAGAGGTTTCTTGACTCAGGCAAAACGGAGTAGGGACACATATGTGATATGTGCACGACCGAGGATAATGCGATATGAGATACCGTATTATATTCTCGCGATATTTAGATATGAGCCGGGTCATCGGATCAAGTGTTGATTCGATGAATCGGTACATAATATATTAGCCGGTTATATTTGATATAGCCGGATTGTCGGATCAAGTGTTGATTCGATAATTTAATGTATAATAATATATATGATATATTGCATTACATTATCTAATATTGGCTCGCTTTATTATTTCATTTTCTCACCGGGTAATACATTGATATATATGCGATATATGTTAATTGTATTATTTTCTTTTGTTACAAATATATAATATATATGTGATATATATTATTGTAACATGATATGATTATTAATGTAACATGTTTAGGGGAGATTAAACAAGGTTAGGGTTTGAATTGGGTTAGTTCTTTCATGAACCTTCTAGAAGGTTTTCTTTTGTCATGAGCTTAGATATTATGGTTGATATTTTCTAGTGACTCATTGTTTAACCCAACCCAAACCCTAGCCCTAGTTAATTCTCTACATGGGTTAGCCTTGTCATAGTTGACCATGGTTACATTATTAATCATATATCTTTTCATTATTCATCACAAAAGGATTAATCCATTTTTCTTCTTCTTCTTCAACCTTGAGCTTTGAGAAAGCTTACTAGGTTTTCATTTTGTGATGTTTAAGTGTGAGAACTGTAAGTCCATGCTACCTCTCCCGGTACTTTCGGGAATGCGGAATTTGGTAAAAAACGATTTTTACGGAGGTGGTAACATGGACCTAAAACCCGGATCTTGGTTAAACATCTATCTAACAACCTAACTATGAGTTTCTAGCTACTCGGTTAGGGGGTTATACCTTGCTTGTCTTGAACTCCTTCGTCTTCAAGCTCCGATGGTGGTCCGGATTGGCTTCTTCTCGTCGTCTCCGTACGCCGAAGATAGATCCACCTGAAAGCTCCAACCTTTGGCTCCTTCTTCGTTCTTTGAAGAAACTAGTTCACTCGGTTTGCTAAACCTTGTGAACTAGAATGAGTAGAGAATAGTTTGTGTGGGATTTTATCTATGGTTCTTGATTCTCAACTCATGAGATAAGAGAACCATAGATTAAAGAGAGGGAGCAAGAGCAAGAGAGTGAGAGCAAAGCAAGAGAGCTCAAGAACAAGAGAGAGAATGAGCAAGAAAGAATGAGCAACTCTTTTGTCTCTCACCCTCTCATAATCCAAAGTCATGATAACTCATCATACTAAAAAAGTCTTATGTGATGGTTGAAGCAACCATAACCATATCATTTCATGCACTCATTTTACACAAATGAGCAAGCAAACAAAAGTCTTTGCCATGAAATGATGGCTATGGTTATCATGATGGTCAACTAGTCAAGCCTAGTCAACCGGTCAACAAAGTCAACAAGTCAACAAAAGTCAACAAGTCAATAAAGTCAACAAAAGTCAATAACCATGTCACCATAATACTTAATTAATATAATAGTTAATCACATATCAAATTCTCATTAGGGTTGAGCAAAAAGTCAAATAGTCAACGGTCAACTGTCAACAACCCTAATGAGAATCCGCTGCCTCTGCCTCCCTGTCAACTGTGCATACACACCCGCATCCGCGTTCCGAGGAACACGAATGCAAACCGGATAAATCCAATCCCAAAAGGTATACTAGGATCTGGCTTAAACCAAAGCCCGCTAGTGTAAACTGTCCGGACACTGTACGTGCACAAGTGCACGGATGTGACCGAACTCTGTCGCAAAACCATGCGACCTGTCGCAATACCATGCGACCTCTACTCTTTTGCCTAAAGGCGAAAAGCTTTCTGTGTAGGACTCTAAAGACTCGACACTACGCTGGCAGTGGGTTTAACCACAGACCGCAAGCGGCACTAGCTGTGCGTAACGGTCCCCAGGTAATGCCGACAAGAAGACCGACGAGACGAAAACCCATCTGAACTCCTACTGAGCCTGAGTGTGACATTCTCCGTACAGTCCGGTCTGTTCGTCTGATACATCGCATGGCGGGCCTAGGGGGCGGTAAACGTCAGTCCCCCAATAGTGGTACAAGTCGTGCCGGAGCGAAGCCCAAAACACCCTGAGATAACACTGGAAACCTACCAGTATATCTCGTTTGCCCTGGCCAGGGACTACTCGTGTAATGGCTCTCCTAGACACAGCGCGATGTCAACCCCCAATACCGGGAGAGACGAATCCTGTCTAACCGTCACTGCCTTCAAGTGCTTCGGGACTGCACCCAACCACTACCTGTTTGCACGGCTCCTTTGAGCCGTGGTAGGGTAGTGATCAAAGTACAGTGGGAACACACTCGAGGCGAAGTGACAGGGTCAAGTCAGCGGACTAAGCTGTACTCATGTCACCTGGGAACTGATAACTGACGATAGGCATAATACCAACTAGTCAGTTCCCGACGAGTCCTGTCCAGTGTACCCGTAACCTAACGAGCACCCGCATACTATCTCAAGTACGACGTACTGACGGCTGTGGGACAGACCGCCTCCCACACTGGGATGAGAAGCGCATGCGCTGGTCTACTCCGGAGTATCGATGCCCTGTCTCGATAGTCCTGCGACCAGGGACCTGCATAAGGATGTGCTTATGGATTACCCAGCCCCACTAGTGTGACGGCCGTTACATCGCTGGTAATCAAGAAAAGATCCTAAGGGCTCCACTAATGTGTATAGGCGATATACAAAAATAAACACATGTACGCATTGAAGTAGAAACAAACCAAGTAGCATACTACTATTTTGAGCAAGATTGTATATACAAGGTGAATATCCCAAGCTTCCATTAAGTAATATACAAACTAGTATGATACAGTAATGGCCTCTAGGGCATATACACTAACAATCTCCCACTTGCACTAAGGCCATGTACTGGCGTATCGAAGACCTATCATCTCGATCAGCCGCTCGAACTGAGTCTGGGGCAGGGCCTTGGTGAATGGATCTGCAGTGTTATCTTCTGAAGCAACTCTCCGAACCTCGATCTCCTGGCGATCCACGATCTCCCTGATCAGGTGATACCGCCTCAAGATCTGCCTGGATCTCTGATGGGACCTGGGTTCCTTCGCTAAAGCTATAGCCCCGTTGTTGTCGCAATACAGAGGTATTGGATCAACAATGGACGGAACCACCTGAAGTTCTTTCAAGAACTTCCTCATCCAGACAGCTTCTTTTGCGGCATCAGATGCAGCGATGTATTCCGCTTCCATCGTCGAGTCTGCAACGGTTTCTTGTTTAGAACTCTTCCAACACACCGCCCCTCCATTGAGGTTAAAGACAAAACCCGACATGGACTTGGAATCATCCTTGTCACTCTGGAAGCTGGAGTCAGCAAAGGCCTCGATCTGGAGGTCTTTTCCGCCATACACCAAGAACATCTCCTTAGTCCTTCTCAGATACTTGAGTATGTTCTTTACCGCTATCCAGTGTTTCTCCCCAGGGTTTGACTGATACCGGCTTACCACACTCAGTGCATAAGCTACATCCGGTCTGGTACACAACATCGCATACATTATAGAGCCTACCGCAGAAGCGTAGGGTATAATAGACATGCAATCCCTCTCCAAATCAGTCTTGGGAGACATCTCTTTAGAGAGGGTGATCCCGTGACAAGCCGGTAGGTTACCGCGCTTGGAATCTTCCATACTGAATCTTTTCAGTATGGTGTCGATGTACCTGGACTGTGAAAGTCCTAATATCCTCTTGGATCTATCACGATGGATCCGGATCCCCAGGATGTAGGAGGCATCACCCAGGTCTTTCATGGAGAACCTGTGTGACAAGAACCCCTTGACAGATTGTAGCATAGGAATGTCATTTCCTATTAAGAGAATGTCATCCACGTATAAAACGAGGAATACTACAGTTCTCGCTACAAATCTACTATAGATGCACGGTTCATCTGGATTTTTGATAAAGCCAAATTCTTTGACCGTCTCATCAAAGCAGATGTTCCAACTCCGCGATGCCTGCTTTAGTCCATAGATGGACTTAAGCAACTTGCACACCTTTCCGCTGCTCCCACTCTGAATGAAACCCTCTGGTTGGTCCATATAGACACACTCCTCTAAATTTCCATTTAGAAAAGCGGTCTTTACGTCCATTTGCCAGATCTCATAATCGTGGAAGGCAGCAATGGCAAGAAGGATCCGAATGGATTTCAGCATGGCTACTGGAGAGAAAGTTTCGTCATAGTCCAAGCCAGGTCTTTGACGAAAACCCTTTGCTACCAGCCTAGCTTTATAGGTCTCAACCTGTCCATCTACACCAATCTTCCTTTTGAAGATCCACTTGCATCCTACGGGTTTTACCCCGTCTGGAGCAATGTCCAACGTCCATACTTTGTTGGTGTACATGGACTCCATTTCGGTCCGCATTGCATCCAGCCATTTCACTGAGTCAACGCTTTGAACGGCTTGTTGGAAGCTAGTAGGCTCATCATAATCTATGATGCAATCCTCTCTATCCCCGTCTATGAGAAAACCGTAGTATCTCTCGGGCGGATGAGTCTGCCTACTACTCCTGCGGAGCGGCGTAGGAATGTCCTGTTCTGTTGAACCTTCTGGTTCCACTGAGCTTTCAGTAACAGTCTGTGGTTCTGGAACTTCTTCCAGTTCTATTGTGCTCCCACTTATCTGGGTTTCCAAAAACTCAGTTTCCAAGAAGCGGGCATGCTGAGAAACAAAAACCTTTTGTTCCTCAGCGGAATAGAAAAGATACCCCCTGGAGTTCCTTGGGTATCCCATAAACTTACACTGTACTGAACGCGCCTCAAGCTTGTCCGCATGCTGCTTTTTTACAAAAGCTGGACATCCCCATACCTTAAGATACTTAAGACAGGGTTTCTTCCCAGTCCACATCTCATATGGGGTGGTAGGCACAGTCTTGGTGGGAGCCTTGTTCAAGAGATACGCAGCTGCTTCTAGTGCATATCCCCAGAATGATCGTGGTAACTCAGCGTTACTCATCATGGACCGAACCATATCCAATAGGGTTCTGTTCCGTCTCTCCGATACACCGTTATGTTGCGGGGTGTATGGAGGAGTAAGCTGAGAGAGAATTCCGTTCTCTTTTAAATACTCCAGGAACTCGGCACTTAAGTATTCTCCACCTCGATCCGATCTTAGAATCTTAATACTTTTGCCGGTCTGTTTCTCTACTTCATTCTTATACTCCTGGAATTTTCCAAAGGCTTCGGACTTATGTTTCATTAAGAAGATATAACCGTACCTTGAGAAGTTATCCGTAAAAGTAATGAAGTAAGAATATCCGCTTCGCGCATGTGTAGACATTGGACCGCACACGTCACTGTGTACGAGTCCCAAGAGCTCGCTCGCTCTTACTCCATATCCAGTAAACGGAGTCTTTGTCATCTTTCCTTTGAGACAGGATTGACAAGTGGCATACGATTGATATTCGAACGCATTCAAATACCCTTCTGTATGTAACTTCGTCAACCTTCTCTCATTGATGTGACCCAGTCTACAATGCCACAAGAAAGTCTGATTCATTTCCGGAGACTTTCTTTTGTGTGTATTCTGGATATTGAAAATCTGTGGTTGGTTCAATACGTATATACCATTACTCAATGTACCTGACCCAATCAGAACTTGATTAAGGTGAATGTTTACAACATTACTTACAAACGCAAATTCATAACCTTCTTTAGAAACTAAAGATACAGAAATGATATTACAAGTTGCGTTGGGTACAAAAAAGCAATTACGCAAAACCAAAACATGTCCATCTGACATTCCCAGGTGATAGTCCCCCACGGCTTTGGCATCCATGCTAGCTCCGTTCGCAACTGTGAGGGTCATGTCACCTGCCTTCAAAACCCTACGGTTTCTCAACGCCTGCAAAGAATTACAGATATGAGATCCTGATCCGGTATCCAATACCCAGGAAGTAGAGTTTATTGAAAGACAGTTTTCAATAACATACACACCTGAAGCTGAAGCTGCAACTTGCTTCAATTCCTGTGTCCTGGGTTTCCAAGCCCTGCAATCATTCTTCCAGTGACCTTTCTTATGACAAAAGAAGCATTCTTCCTTATCCACAAGCTTCCCCGCTTTCTTTGTTGCTTTAGCTTTTCCCTTCGTATCCACTTTACTAACACCGCCCCTTGGTTTGGCGGGGGCTTTCTTCTTCTTTCCCTTGGCTTTCGCCTTGGACCTAGAAGAAGATGATCCTCCAACAAACAAAGTGGATGTTTCCCTACCTTTCTGTAGGGTGCCCTCTGCGCTCCTCAGCATGTTGAGGAGCTCTGAAAATTCAACCTCTTTTTCTTGTAAGTTGAAGTTCAGTATGAACTGGGCGTAAGTGGAAGGAAGGGACTGGAGAACTATATCCGTATAGAGTTCACTCTCCAATGTGGTCCCTAGGTCCGCGAGCTCCTCAATGTAGCTGATCATCTTTAGCACGTGCTCGGCTACTGATGATCCGACGGCCATCTTTGTCGAGAATAACTTTTTCGACGCTTTGTATCTCGCGATACGTGATTGCTCTCCATACAGTTCTTTTGTATGGAGAAATATGGATTCAAGGTCCATATTCTCGTCCCTCCTCTGATGTTCGTTGTCCATCGAGGCAAGTACGAGGCACTTGGCCTTCGCGCTATCAATCTCCCAAGTCTTGCGGATTTCCTTATCCGCGACGCTGGAAGTGGGACCAGGGACAGGGGGAGTTTTGGTGGTAAGAAGATACCCCAGCTTGTCGTAAGTGATTGCTATCTTGACATTCCTGAGCCAATCTTTGTAGTTTGGCCCTGTCAGTTTGTTTTTATCTAGGAGTAACTTAAGTCCAGTCATGTCGATTTGGTCGCTGCAATTAGGAGAGAGAAGAAGAAACACTCAGCATGATGCTCTTGCAAGTTTAGAGTGGTTTTTAGTTTGTCTAAACAGGATGGCTCCCACTGTTTCTCGAATCCCTCCTCAAACCATAAAGGAAGAATTAGTCGGGATCAATCCCACCGCACAATACTTGCTTAACCGTTCAGCCAGGCCGGTGTCGGTACTTCGAGGGAGGTTTTCGAACGCTTTCGCGAAGTTCCTTAATTAAAGAACCTCTTTTCCCTAGGGGCGTAGCCCCGCTAACACCTTTCTAGGCACCTACTAGGTTTATAGCATTGATCGTTTAGTGAGAAATTTCCCGAAGAGTAGCATATACTCACAGTAGGATCGGGATCCAAATATCATCGCGCGACGAAACTGAAGGAATCCTACCAGAATCATCACACTCCAAATGGTATGCAAATCTAGCAAGTTTCAGTACTTATGAAACTCCCGATGTGGATTTTTGCCCCATGCTCTTATGACCTTGACGAAGGTCAACAAATCATAAGTCACATGTCAAGTTCTGCCCGTTATTATCCAGGTTAATTTGAATCCACCCGTATATACCCTTGACGAAGGTCAACAAGGTAATGCGAATGTCCCAAACCAACACATCTATCTATGCTACATATGAATACCCAACAGCTACCAATCACTATGCCTTGACGAAGGTCAACAAACACAGCTTGAATACTATTGAATATTCATACGAAACGACGGAGGGCTACGAATGGTTTTGGCAAAACCGTGAACGTAGTGAACTTGATTTGGTCGATGGAACGAGATAGCTTTTAAAAAGAGTGGCTCAAGCTCCGCATTTAAAAGTTGGTTTTGAAAAGAACCTAGTGGTTTTTCGAAAGTGTTCCAACGACTTTAACTTGGTTTATTATCTTGCACTAGTTATTTTAATGCGTGATATTCTTGCATTAGTTCTTTTAATGCGTCCCATCATTTATTCCTACCATTGCAGAAAACAACCAAAATATGACGTACGCTTATGCCATTCGCATTCGCCACTGGGCCCCGTCATTACCCGTTAGGTTACTTAACTAACGACAGAGCGGGGGCTGGGCTAGCGCGTCTGTAAAACATAAGCAACGCCTAAATAATATCAAATATAGATATACTGCAATGATAAACATTTCAGATCACAGATGAATACATTGTATATACTAGGAATCTGTAATTCGTACGAGCCTGTAACGAAAGACAGATTACACGGTCGCGGTGAATAGCCAAATACCCCACCCAAGACCCCTACGGGTGCGGAAAACTACCCGCCAAGTACCCGAAGCGTAGTAACCTCCCTCATCTCCATGAGTAGGCCACTCGACACTTCGGCATACCCGGTAGTTTGTGCACCCCCTCCATGGGTCTATCCTAGGAGCAAAAACAGTAAAAAGAAATTATACAATGACGGCTACAACCCCGACCCGGTTGTGCGGCCATACAAATAATTATTACATCAATTTACAAATTTACATGAATTGAAAGAAAAGAAAAACTCTCGTCTCACAACCCCCGGCTATTCACCCGCGACAATCCAACATATTCATATACACATTCCAGCAACATCACAGATCACAGATTTGTATAACCCCCACTAATCGACATATAGCGATTAGTAGACGTTCAATACAAATATCACATTACAGAAAACCCGTTAGCTCAAGTCTTTTTAGAAGTTCGATCAAAAATACGGATTTTCGGGACCCCAAAATAAAATTTTCGTTCTGGAAAATCTGGGCAGAAAACACATATACTAAAAATCCCAAAATACCCCCAGAATAACACTGCACCAAAGATTGTCCTCGGCCGAGTCAACTCGGCCGCGGATCCGCGGCGGGAGCGTGCTCCCGCCGCGTTTCCGCGGCGCTTTGACTCGATCGTGGGACCATCTTTGGTGGTTATTCACACAAAAGCCTGAGCCGATTTTAGGTATTAAAATAATCAACTTTTGAACAGTAAAAAAATCGACAGAAACTCGAATTTTTGGGGTTCGTTTTCGGGACTTTTTCTTTGATCGATCTTCTAGTTACTTGCTAACATGTTAGATAGAGTTTAACTAGGCTCTGATACCACTGTAAGTCCATGCTACCTCTCCCGGTACTTTCGGGAATGCGGAATTTGGTAAAAAACGATTTTTACGGAGGTGGTAATATGGACCTAAAACCCGGATCTTGGTTAAACATCTATCTAACAACCTAACTATGAGTTTCTAGCTACTCGCTTAGGAGGTTATACCTTGCTTGTCTTGAACTCCTTCGTCTTCAAGCTCCGATGGTGGTCCGGATTGGCTTCTTCTCGTCGTCTCCGTACGCCGAAGATAGATCCACCTGAAAGCTCCAACCTTTGGCTCCTTCTTCGTTCTTTGAAGAAACTAGTTCACTCGGTTTGCTAAACCTTGTGAACTAGAATGAGTAGAGAATAGTTTGTGTGGGATTTTATCTATGGTTCTTGATTCTCAACTCATGAGACAAGAGAACCATAGATTAAAGAGAGGGAGCAAGAGAAAGAGAGTGAGAGCAAAGCAAGAGAGCTCAAGAACAAGAGAGAGAATGAGCAAGAAAGAATGAGCAACTCTTTTGTCTCTCACCCTCTCATAATCCAAAGTCATGATAACTCATCATACTAAAAAAGTCTTATGTGATGGTTGAAGCAACCATAACCATATCATTTCATGCACTCATTTTACACAAATGAGCAAGCAAACAAAAGTCTTTGCCATGAAATGATGGCTATGGTTATCATGATGGTCAACTAGTCAAGCCTAGTCAACCGGTCAACAAAGTCAACAAGTCAACAAAGTCAACAAAAGTCAACAACCATGTCACCATAATACTTAATTAATATAATAGTTAATCACATATCAAATTCTCATTAGGGTTGAGCAAAAAGTCAAATAGTCAACGGTCAACTGTCAACAACCCTAATGAGAATCCGCTGCCTCTGCCTCCCTGTCAACTGTGCATACACACCCGCATCCGCGTTCCGAGGAACACGAATGCAAACCGGATAAATCCAATCCCAAAAGGTACACTAGGAGCTGGCTTAAACCAAAGCCCGCTAGTGTAAACTGTCCGGACACTGTACGTGCACAAGTGCACGGATGTGACCGAACTCTGTCGCAAAACCATGCGACCTGTCGCAATACCATGCGACCTCTACTCTTTTGCCTAAAGGCGAAAAGCTTTCTGTGTGGGACTCTAAAGACTCGACACTACGCTGGTAGTGGGTTTAACCACAGACATCAAGCGGCACTAGCTGTGCGTAACGGTCCCTAGGTAATGCCGACAAGAAGACCGACGAGGCGAAAACCCATCTGAACTCCTACTGAGCCTGAGTGTGACATTCTCCGTACAGTCCGGTCTGTTCGTCTGATACATCGCATGGCGGGCCTAGGGGGCGGTAAACGTCAGTCCCCCAATAGCGGTACAAGTCGTGCCGGAGCGAAGCCCAAAACACCCTGAGATAACACTGGAAACCTACCAGTATATCTCGTTTGCCCTGGCCATGGACTACTCGTGTAATGGCTCTCCTAGACACAGCGCGATGTCAACCCCCAATACCGGGAGAGACGAATCCTGTCTAACCGTCACTGCCTCCAAGTGCTTCGGGACTGCACCCAACCACTACCTGTTTGCACGACTCCTTTGAGCCGTGGTAGGGTAGTGATCAAAGTACAGTGGGAACACACTCGAGGCGAAGTGACAGTGTCAAGTCAGCGGACTAAGCTGTACTCATGTCACCTGGGAACTGATAACTGACGATAGGCATAATACCAACTAGTCAGTTCCCGACGAGTCATGTCCAGTGTACCCGTAACCTAACGAGCACCCGCATACTATCTCAAGTACGACGTACTGACGGCTGTGGGACAGACCGCCTCCCACACTGGGATGAGAAGCGCATGCGCTGGTCTACTCCGGAGTATCGATGCCCTGTCTCGATAGTCCTGCGATCAGGGACCTGCATAAGGATGTGCTTATGGATTACCCAGCCCCAGTAGTGTGACGGCCATCACATCGCTGGTAATCAAGCAAAGATCCTAAGGGCTCCACTAATGTGTATAGGCGATATACAAAAATAAACACATGCACACATTGAAGTAGAAACAAACCAAGTAGCATACTACTATTTTGAGCAAGATTGTATATACAAGGTGAATATCCCAAGCTTCCATTAAGTAATATACAAACTAGTATGATACAGTAATGGCCTCTAGGGCATATACACTAACAAGAATTTGATATAAAAAGAAAGCATAAATACTACTCCATCATCCTCATCTAATCTAGCCAATTAGATTAGGGTGTTCACCTCATTAGAGAGAGAGAGCTTGAGTTATAGAAACTTCGACGTAGATCATCGGAGAAAAGGAAGACTACAAGCTAGCATGGATCGTTCGAGTTGTGGAGCCTCTCTTGAGTCCGGGAGATCGTGGATCGCGGCGAAGGGACATCTACTTGGAGCTTATGAAGCGAAGGAGCGGACTACAAAGGTTGTAATCCATCACTCTTAGTTGTAAAGATGTTTACTTGCATGTTAAACCCTAATAATCTAGCAAAGATCCCGGCTTTAGGTTGTTCGGCACGTCAAAATTTTTATTCGGGCATGGTTGATGCCTCATAGACCTTCATAAGAGTGCCTAGGAACCTTACATTAATGCTAATGCTACACTTACCTCTCACCTCACCCTACACTCACCTCCCTCTCTCAATTCCTCACACTCTCTCATTCTTTCTCACTTAAATTCTTTCACATTTCTCTATCTCCTGTAGGGTTCCTAGGCACACTAATGAGGTCTCATAAGTGATCAAACATGTCCAATTCAAAATTTTCATGTGCCTACAAACCCTAATACGGATCGTTAACTAGATGTATAGGCGATGCAATGCGAGTTAACTACTTTAACTAAGAGGAAAGTGATTACAACCTTTGTAGATCCGGTCCTCCACCTCCTAGGCTCCGTGATGACGTCCCTCCGCTGTCCATATCGAATCCCGGCCTCTAGCATCGGCTTCATCGGAGAAATGGGCGGGCTAGGTCGTCGACTTCGATGCCGAAGATGATCTACGTCGAGGCAACTCAAGATCAAACTCCAACTTCACCAAGTCATGAAACTTGTGAAGAAAACACCCTATACTACTTGGCAAGTGGTAGAGGATGAAGAAATAGGAAGTGGGTTCACTTTAGAATTGGATTTCTCACTCTTTTTCTCAAGTTGCCATTGATGGAGGCAAGGTTTCTTCATGTTGATGATGAAGAAGAAGAAGAAAAAAAAGAATTATGATAAGTCTTTTAAAATAGGAAATAATATGATACTTATCATAATGGCAACCATAGTTAGGTGTAGAGAATAAACCATGGTTTGGTTGAATGGTTAGGTTTAGGGCTAAGAGACAAAATGGTCAAAGCTTCAAAGCTTCATGAACTTTCAAGAAAGAAACAAACTAAGCCACCATTTCATTCTTGCCCCAAAAAAGAATTAATGAATAAATAAATAAATAAATAAATAAACAAAACCCTAACCATTAACATAACCATGGTTTAAACTAAACATACACCCAAACATTCATGTATCATCAAACATGATACAATCTTGTGCACAAAAATATATCACTTATACAATGTGCATTTCAAGTGAGAAAATCCATTTAAAGTGAACAAATACTAGTTAATGCAAAGTAATATATCAAATATATAATTATGCATTAAATCATTAAATCAACACTTGATTCAATGATCCGGTCATGTCGCATATAACCGACTAGTATCCAATGTATCGACTTATCGAATCAATCTTCGATTCGATAACTAGGTTATATCGCATACAACCAATCGATACATTCATCGCGAGAATAGAATATGGTGTCACATACACGCATTATTCTCGGTCCCGCACATATCTCATATGCGCTCCTATTTCATTTCGCTTGAGCCAGGAAACCTTTGTGTAGGACTCTAAAGACTCGTCAATACGCCGGCAGCAGGTGATGATCATATCAAACACCCACAGGCCGCAAGCGGTCTGCTAAACGTAACGGCCACCCGGGTATTGAGCGATCAGAAGATCGACGAGCAAGCCCGCTCACACTCCTGTGAATCCAACCAGTAACACTTACCGTACAGTCCGGTCTGTTCGTCTGATATGTCGCATATCTCGCCTAGGGGTGGTAAACGTCAGATCCCAATAGCTTGACAAGTCATGCCGACGTGAGGTCCATCACAATCATGAAACTACTGATAACTCTTACCAGTATATCACTGCAACCCTGGCCAGGGATTTCCTGTTATGGACAGTCGAGCATAGCGCAACATCAACCCCCAATACCGGGAGAGACGAATCCCCTCCTATCGCTCATTGCCTCCATATGAATCGGGACTGTACCCAAAAACCACCTGTTTGCACGACTCAGTAGAGCCGTGGTAGGGTGGAAATCAAAGCACAGTGGGAGACACACAAGACTCTATGACGATCTCGGGTCAACAGACTATGTTGTACCAGTGTCACCAGAGAACTGCCATCTGACGTGAGCTATAATCCCATCTGGGAGTTCTCGGCGAGTCCGTTCAGTGTACCCAGTCTCCACTGAGCACCCGCATACCATCTCTGATGTCAAACACCAATGGATATGGGATCATCCATCACCCATCACATGGGTCGAGAAGATATACGCTAGTCTACTCTGGAATATCGATGCCCCGTCTCGATATTCCCACGACTAGGAACATTGAAGGATGTACTCATGGACTACCCAGGCCCCACTAGTATGATCTACATCATAGTCCTGGAAGTCGAGTACACATCCTAAGGGGTTTATCAACATGTAACAGAGAGACAGAAAGTATACATGTTAAGATAAAGAGCAACCAGATAGCGTACTATCATGTCGAGCAAGAAAGTCCTACCTTTATATGTCCCGGCATCCATTACAATATACATCCAATGTACAGTAATGGCCTCTAGGGCAAACATATAACTAACAATCTCCCACTTGCACTAGGGCCATCTGTAGCAGTGGTTGCAGTATCACATACTCAACCATCCCATATAAGTCTCTCTCTGGGAAAAAGCTTTATGAGTGGATCCGCCATGTTGTCCTCTAAGTCTACTCCCCCAGCCTCGATCACCCTGGAGATCAACTATCTCCATGATCAGGTGATACTGCCTCAGAATATGTCTGGGTCACTGATGGGACCAGGGTTCCTGGGCCGAAGCCACACTTCCATTGTCATACAATGGTAGGAACCTAGTTCATCTCATGAACCAATATACACCCAAACTGCCTCTTTGGTAGTATCTTTAATAGCGATGTTACCAGCCTTTATCGTCTAGTTTGCCACGGTATCAAGCTTGGAACTCTTCCAACATACCGTCCCTCCATTGAGGGTGAAGACAATGCATGTGACTGACATTCAGTCGTCCTTATCACCCTGGAACACTTCCAGTTATTCTCCCCAGGATCGATTGATACCATCTCACTACATCTAGTGAGAATCCTAGCATCCAATTACATCTATCTCATAGATGAAAACTCAGGGTTTAGGAGGTATCACTTTGATCCTATTTGGAGAATCCTTATGACAAGAGGAGATCGACCAATCGTAGTATAGGAAACTCTTTTCCTATCAAGAGTATGTTGTCCACGTACAATACGAGGATGACTACCTTACTCTCTACTACCCTTTTTATATATACAAGGTTCGTCTACCATTTTGATGAAGTCAAACACTTTGACTACCACATCAAAACAGACGTTCCAACTCCACGATGCCTGCTTTATCATGTAAAGCAATTTGCACACGTTTCCGCTGCTCCCACTGTTTACGAAGCCCTCTGGCTGTGTTCTTATAGACATTCTCTTCTAAATCATTATTTAGAAAAGTAGTCATGGCACCCAACCACCAGATATCGTAATCATGGTATGTAGCAATGGCAAGTAGGATCTGGATGGACTTAAGCATAGTCCCTAGAAAAAGTTTCATCATTATCCACACCTGGTTGATGACTAAAACCTTTAACAAGTCTAGCTTTTAAAGTCTCAACTTTTCCATCTACACCAAGTAATCTTCTCAAGATATACTTGCTCCTGATGGGGATTTAACCCTTCAGATATAGCAGCTAAAGTCCATACTTTGCTGGTGTACATGGATTCCATCTCAGATCGCTAAGCATCCAGCCATTCTTACAGAGTCCCTACTCTTGATGACCTGCTCGAATCTAGCTGGGTCATCATCTCTTGATGCAGTCCTCGCTCCCACTGTCATCGAGAAACCAAGGTATCTCTCAGGCGGATGAGGAACCCTTCCAGATCGGCGGAGAGGCTGAGGTTCGTCGGGAACTATTGAATCCTTTGGTTCTGTCAAATCATCAGCTGCAGTTTTGTATAGCTGGAACCTTTCCAGTTCTACAGAACTGACCTTGCCTCGATCTTGTCCGGATTTTGCTTTAGACATAGGCCGGACAACCCCAAATCTTAACTAACTTAAGAGATAGGCTCTTCCCATACCATATCTTATATGGAGTGGTAGGCAGCGATCTGATTCGAACCTAATTCAATAGGTATGCAGCTTCTTAAGTGCATAACCCCCTTAAAGAAAAAGGTAACTCAGTAATACTCATCATAGAGCGCACCATATCATATAGGGTGCTCATTGCTCCACCCTGATACACCGATGTGCTGTGGTGCATTCAGAGGAGTAACACTGAGAGAGAATCTCATTCTCCTTTAGAATGGTCCAGGAATGCCATGCACAAGTATTCTCCTCCTTGATCTTATCATAGGACATAATACTTATACCCGTATTTTGGTTTCTACTTCTAACTTATATTCTGTGAATATCTCAAAAGGTTCGGACTTGTGTTTCAACAGGAACATATGTCTGAATCTTGAGAGATTATCAGAGAACGTAATGAAGTATAAAGAACCAGTCCTGGCATTTGTAGACAGGAGACCTTACATACATCATCATGTATCATTCCCAAGAGTTCATTAACTCTTTCTCTGTTTCCAATAAACAGAGCTATGGTCATCTAATCATTTGTGACATGACTGGCAAGTTTCATAAGATGTAAATTCAAACTGATTTAAATATGCATCTAAAAAGTAACTTCAGCCAGTCGGGTCGCATTGATATGACCTAGTCTACAATGCCTCAAGAAGGAATCGTTCATTTCTGAACTCTTCCTCTTGTGTGTGTTCTGTATACCAGGAACTGTAGTTTGATTTAGAACATCAATGTTTTTAGATAACGTGCCTGAACCGATCAACTTTTGATATAGGAAATGTTCAAAACATTATCCAACAATACAAAATTTTATCATTTCTTTACTTATAAAGAGACTGATATGTTTTTGTATATCAGGTTCGGTATCTAATAACATTCGTTCAGAATCAATGTACTGGTAATACAGGGTGACAGTGACCAACAGACTTGGCTGCAACACTTGCCCCGTTTTCTGTCTCATGAAACTTATCACCCGTTCTCAGTTCTCTGCCTTTCTGTTGCCCTATGTAACAGATTACATATCTGGGATCCTGATCCAGTATCAGATACCAAGGATGCAGAGGATACTGAGAAACAGTTCTGTATAATGAACACACCCGAAGGAGATGCATCATATGCACTTTCTTCGTTTGGGCGGCATAGGAATTCTGGTATTCCCCTATTTTCAGCTCTGTCTTATAACAATTATAAGTTGGAGCGGGACCAACGTTCCCCAGCTCAGTATAACAAGCGGGTTCGGTCAATACATCCATATTATTATCTTGATTAAAGCGTGATATGGTCGCTACCTGGAGAGAGAGAGAAGAAAACACTCTGCGTGCGCTCTTGCAAGATTAGATTGGTTATTTATTTTATCTAATCAGGATGGCTCCCACTGTTTTTATCAAATCTTCCTTCAAACCTTAAAAGGAAAGACTAGCCGGGATTAATTACACTCTACAAGTTCGTCAATCTTTCAGCCAGGCCAGTGTCGGTACTTTGAGGGAGGTTCCCCGTGCTTTCGCACGGACCTAATTACAGTAAACTTCGTTTTCCCAGAGGCGTAACCCCGTTGACACCTTTCTAGACACCTACTTGATCGGCTAATTGCAAAGTGCAAAACTCTCCCAGGAGTAACAATTGCTCGCAGTGGGTATCGGGATCCAACTATCATATAGAAGGTATGCAATCTCATTGCAAATTTCAACACTTGAAACTCCCGATAATGGTTTTTACCCCTAGCACCTATGACCTTGGCTAAGGTCAACAAATCATAGGTACTAGTCAAGTTCTACCCGTCATTTCGTGATTAATTAGACCCACCCACATGACCCTTGGAAAAGGTCAACAAAGACACATGACTGTCCTAACTAATCGCATCATATGCTGTGTAGGAAGACATCACTTAGCTACCGCACACTACGCCTCGGCTATGGTCGACAAACGTAGCATGAATACTAAGTACTCTACTTCCTAAAATGACGGAGGGTTGCGAATGGTTTTTAAGAAAACCTTTAACGCTTTGAACTTGATCTCGTTGCGGAATCAAATGGTTTTTAAATGGAATGTTTTTTAGGCTTTTCTAGTTTTGCTAAAGGGGTCACTCTCGGTGAAGGGATCATCGGCCCTTTCCTCGTCGAATGAGGTGCGGGATATATCATATATATCACTGTGCAAAGCGAAAACTATAGAAGCGATCAAAAGACAAACCGAGGGTTGTAGCATCTGCCAGTTATTGCTAAAGGAGTCACTCCCGGTGAAGGGATCTCGGTCCTTTCCTCATCGAATAAGGTGCAGGATGTTCTACAAGGAACACCGCGATGCAAAGCAAGAACTGTAGCTACCTGTTTTTATTTTGAAATTCGATTCCACAACATCAATTAGGTTTATTTTCTTTCATTAATCTCATTAATGAATATCCCATCATTTAAGTCCACCTAAACATCATAGATATATATAACGTACGCTTATGCCATCCGCATTCGCCTCGATGTCCCGTCTGCACCGTTAGGTTAGGTAACTAACGCCAGAACGAGGCAGGGCTAGCGCGGGTGTAAAACATAAGCAACGTCTATATAATATATCATATATATTATATACCATATCTATCTGAACAAATCACATGATCACATCACAGATAACGCAGCAGAAAATATCATATGAAATATTGGATATACTAGGACGTCCGTGTTTTTAATACGAGCCAGTATAAAACACTGATTCCACGGTCGTGATGAATAGCCAATCCCACACCCCTAGACCCCTACGAGAGCGGCAAGCAACCCTACCAATTCTAGGTTTAGGAGACCCGGACTCGACTCCTTGAGTTGGTCTCCCACTGGACCTTAGAACCCGGTTACTTGTGCCCTCCTCCTTGGGTCTATCCTAGTGCAGAAAAGTAAATAATATACAAATGGTGATATCATCCGCAACCAGGAAGTGCCCCAATAAAAGAATATTACATATAAGTTTTTACATGAATGAAAATGAAAAACACTCATCTCACATAAAAATAACCCGGCTATTCAAACACGACGATCCAATATAACATATCCAGCAACACATAACATCACATGTCATCAACGTAAGTAAATATGCGCATCCCAATTGTCGTTGACATATAGCAACGAAACCGGCGATATCACATATTACACTTACGGTCACAGAAAAGAAAGTGTAAAACTACAACAGTTGGAATCCGCAAACTCTTTAGACATCGCATGCCTAATCAAATGAAATACTTAGACATCGCATGCCTAACAATTATAAACCCCGTATTTTAGTCTCGTTATCGAAAACACTTTTCAATATCAAGTCGGGGAATTCAACAGGATTCCCGACATTCTGATCGAATGCTCGTCGCAAACTTTAGTAGGCGGCCGCACCCCCGATACCGTCGACGAAGTGCACTAAGGCGGAACACCGCTACCGCGAGCACCCGAACGGATGCTTTCGGCGACGGGGTTCTCCTACAGTCACTTGGTCGGGGCTATGGGGTGAGGCTGTCTATTAAGTTTACCCGGCGAGTATCCGCGTACGCTACGTGATTGCAACGGACTTTTGATCATATCAAAATTCCGTGGCAACCGATCAAGTGAGACTAAATTGCTATGTTTATAACATTCATTCAGTTATCTCAGAACTCCTTGTGGATTCCAAATATTGTATCACATTCCGGATAAATAGAAAATGTTAAACTTTCCGATCAAACAATCGAACACCCAAGTTTTCCTGATACAGCTCAACACATGATATAAGTTTAAAAACATTCAGTTCATGCCTCAATACCAACGGTCCAACCGTAAAAGGGTCAAGCCAACGCCTCACATGTGGCATGCCGTACTGCCCCAAACCCGAAGGTTCAAAGGGCAGTTCAAGACGGTCACATAATCGAGTTAAGGTTTGTTGTCTTCTAGAGGAACCATCGCGTTAGTTGCACTACTTAGAACGTCATTAAACTACGGAAAAATCCAACACTTGGAAATTTCCCGACAGGGGAAAAAGTGGGTATTTATATCCGTTCGAACTTTTTAACATATTCTAAAATTACCCGGAAAAATACATAGACAAAGTTTGACAATCCGATCGAATCTACGAACTCCCAATACAACCCAGAAAACTCAACTCTTGAGTTCAGATTAAAAATTCCCAGGAAAACCAGCACTGCAAAATAGGAATTACTGTGCAAAATTCTTTGAACAAGGAGACCGTACGGCCGCGGAATCGCCGCACGAGCCATGCTCATGCCGCGGAACCGCGGCGGTTTGATGGAATTGGGTGATTGAATTTCACAGTAACTCTTACAAACTCCTGCTGATTTTTCTGCATATTTTTAATTCGTAAAAATCACTGATTTCAAAAAATGTACAGAGAGCATTTTTGAGTTAGGGTTTCGGTTCGATCGGACTTCTAACTCCGTCTGTGCATCGCCCAAGGCTCTAGCTAGGCTCTGATACCACTGTAGGGTTCCTAGGCACACTAATGAGCTCTCACAAGTGATCAAACATGGCCAATTCAAATTTTTCATGTGCCTACAAACCCTAATACGGATCGTTAACTAGATGTATAGGCGATGCAATGCGAGTTAACTACTTTAACTAAGAGGAAAGTGATTACAACCTTTGTAGATCCGGTCCTCCACCTCCTAGGCTCCGTGATGACGTCCCTCCGCTGTCCATATCGAATCCTGGACTCTAGCATCGGCTTCATCGGAGAAATGGACGGGCTAGGTCGTCGACTTCGATGCCGAAGATGATCTACATCGAGACAACTCAAGATCAAACTCCAACTTCACCAAGTCATGAAACTTGTGAAGAAAACACCTTATACTACTTGACAAGTAGTAGAGGATGAAGAAATAGGAAGTGGTTTCACTTTAGAATTGGATTTCTCACTCTTTTTCTCAAGTTGCCACTGATGGAGGCAAAGTTTCTTCTTGTTGATGATGAAGAAGAAGAAGAAAAAGAATTATGATAAGTCTTTTAAAATAGGAAATAATATGATACTTATCATAATGGCAACCATAGTTAGGTGTAGAGAATAAACCATGGTTTGGTTAAATGGTTAGGTTTAGGGCTAAGAGACAAAATGGTCAAAGCTTCAAAACTTCATGAACTTTCAAGAAAGAAACAAACTAAACCACCATTTCATTCTTGCCCCAAAAAAGAATTAATGAATAAATAAATAAATAAACAAAACCCTAACCATTAACATAACCATGGTTTAAACTAAACATACACCCAAACATTCATGTATCATCAAACATGATACAATCTTGTGCACAAAAATATATCACATATACAATGTGCATTTCAAGTGAGAAAATCCATTTAAAGTGAACAAATACTAGTTAATGCAAAGTAATATATCAAATATATAATTATGCATTAAATCATTAAATCAACACTTGATTCAATGATCCGGTCATGTCGCATATAACCGACTAGTATCCAATGTATGACTTATCGAATCAATCTTCGATTCGATAACTAGGTTATATCGCATACAACCAATCGATACATTCATCGCGAGAATAGAATACGGTATCACATACACGCATTATTCTCGGTCCCGCACATATCTCATATGCGCTCCTATTTCGTTTCGCTTGAGCCAGGAAATCTCTGTGTAGGACTCTAAAGACTCGTCAATACGCCGGCAGCAGGTGATGATCATATCAAACACCCACAGGCCGCAAGCGGTCTGCTAAACGTAACGGCCACCCGGGTATTGAGCGATTAGTAGATCGACGAGCAAGCCCGCTCACACTCCTGTGAATCCAACCAATAACACTTACCGTACAGTCCGGTCTGTTCGTCTGATATGTCGCATATCTCGCCTAGGGGTGGTAAACGTCAGACCCCAATAGCTTGACAAGTCATGCCGACGTGAGGTCCATAACAATCGTGAAACTACTGATAACTCTTACCAGTATATCACTGCAACCCTGGCCAGGGATTTTCTGTTATGGCCAGTCGAGCATAGCGCAACATCAACCCCCAATACCGGGAGAGACGAATCCCCTCCTATCGCTCATTGCCTCCATGTGAATCGGGACTGTACCCAAAAACCGCCTGTTTGCACGACTCAGTAGAGCCATGGTAGGGTGGAAATCAAACCACAGTGGGAGACACACAAGACTCTATGACGATCTCGGGTCAACAGACTATGCTGTACCAGTGTCACCAGAGAACTGCCATCTGACGTGAGGTATAATACCATCTGGGAGTTCTCGGCGAGTCCGTTCAGTGTACCCAGTCTCCACTGAGCACCCGCATACCATCTCTGATGTCAAACACCAATGGATATGGGATCATCCATTGCCCATCACATAGGTCGAGAAGATATACGCTAGTCTACTCTGGAATATCGATGCCCCGTCTCGATATTCCCACGACTAGGAACATTGAAGGATGTACTCATGGACTACCCAGGCCCCACTAGTATGATCTGCATCATAGTCCTGGAAGTCGAGTACACATCCTAAGGGGTTTATCAACATGTAACAGAGAGACAAAAAGTATACATGTTAAGATAAAGAGCAACCAGATAGCGTACTATCATGTCGAGTAAGAAAGTCCTACCTATATATGTCCCAGCATCCATTACAATATACATCTAATGTACAGTAATGGCCTCTAGGGCATACATATAACTAACGTCTCTCTCATTCTAAACTGAACACACTCTTAAGTTCTTCATCAAAACCATCACAAAAATTCACAAACTTCATCAAAATCACATCTTTATCTTGGTTTTGCCTCATGGATGCCTTGGAGTGTGCAAAGCTGGATCTTTGTGTTCTTTTGGCTAGGTATTGATTCCTTTATGTTCTTTAAGTTAATTTTGTGTAGCTTATCTTGTTAGTTTTAGTTTGTATCGCGTATCGTATCGTTTCGGGTAAATGTCATATTTTTAGTGTTTTGTTTGGGGTCTCGGATGATCTGCTGTTAAACTAAGTAATTGTTGGAAAAATTGGCATGACGGTAACCTAGTGTAGAGACCTAGAACCTACCCTGAAAATACGAGCCAATTCCTCCATGAAACGGCCGCAGAGTTATTGCTTCTGGCCGCAATTTGCGGCCAGACTGGGGAGTTGGGGTTTGGGTTTTTGGTGTAGGGGTCTCTGGGGTTATTTGTAGTCTCATGGTACTTGCAATTTTTACAAATTGTTAGCACAGAAAAATCTGGGACCACTTTGCATATTTCTAGTGTTTCGTTTCGCGTGATACGTTATCCGATACGATGCGTGTTCCGTGTTACTGTTGCTCTGAGTTGGTTTCGTAGTGTCGCTATACGCGTTAGCTACAACACGAACCCTTTAGAGTACGTATGTGTGTCGTGTTGGTCCGTGTAGATTGTATGTATTTTGGTTCTATTATTAATATATATTTGCTTTGTTGTTTAATATTGCAGGTTCGCAGGCGGGGACTTCAGACACTGCTACTAAGGGGAAACAGGTGGTAGACATCACCTAACTTGGAGCGTTGGTGAGTAGATTTAACATCTACAGGGGAATCGCCCGCATGGCGTTATGCATCTGGGATAGAGATGTTAATCTTGTCGCATATTCTATGTCATATTTAGAATTGCGCATTTACCTTACTCCTTAGTTATTGTTGTGCTTGAACTAGTATCCTTAGGACACTGCACATATTATTGACGAATCATGTTGCACGAGCATTGATTGTATGCCACACACACCGTCAATAATTGCCATGTCACGCACAACCCACTTATAGATATGATATTGCTTGGTTAGGGACATTGTGACATTGATTCATATTTCTTATCGCATATGACATATAGCATACCTGTATATCCGCATGCTTACATATATGACTTTATATACTTATATGCTAGTTACCTGTATACCTATAGAGTATTGTACCATTAGTGATAGGTACATACACACTTTATGACATAGCTACAGGTGTACCTTGCACACATATTTCACTTATACCCAGGGGGTATACTACATCATTACTTATAGGTAGAAACATATATCTTGCTATACTTTATTGTTTACACATCTATCGGGTTATAGCTACATGTTTACCTTACTTGATATTATTTTAGAATTGGAGAAATTAGGAACCGCATGATATTTATATTAACTTGTTGCAGTTAATTAGCGGTTTTTCCTTTATATGCTTACATTTCAGTTTTATGTTGCATATATTATATTCATGGATTTTCGCATTTAGATATGGATTTTTCATGAGGTTTTCTGGATTTGGGGACCGTGGGAGTTCATGAAATTATGCATTATTTGAAAAACCCGGTTTCCCTTGATATGATATTTCAGCATCCACCATGAAATTTATCGGTTCTAATATATATACCCCTGCGAGGAGGCGTTGAGGCCGTATGAGGATACATGGTGGGGCCCGGAAGTATCCCGGGGCAAGAAGATCGATGGACCACGTCGATGAGCCTGACAGGGGAACCATACCATCTGGTGACATTACCTATGACTCAGCGGTTATCATGGGGATACCGATGGGAGTCATGTACGTATGGATACGTCGAAAGGCGAGGGTCAGAGCTAGGCACTCGAGCTTTCGGTATAGCGTATGATACGTACCTATCTGGGTGCCAGTCTTGGTGACAGCACCTGATAGATCAGCATTTCTGTGTCGTTGCTTGACACATTGGTTTCATGATATTTCTTTTTACTCCTAGGTATATATAACAGTGGAATGGGACGCTGTTATATATGCATATATGTATATATTAGTGGAATGGGACGCTAATATATATGAATACATATCAATTCTTATACTTCATCATATTTATTCATACAAATATACCTAGGTTATAAGAGATTCACTTGATATTGGATTTAGGACATATGATATTTACTTGATATTGTACATAAAGGATATATGAGATTCACTTGGTTTTGTACATTCAGGATATAAGAGATTTATTCGATATTGTACATTAAGGATTTGTGAGACTTATATGATATGGGAGCCAATTTGGGGGCTGATTTGAGGAATTGGGATTTGGATTGTCTTGATGGATTTTGATCCTACCACGATATCAGGATTTCGTGGAAATGACATATTTCATTCCATACTCCACATTTATTTATATACACTGTTTCATGTATTAGTAGTACCTGTTAGTGTATGTTTCATGACTGTTGCATTTACATACCTTTATTTATATGCATCGTTTCATGTATTAGTTGTACCTGCTAGAGTACCTTTTATGACTGCTGCATATATATATACTTTTCCATATCATTATTGCATGATTATTGCATACTGATTGTCATATTATTATTACTATTAATTGTATTTGTTAGATTCACGCTGTACATGCATACTTGCGATTACCTGCATATATTATTTACTATTCACAAGTTGGCAACTCACCCCCGTTGTGCCACAGTTGTTTTGCAGGGTGTTCCCCAGATTAGTCGAGACAGGCTATTCACCTATCTCATCATCTTTTGCTGCGGATACCGCTTCAGCTCATAGTGTGCAGTTTTGCTTAAGTGGGTTTTGTGGTTATCCGTATTGTTGTATTATATATTCGTTGTATCCTTATACTCTCCATCTACTATATTTTCTTGTTGACTTAGAGACTTGGTGAGGACAATGTTGTATATTATTTGTGACTTGGTTGTCTTTTATACAGTTTCCTTTCTATCGTCTTTTATTTCTTCGCTGCGGCGTCGTATATCTGTTGTGGTGGTTGTTTTCCGCCTTTGGGCGTGTATTTGCTCCCGTTTGGGGATACGTTATTTATATTTATTTTGTACCCATTTTTGGGGGCTAGTTTTTACAGAGGAGGTGCTGCCAAAATTTTAAAGAAAGAAAGTTGGACTTTTAAAGAATTTGGGTTGCGATTTCAAAGGTTTTAAAATTGTTCTTATTTCTTACTACTTTTAATGGTTTAGATTTCTAGGTTTTGGCTTTCTTTTACTGCGTTACGCCTGTAGACGTTGCATAGTATTAGGGCCGTCACGTGCCAATTTCGGGTCGTGACAAAGTTGGTATCAGAGCGCTAGGTTTTTACCTTTCGGAGTGTAGGATGACCTTGGTATGATGGAGTAGGTAGCTTAAGCAGAGTAACGTAGTGTGTGTATGTCTGCAGCATACTCACGATGCGGTACTCCGCCAAAGTGACCTAAGTACAATTGCTTGAAATTCCTTCCTTGATGATTCATATCTGTGTGATTCGATTTCCTTGTTCTTATCGAATCTTATTTCCATTTATAGCCTTGCCGCTGATGACTATGGGGACTCAGAGTGATGCAGCGAGGGCCGAGGTCAGAGTTGGTTCGGGTAAGACGAGGATTGACCAGGATGGCACGCTCGATGCACAGGTGCAGATGGATCCGCCTTCGACAGATAGTATTGCTAGGCTTGTGACAGAGATGCAGGACATGCGCCAGACGATGAGTTCTTTGGTTGAGGCCATTCGAGCGCAGCGAGAAGAGGTTGTCACCCCTGTTACCCAGTTGTTTCTTGCGATCAGCACACAGCTTTCCGTCACCTATAGAGCACCAGTAGATGCAGCCCCAGCTTACGAGACATGCCTTCCAGAGATTTTGAGAGTTCCGGAACAGTGGAGGACTCGTACCGGTGTACCAGCCCAGAGACAGAGGCTTAGTCGTCGAGACAGATTTCGTGACCATCACGAGAGTAGCAGAAGCTTAGGACGAGGACAGTCGTTCAGCTCTCATCCCCAGGAGGGTCAGCAGTCATCGTGTGGATGTTTTCGATGCGGAAGCCTTCAACACTTCATCAGACATTGTTCCTAAGCACCGCATCAGACTAGTATTCAGAGAGGTCGTGGACGTGGAAGATTCGCTCAGAGGGGTCAGGTTAGCAGAGGAGGAGTTCAGCCAGTTGCGGATAGGGGGCAGACACGAGAGTTTGCTTCTACTCATCAGGACGCGCGGGCGTCCAATGCAGAGTTTTCAGGTATTGTAAATTCGTATGTTCTTTTGAGGTCTTTGTTTATTTTACAAACTTTGTGCCGTGGTTAGGACGAGAGTCGTGTTAAGTAGATCAACCGTTTGCTGTGTTAACTTCTGTCAGCGATTCTTTTATTGCGCGACACGTGTTTCGGTCGTGTGCCAATCGGATAGGAGATAGAGATTCGTCTGTCATTTTGATCTTTCTAGAGATGTTGGATTCGACGTTCTCCTGGGCACGGACTGGTTATCTACGTGCTAGGCATCTGTGGACTACCGTGAGAAAACAGTCAGGTTTTTTTTTCCGGCAAGTCAGTTCTTGTTGTGCGGGAGGACAGTGGTGCCGCCTCTCACAGCTTGAATTCAGCCTTTTTCGCTAGTCGGCTTTTGAGGAGAGGATGTCGAGGATTCTTGGCATTCATTCGTGATACCGGAGCCACAGTTGGTTTATTGGACCGGGTTCCTTTCGTGCGAGAGTTTTCCGACGTTGTTCCAGATGAGCCGACGAAACTTAGGGAGCTTAAGGATCTGCTACAGAGTTGTTTGTTGGGGGGTTTGTGTGTCTGAGTGTTTCACATTAGGGAGCTCCTATTTCTGTTCGTCAAGGAGAAAGACGACAGATTGAGGTTGTGTATTGATGGATCGTCAATTGAACCGGCTTACGGTGCGGATAGGTATCCTTTACCTCGTATTGACGATTTCTTCGATCAGCTCCAGAGTGCGAGACATTTTTCTAAGTTTTTTCGGGTCAGGTCATCATTGTTGCGGGTTCAGAGTGATGACATTCCGAAGACTACCTTGTGCGTGCTACGGGTTTTGTGTGTTTTGGTGGTGTCATTGGACTCACCAATACCCTAGCAGCATTCGTAGATATGATGAACCAGATTTCTTCATGCCGTTCCTCGACCAGTTATTGTTGTGTTATTGACGATATTCTGGTCTATTTAATGTGTCTTGAGGGACAGGAGTAGAACTTGAGGATTTGTTTTGCAGACGTTGGGAGAGCCCTAGCAGTTTGCTAGATTCTCGGAGTGTTTCTTCAGGCTTGTTTGTGTTGACTCCTAGGTCTTGTAATTACGGGAGACGGTTTTTGTATGGTCTCGAGGAAGATCGAGGCCATATAGCTTTGGCCCAGACTTGTGTACGGACGGAGGTCCGTAGATTTTTGGGCTTAGCAGGTTTTTACCGCCGTTTCGAGCAGGATTGCTAGTGTATCACTGCACCGTTGACTGAACTGACCAGAAGGAGGTTTCTTTCATGTGTGCGGAGTTTTTCAGCAGTTGAAGACTCGGTTAACAACTACATCGGTTCTTTCTTTGCTTTCTGGTTCGGGCGACTTTGTTGTTTAACTGTAATGTTTCGCGAGTAGGGCTCGATTGTGTACTGAGGTGACACTATAGAGTTATCGCTTTTGCTTCCCTACATCTGGAGGAAGTACTAGCAGGATATCCCACTCATAATCTGGAGATGGCCGCGGTGGTTTTGCGTTGGAGATTTGGAGACACTACTTGTTCGAGAGTCGTGTCAGATTTTCACGGACCACCAGAGCTTAATGTACATCTTCCTGCAGCGGATTTGGATTGTTGAGATAGTCTTCTGCAGATTTACAGTTCTTATGCGATCATTGAGTACAGCTTGTGTTCGCCTCTACTGAGTGGATAGCTTGCTCATGTCCGCGCCCGACCACTTTTCTTTAATCGCTTTCGCGGGGCACTGCCCGCCGATGCTCGTTCGTCAGAGATACTTGAGCATACTCGGATAGGTAATGATTCAGAGTCCTTGAATTGTGACAAGGGTGTGATAAGTTTAGGGACGCGTTTGGGTACCTGATACTATTGGGTAGAGACGTGAAATCCTAGAGCAGGCACATCAGTCAACTCTCTGTACTCATTCAAGTTCCACCAATTTATAGCGTGACTTGTGAAATAGTTACGGGTGGGCAGGGATGTAAAGAGAAGTTTCGGATTTCGTTTCAAGTTGTCTGTCTTGTTGTGTGTTTTGGTTGAGCATCTGAGACTGGCTGGAGAGTTGCAACCTTCAACCGTTCCGCAGTGGGAATGGGAGCAGATCTCCACGAATATTTGTTGTGGCGTCTACCCAAGTTTAGTCAGGGTGTGACTCCATTCGGATGCCTGTTGTCCGGATATGCTCAGTTTGCTCGGTTGATCTTGGTTAAGTTTGTGCGTCGTACGGAGTTCCTTCATGGGTCGTATCCAATGAAGGCACCCTGTTCGCTTGCCGTCTTGGGCAGGAGCTTCAGGAAGCCTTGGGTACTGGTTGAGCTTTAGCTCCGATTTTCCATCCGCAGGATGATGGTTTTGTGAGAGCGGGCTATACTGACTCTGGAGGATATGTTTATGCGTACGTATTAATTTTTGTCGGCAGTTGAGATCGTCACTCGCCATTGTTAGGGTTTTCCTTCGATAGCTGTTATCAGGAGACACTCCAATTGGTAACCTTTAGGTTTAGGGGTTAGGTCGTGTCGATCACCAATCTGTTTTTCTGACTCTGCGTAGTAAGATTTTTGGACCCCAGCTAGTCTAGAGACTTCGGAGATGATCCAGTTATTTTAGATCGGGATGAGAATTGTCCATTGCGGACAGAGGTCATATGCCGACCGTGATGGTCGCAGACTTGAGTTCGCAGTGGGAGATCATGTATTCCTACGGACTTTCCGATGAATGACGTGTTGAGTTTTGGGAAGCTTACCCCAGGATTGTAGGTCCTTTTAAGATCCTTAAAGCGAGTTAGTTTCGTTGCCTTTAATTTGGCACTTCCGCCCAGATTATTGAGTATTCACCCCGTATTCCTTATGTCGATACTTTGCAATTACTTTCATGACTTTTCTCACATGATTCAGTACCAGACCATTTAGCTTGGATGCGATCTTTCGTTCACCAGCAGCCAATTGTGTTAATGGCTCTGCAGGTGGAAAAACTTTGGTCAAGAGTCTTGCCATCTGTGAAGGGTTTTCTTGGACGTAGCCGTATAGTGAGGTAATCACTTGGGAGGCTGCGAGCAAGATATGAGTGTTTTGTAATCTTCTCTTTGAAGGTACGCTTAGTGAGAATTTTAAAGTCGGGGCGAATTTTTATAAGGGGGAGATTGTAACGCCTTAGATTTCGGTTGGTGTTCGTTTAGATATTAATGCGGGTTTACTGTAAAAAGGTTTACCAACTCGGGTTCCTCACATTTTATAACATTTAATTAATAAATTATTATTATTTGTTATAAGCATGCACGCACGTGTGCACGTAAATGTGAGTTTTGTTTGTGCTAATTTTGATCTTAGCAATCTTGACACTTAACCTAATCCCTTTGCTTTATCCAAATCTTTGCTTTGATCCTTAACCATTCTTTGATCTTTTGTGTGAGAGAAAGAGAAATTGTTTTGGAAGTGAGGATGTGGTAATGATGTCACGACCCGCAATTGGCACGTGACGGCCCTAATACTACGCAACGCCTAAATACGTAACGCAGTAAAAGAAAGCCAAACCCAGAAATCTAAACCATGAAAATACGGAAAAGATAATAAAAGTTTTTGAAATATTTGAAATCGTAACCCAAATTCTTTAAAAGTCCAACTTTCTTTCTTTAAAATTTTGACAACGCCCCTTTTATAAAAACTGGCCCAAAGGCGGAAAACAATCCACATCATAAATATACGACGCCGTAGCGAAGAAATAAAGACAATAGAGATAAAGCTGTATATAAGACAACAAGCCACAAATAATATACAATATCGTCCTCACCAAGTCTCTAAGTCAACAACATAATAGTAGATGGAGAGTACAAGATACAACGAATGTACAATATGAAATACAGATAATCATCCAACCCACCTAAGCCAAATAGTATACTGTGAGCTGATGCGGTATCTATAGCAAAAGATGATAGATAAATAGCCTACCTCGACTACTCTGGGGAACAACCTGCAACACCTGTGGCACAACGGGGGTGAGTTGCCAACTCGTGAATAGTAGATAACATATGCAGGTAATCGCAGGAATGTACGTACAGCATGAATCTAAGATATGCAATTTACAGTAATAACAAGTCATGTGAATGCAGAATAATGGAAAATACACTAGCAGGTACAATCAATATGTGAAGAATTAATAACATGACAATAGGATGCAATAATCATGCAATAGGGATATGAGAATGTAGATATGCAGCAATCATGAAGGGTACACTAGCTGGTACTCCTAATACATTGAACAGTGCATAAGTGAAAAGGTATGAGGTATAGAGTAAAATATGTCATCCTACGGAATCCTGTCATCGTGGTAGGATCACAGTCCATCAAGACATTCAAATCCTAATTTCTCAAATCAGCCCCCAAGTTGGGCTCTCACATCAAATAAGTCTCGCATCTCCTCAATGTACAATATCGAGTAATCTCCTATATCCCAAATGTACAAATCCGTAATCCCATATGTATGTCCAATATCCTATCTCAATGAATCACCTAACATCCAAAATCAAATCTCAAGTAGAGTTCTAACATCCTAAAGGTACATATATACAGAAATAAATATGATGGGGTCAATACACATATATTAGCATCTCATTCCACTAATATTGGTGTAAGGGTATATATAACAACGGCTAAATCGCCTGTTATATATACAAAGGTGTTAAAAGAAATATCATGAAAACAATATGCCAAGCATCGACACAGAAATCCTGATCTATCAGATGCCGTCACCAAGACTAGCATCCTGATAGGTACGTATCATACGCTATCCCGAAAGCACGAGAGCCTAGCTCTGACCCTCGCCTTTCGACGTATGCATACGTGCATGACTCCCAACGGAATCTCCATGATCCCCGCCGAGTCGTTGGTACTATCACCGATAGGTACTCGGCCGCCTCCAGGCTCAATCGGCGAAGTCCATCGATCATCTTGCCGAAGGGAACCATACCGGGCCCCACCATGTATCCTCATACGGCAACCACACCTCGTATGGAGTATATAATCAGAACCGATAAATCTCATAGTGGCTGCGCAAATATCATATCAAGGAAATCGGGTTTTTCAATGTATGCATAATTTCATGAACTCCCGCGGTTCCCAAATCCAGAAAACATCATGTAAAATCCAAATAAACAATGTGGAAATCCAGGAATAAATATATGCAATCTATCTGAAATGCGAGCATATAAAAGAAAATATGTAGCTGCAACTAGATGTATGCGAAACCAATAAGGTACAGCTAAGTAACATCAGTAAGGTAAATATGTAACTGCAACTGAATATGTGTGTAATATACAGGTGTAGCAATGTATAGGTATCTACCTATAAGAACTGATGGAGTATACCCCCTCCGGGTATGAGTTGAATAGGTGAGTAAGTTATATCGGTAACTAAATGTCCAAGGTGATAAGTAATGCGAATCGATGTCGTAAAATCCCTAACCAAGCAATATGATATCTATAATGGTTTGTGTGTGACATGGCAATTATTGACGGTGTGTGTGTAGCATACAATCCGTGCTCGTGCAACATGAACCGTCGATAATATGTGCAGTGTCCTACGGCTGCTAGTCACAGTACCATTATATCTAATAAATAGGGTAAGGCTCAATTCTAACAATGACGTAGAATACACAACAAGTATTAGAATCCTAGCCCAGACGCATAACGCCATGCGGGCGATTTCCCTGTAGATGTTAAATCTACTCACCTACGCTCTACGCTAGGTGAATCCTACCACCTGTCTCCCTCTGTAGCCGTGTCCGTAGTCCCCGCCTGCAAACCTGAAAATGAGACAAGGAAATCATATATAAGCCAAATATTCCGCAAAACACGATATCAAACCCAAACGAGAAACTCGCGTCGCGAACTAAACGTGCGTGTGCACGATCGCTAAAACGTGTGTATACACGCCTAAAACTACCGCGACATGCCACGACACGCTGGATCTCAAAACACACTAACGTATCGCGCGTATCGCGCAAACAAAACGGACATGAAATACGATATTTGATCCCATATTTTCCTACAGGTCAAAACCTACAAAACTACACATGCCAAATTACTAGAAAACACTGCAGGGAACCCCAGCCAAGACCCCAACACCCCAGCCCCCTACTTGGCCGCAAATTGCGGCTAATCCTATTAAATCTGCGGCCAGAATTAGGAATGGGGGTCTCGTGTTCTGGTGGTGGTGTCTAAACCTAGTGTACATGCTCCAGTTTTCACAATTTTGTCTTGAAGGCCCCGGTTCAATAGCAGATCACAGATTGCCAAAATATCGCATAAAAACACCGATTTTGCATAAAACACAAACCCTATGGTATTTTAGTGAAATCTGGGGAATTTCTCGGTTGAAGTAACCCTAACAACACTAAAATAGGCTAGGTTAACTAACACAATCATCACTTGATCAAATTTCCTCATAAATCACCATAATCTAGCATTAAACTCATAAATAACACAAACCGACACCAATTGACACATGAGCTAAGCAACTAGGGGGATTGGGTTCAGAAATATACCCTATGGAACCCTAGGAAGCAGGTGAAGGTGAAGAATTGAGTTTCTACAGCTGCTGGTGATGCAGGTGCTGCAGGCTTCTCTTGTTGCTGATGCTGATGCCTTCTGCTGCTGCAACTGCTGATGGAGCTGCTGCTGTTTTCTGCTGCTGTGGCTGCTGCTTGCTTCTGCAGCTGTTGCTTCTTGAGCTGCTGCTGTTGCTATGCTGATGTTGTTGTTGCGGTTGATGCTGTGGCTGCTGCTGTGATGTCTAGAGCTGCTGCTGCTGCAAGCTGCTGCTGCTGCTACTGATGCTGTTGTTTCTGCCGGTGCTGCTGCTGCCTCAGCTGCTGATGTTGCTTGTGTGTGTGTGTGTTTTTGAGACTGAGAGAATGAGAGAATGAGAGTGAGAATGGGAAATGAGAGCAACAAACACACACACACACACACACACACACACACACACACACTTCTCTTTCTCTTTCTTCATTAAATGGGCATGGCACAAGCCATGTAGCCCCATGCCCATCTCTCTCTCTCCCCTTGGTCAACCATTCAAACAATTTAAAATTCCTTTTAAATTCATTTTCTTTTTAAAAGAACAACCATGCAAAGAAAACCCAAAACACTTAATATAAATTATAACTAGATTAGGGAAAAGGTTAACCCACCATGTTGCAAATCATGGTTTAAACCCCAAACTAGCACCCTAGTATCATGCACATGTGTGTGCAAAGCTAGAAAAATATCTAATAAAATATTCATTAAATAGGATAAAATAATTAAAACCCAATTTGATAAGCTTTTTATATAAAACTATATATTAAAATATAATTAGCTACAAACACGTTCTAAGGTGTTACAAATGATGAGGTGTGGGTACATTTATGTGAGAGTATGGTTTGCATTTAATGCTAATGTTACACTCACCTCTCACCTCACCCTACACTCACATCCCTCTCTCATTTCCTCACACTCTGTCATTCTTTCTCACTCAAATTCTTTCACATTTCTCTATCTCCCTCATTCTAAACTGAACACACTCTCAAGTTCTTCATCAAAACCATCACAAAAATTCACAAATTTCATCAAAATCACATCTTTATCTTGGTTTTGCCTCATGGATGCCTTAGAGTGTGCAAAGCTAGGATCTTTGTGTTCTTTTGGCTAGGTATTGATTCCTTTATGTTCTTTAAGTTAATTTTGGGTAGCTTAGCTTGTTAGTTTTAGTTTGTATCGCGTATCGTATCGTTTCGGGTAAATGTCTTATTTTTAGTGATTTGTTTGGGGTCTCGGATGATCTGCTGTTAAACCAAGTAATTGTTGCAAAAGTTGGCATGACAGTAACCTAGTGTAGAGACCTAGAACCTACCCTGAAAATACGAGCCAATTCCTCCATGAAACGGCCGTAGATTTATTGCTTCTGGCCGCAATTTGCGGCCAGACTGGGGAGTTGGGGTTTGGGTTTTTGGTGTAGGGGTCTCTGGGGTTATTTGTAGTCCAATGGTACTTGCAATTTTTACAAATTGTTAGCACAGAAAAATCTGGGACCACTTTACATATTTCTAGTGTTTCGTTTCGCGCGATACGTTATCCAATACAATGCGTGTTCCGTGTTGCTGTTGCTCTGAGTTGGTTTCGTAGTGTCACTATACGCGTTAGCTACAACACGAACCCTTTAGAGTACGTATGTGTGTCGTGTTGGTCCGTGTAGATTGTATGTATTTTGGGTCTATTATTAATATATATTTGCTTTGTTATTTAATATTGCAGGTTCGCAGGCGGGGACTTCAGACACTGCTACAAAGGGGAAACAGGTGGTAGACTTCACCTAACTTGGAGCGTTGGTGAGTAGATTTAACATCTACAGGGGAATCGCCCGCATGGCGTTATGCGTCTGGGATAGAGATGTTAATCTTGTCGCATATTCTATGTCATATTTAGAATTGCGCATTTACCTTACTGCTTAGTTATTGTTGTGCTTGAACTAGTATCCTTAGGACACTGCACATATTATTGACGACTCATGTTGCACGAGCACTGATTGTATGCCACACACACCGTCAATAATTGCCATGTCACGCACAACCCACTTATAGATATGATATTGCTTGGTTAGGGACATTGTGACATTGATTCATATTTCTTATCGCATATGACATATAGCATACCTGTATATCCGCATGCTTACACATATGCCTTTATATACTTATATGCTAGTTACCTGTATACCTATAGAGTATTGTACCATTAGTGATAGGTACATACACACTTTATGACATAGCTACAGGTATACCTTGCACACATATTTCATTTATACCCAGGGGGTATACTACATCATTACTTATAGGTAGAAACATATATCTTGCAATACCTTATTGTTTACACATCTATCAGGTTGTAGCTACATGTTTACCTTTACTTGATGTTATTTAGACTTGGATAAATTATGAACCGCATGATATTTATGTTAACTTGTTGCAGTTAATTAGCGGCTTTTCCTTTATATGCTTACATTTCAGTTTTATGTTGCATATATTATATTCATGGATTTTCGCATTTAGATATGGATTTTTCATGATGTTTTCTGGATTTGGGGACCATGGGAGTTCATGAAATTATGCATTATTTGAAAAACCCGGTTTCCCTTGATATGATATTTCAGCATCCACCATGAGATTTATCGGTTCTGATATATATACCCCTGCGAGGAGGCGTTGAGGCCGTATGAGGGTACATGGTGGGGCCCGGAAGTATCCCGGGGCAAGAAGATCGATGGACCACGCCGATGAGCCTGACAGGGGAACCATACCATCCGGTGACATTACCTATGACTCGGCGGTTATCATGAGGATACCGATGGGAGTCATGTACGTATGGATACGTCGAAAGGCGAGGGTCAGAGCTAGCCACTCGAGCTTTCGGTATAGCGTATGATACGTACCTATCAGGGTGCCAGTCTTGGTGACAGCACGTGATAGATCAACATTTCTGTGTCGATACTTGACATATTGGTTTCATGATATTTCTTTTTACTCCTAGGTATATATAACAGTGGAATGGGACGCTGTTATATATGCATATATGTATATATTAGTGGAATGGGACGCTAATATATATGTATTAATATCAATTTTTATACTTCATCATATTTATTCATGCAAATATACCTAGGTTATAAGAGATTCACTTGATATTGGATTTAGGACATATGACATTTACTTGATATTGTACATAAAGGATATATGAGATTCACTTGGTTTTGTACATTCAGGATATAGGAGATTTATTCGATATTGTACATTAAGGATTTGTGAGACTTATATGATATGAGAGCCAATTTGGGGGCTGATTTGAGGAATTGGGATTTGGATTGTCTTGATGGATTTTGATCCTACCACGATGTCAGGATTCCTTGAAATGACATATTTCATTCCATACTCCACCTTTATTTATATGCACTGTTTCATATATTAGTAATACCTGTTAGTGTACCTTTCATGACTGTTGCATTTACAAGCCTTTATTTATATGCATTGTTTTATGTATTAGTTATACCTGCTAAAGTACCTTTCATGACTGCTGCATATATATATATATACCTTTCCATATCATTATTGCATGATTATTGCATACCGATTGTCATATTATTATTGCTATTAATTGCATTTGTTAGATTCACGATGTACTTGTATACTTGCGATTACCTGCATATATTATTTACTATTCACGAGTTGGCAACTCACCCCCGTTGTGCCACAGTGGTTTTCAAGGGCGTTCCCCAAAGTAGTCGTGGCAGGCTATTCACCTATCTGATCATCTTTTGCTGCGGATACCGCTTCAGTTCATAGTATGCAGTTTTGCTTAGGTGGGTTTTGTGGTTATCCGTATTGTTGTATTGTATATTCGTTGTATCCTTGTACTCTCCATCTACTATATTTTCTTGTTGACTTAGAGACTTGGTGAGGACGATATTGTATATTATTTGTGACTTGGTTGTCTTTTATACAGTTTCCTTTCTATCGTCTTTTATTTCTTCGCTACGGCGTCGTATATCTGTTGTGGTGGTTGTTTTCCGCCTTTGGGCGTGTATTTGCTCCCATTTGGGGATGCTTTATTTATATTTATGTTGTACCCATTTTTGGGGGCTAGTTTTTACAAAGGAAGTGCTGCCAAAATTTTAAAGAAAGAAAGTTGGACTTTTAAAGAATTTGGGTTGCGATTTCAAAGGTTTTAAAATTGTTCTTATTTCTTACTACTTTTAAAAGTTTAGATTTCTGGGTTTTGGCTTTGTTTTACTGCGTCACGTCTGTAGATGTTGCGTAGTATTAGGGCCGTCACGTGCCAATTTCGGATCGTGACACTATCAACGGTAAGTGACGATCCCAACTGCCACCAAAATCAAGCACGCACGCACGGAGCATATCCTCCAAAGTCTGTATAGTCCGCTCTGACAGACCATCGATCTACGGATGGAAAGCTGTGCTAAAACTCAATCGGGTACCCAAAGCTTTCTGAAGCTTCTGCCAAAGACGGCTAGTAAACTGGGTGCCCCTATCGGATACGATGCATGTGGGAACGCCGTGCAAACGCACAATCTCGTCAATGTACAACTGAGCATACTGAGAATAACCGAAAATGGTCTTCACTGGAAAGAAGTTAGTCGCTTTCGTCAACCGGTCAACAATCACCCAAATGGAGTCATACCCTCGACTGGACCTAGGTAACGAAATCCATGGAGATCTATTCCCATTTCCACTCCGAAATGGGTAAAGGCTGCAACTCTCCTACCGGTCTCAGATGCTCAGCCTTGACTTGCTGACAAGTCAAACACCTCGAAACGAAATCCGAAACATCACTCTTCATCCCTGCCCACCAGTAGATATCTCTCAAGTCACAATACATCTTGATGGAACCTGGGTGAAAACTATAAGCTGACTGATGTACCTGCTTTAGGACCTCACGCCTCAGCCCCTCGGTATCTAGTACACATAAACGAGTCCCAAAACGTAGCACACCTTGGTCATCAATCTTAAACTCCGAATCTCTACCCTGCCGAATACGCTCAAAAATCTCAGACAAACGGGCATCGTCGGGCTATGCCTCACGAATACGATCAAGTAGAAGTTGTTAGTTATATGTATGCCCTAGAGGCCATTACTGTACATTGGATGTATATTGTAGTGGATGCTGGGACATACATAGGGAGGACTTTCTTGCTCGACATGATAGTATGCTATCTGGTTGATCTTTACCTTAACGTGTACATTGATTGTCTCTCTGTTACATGTTGGTAAAGCCCCTAGGATGTGTACTTGACTACCTGGACTATGATGCGGATCATACTAGTAGGGACATGGTAGTCCATAAGTACATCCTTCAAAGTCCCTAGTCGTGGGTATATCGAGACGGGGCATCGATATACCAGAGTAGACTAGCGTCTACCTTCTCGACCCATACAGATAGGCGATGTATGATCCCATATCCATTGGTGTTTGACATCGGAGATGATATACGGGTGCTCAGTGGAGACTGGGTACACTGGACGGACTCGCCGAGAACTCCCAGATGGTATTATACCTTACGTCAGATGGCAGTTCTCTGGTGACACTGGTACAGAGTAGTCTGTTGACCCGAGATCGTCATAGAGTCTTGTGTGGTTCCCACTGTGCTTTGATTTCCACCTTACCACATCCAAGAGGGCGTGCAAAACGGTGGCTTTTGGGTACAGTCCCGAATCACATGGAGGCAATGAGCGATAGGAGGGGATTCGTCTCTCCCGGTATAGGGAGTTGATGTTGCGCTGTGTTCGATTGGCTATAACCGGAAATCCCTGGCCAGGGTTGCTGAGATTTACTGGTAAGTGTTACCAGTAGTTTCTCGAATTGTTATAGTCCTCATATCGACACGACTTATCGAGCTATTGGGGTCTGACGTTTACCACCCCTAGGCGAGATATGCGACATATCAGACGATCAGACCGGACTGTACGGTAAGTGTTACTGGTTGGATTCACAGGAGTATGAGCGGGCTTGCTCGTCGATCTTCTGATCGCTGAATACCCGGGTGGCCGTTACGTTTAGCAGACCGCTTGCGGCTTGTGGGTGTTTGATATGATCATCACCTGCTGCCGGCGTATTGACGAGTCTTTAGAGTCCTACACAGAGGTTTCCTGGCTCAAGCGAAACGAAATAGGAGCGCATATGAGATATGTACGGGACCGAGAATAATGCTTGTATGTGATACCGTATTTCATTCTCGCGGTGAATGTATCGAATGGTTGTATGCGATATAACCTAGTTATCGAATCAAGGATTGATTCGATAAATCGATACATTGTATACTAGTCGGTTGTGTGCGACATGACCGGATCATTGTATCAAGTGTTGATTTAATGATTTAATGCATAATTATATATTTGATATATTACTTTGTATTAACTAGTATTGGTTCACTTAAGATGGATTCTCTCACTCGGATGTGCACATTGTATATACGATATAATTTTGTGCACTAGTTTGTATCATGTTTGATGATGCATGCTAAATTGGCTAAGTGTAAAGATTAAACCATAGTTGTGTAATGGTTAGGGTTTTGTTTTTACTCATTCATTTATTTACTTCATTTATTCTTTTTGGAAAATAAAATGCATAAAGAGAAAATGGTGGCTTTCATTTGTTTCTTTCATGAAGATTCATGAAGGTCTGACTAAGTCACCATTTTGTCTCATGCTTAACCCTAACCACTCCATTTAACCATAGTCCACTCTCTACACCTAACTATGGTTTTGTTTATGATAAGTTTTGATTTTCTATTCTATTTTAAATAACTTATCATATTCATTATCTTTTTCTTCTTCTTGACTTCATGAAGAAAAAGCTTGACTTCATCAATGGTGATTGATGAAAAAGAGTGAGAAATCCAATTCTAAAGTGAACCCACTTCCTATTTCTTCATCCTCTACCTCTTGCCAAGTAGTATAGGGTGTTCTCTTCACAAGTTTCATGACTTGGTGAAGTGGGAGCTTGATCTTGTGATGCTTCGACGTAGATCATCTTCGGCACGAAGCCGACGACCTTGCCCGCCCATTTCTCCGATGAAGCCGACGCTAGAGCCCGGGTTTCCATTTGGACAGCGAGGAGACTTCATTACGGAGCTATGGAGGTGGAGGACCGGATCTACAAAGGTTGTATTTCTGTATTCTCTTAGTTAAAGTAGTTAACTAGTTGCTTTGTCACCTAAACTTCTAGCCAACGATCCGTATTAGGGTTTCTCGGCACCCATAAAATTTGAAATTGGCATGGTTGATGCCTTGTGAGACCTCTTGGGAGTGCCTAGGAACCCTACAGTGGTATCAGAGCCTAGCTAGAGCCTTAGGCAAAGTCTAGACGGAGTTTGAATCCGAACGAATCGAAACCCTAATCCATAAAGTGCTCTCTGGACTTTTTCTAAAAACTGGGTTTTTTCCAGATTAAAAATTTCTAAAAAATTCAGCAGGGTCCTATTAGAATTACTGTGAAATTCGTGGGGCTAATTCGTCAAATGTGCGGCGGAACCGCGGCAGAAGCCTGGCTTCTGCGGCGGTTCCGCGGCCGTTTGATGACGTCACCCTTCCTATTTTGCACAGTAATTCCTATTTCACAGTACTGAGTTTTATGGGAATTTTTAATATTTATTCAAGAGTTGAATTTTCTGGGTTGTTTTGGGGATTCGAATGTTCGATCGGATTATCAAATTTTGTCTGTGTGGCTTTCCGGATAATTTTTGGATATGTTAAAAAGTTCGACCGGATATAAATACCCAATTTTTCCCCTGTCGGGAAATTTCCAAGTGTTGGATTTTTCCGTGGTTTAACTGCCCTTTGAACCTTCGGGTTTGGGGCAGTACGGCGTGCCACATGTGAGGCGTTGGCTTGACCCTTCTACGGCTGGACCGTTGGTACTGAGGCACGAAGTGAATGTCTTTGAACTTATTTCATGAGTTGAGCTGTTTCGGGAAAACTTGGGTGTTCGATTATTCAATCGGAAAGTTTAACATTTTCTATCTTATTCGGAATGGGATACAACAATTGGAATTCACAAGAAGTTATGAGATAACTGATTTGAATCTTATAAACATAGCACTTTAGTCTCACTTGATCGGTTGCTACGGAATTTTGATGTGATCAAAAGTCCGTCGCAATCACGTAGCGTACGCGGATACTCGCCGGGTAAACTTAATAGACAGCCTCACTCAATAGCCCCGACCAAGTGACTGTAGGAGAACCCCGTCGCCGAAAGCATCCGTCCGGGTGCTCGCGGTAGCGGTGTTCCTCCTTGGTGCACTTCGTCGACGGTATCGGGGGTGCGGCCGTCTACTGAAGTTTGCGACGAGTATTCGATCAGGATTTCGGTAATCTTATTGAATTGCCCGACTTGATATTGAAAAGAGTTTTCGATATAGAGACTAAAATGCGGGGTTTATAATTGTTAGGCATGTGATGTCTAAAGAATTCATTTGATTAGGCATGCGATGTCTATGCAGGCTGCGGATTCCAACTGTTGTAGTTTTACACTTTCTTTTCTGTGACCGTAAGTGTAATATGTGATATCGCCGGTTTCGTTGCTATATGTCAACGACAATTGGGATGCGCATATTTACTTACGTTGATGACATGTGATGTTATGTGTTGCTTGATATGTTATATTGGATCGTCGTGTTTGAATAGCCGGGGGTTTTTATGTGAGATGAGTGTTTTTCATTTTCATTCATGTAAAAACTTGTATGTAATATTCTTTTATTGGGCGCTTCCAGGTGTTAGTTATATGTATGCCCTAGAGGCCATTACTGTACATTGGATGTATATTGTAGTGGATGCTGGGACATATATAGGAAGGACTTTCTTGCTCGACATGATAGTACGCTATCTGGTTGCACTTTATCTTAACATGTATACTTTCTGTCTCTCTGATTACATGTTGATAAAGCCCTTAGGATGTGTACTCGACTTCCAGGACTGTGATGTAGATCATACTAGTGGGGCCTGGGTAGTCCATGAGTACATCCTTGAAATGTTCCTAGTCGAGGGAATATCGAGACGGGGCATCGATATTCCAGAGTAGACTAGCGCATATCTTCTCGACTCATGCGATGGGCGATGGATGATCCCATATCCATTGGTGTTTGACATCGAAGATGGTATGCGGGTGCTCAGTGGAGACTGGGTACACTGAACGGACTCGCCGAGAACTCCCAGATGGTATTATACCTCACGTCAGATGGCAGTTCTCTGGTGACACTGGTACAGCTTAGTCTGTTGATCCGAGATCGTCATAGAGTCTTGTGTGTCTCCCACTGTGCTTTGATTTCCACCCTACCACGGCTCTACTGAGTCGTGCAAACAGGTGGTTTTTGGGTACAGTCCCGATTCACATGGAGGCAATGAACGATAGGAGGGGATTCGTCTCTCCCGGTATTGGGGGTTGATGTTGTGCTATGCTCGACTGGCCATAACAGGAAATCCCTGGCCAGGGTTGCAGTGATATACTGGTAAGAGTTATCAGTAGTTTCATGAATGTTATGGACCTCAAGTCGGCATGACTTATCGAGCTACTGGGGTCTGACGTTTACCACCCCTATGCAAGATATGCGACATATCAGACGAACAGACCGGACCGTACGGTAAGTGTTACTGGTTGGATTCGCAGGAGTGTGAGCGGGCTTGCTCGTCGATCTTCTGATCGCTCAATACCCGGGTGGCCGTTACGTTTAGCAGACCGCTTGCGGCTTGTGGGTGTTTGATATGATCATCATCCGCTGTCGGCGTATTGACGAGTCTTTAGAGTCCTACACAGAGGTTTCCTGGCTCAAGCGAAACGAAATAGGAGCGCATATGAGATATGTGCGGGACCGAGAATGATGCGTGTATGTGATACCGTATTTCATTCTCGCGATGAATGTGTCGAATGGTTATATGCGATATAACCTAGTTATCGAATCAAGGATTGATTCGATAAGCCGATACATATGATACTAGTCAATAATATCCGATATGACCGGATCATTGAATCAAGTGTTGATTTAATGATTTAATGTATAATTATATATTTGATATATTGCTTTGCATTAACTAGTATTGGTTCACTTTAAATGGATTTTCTCACTTGAATTGTGCACATTGTATATGCGATATAGTTTTGTGCACATGTTTGTATCATGTTTGATGATACATGCTTACTTGGTTAAGTGTAAAGAATCAAACCATGGTTTAAGTTAATGGTTAGGGTTTTGATTACTTATTCATTTATCTTATTTATTTATATCCATTTTGGAAAATGAAAAAGATAAATGAATGGTTGCTTATTTTGTTTTGAGTTGAAGTTTCTTGAAGCTTTGACTTAGTCTTCATTCTTGTCTTATACTTAACCCTAACCATTTAACTAACCCAAGTTAATTCTCTACACTTAACTATAGTTGAAGTCATGATAAGTATTGATTTAATTATCTCATTTTTAATTAAGTTATCATATCATCTTCTTTTTTCTTCATCTTCTTCTTCAATGAAGAAAGCTTGCTACTCCAATGGCAAGTCATGAAATCTAGTGAGAAATCCAAAACTAAAGTTTACCCACTTCCTATTTCTTCATCCTCTACCTCTTGCCAAGTAGTAGAGTGTGTTTCCTTCACAAGTTTTCATGGCAAGGTGAAGGTGGAGCTTGATCTAGCGATGCCTCGACGTAGATCATCTTCGGCATGGACATCGATGACCTAGCTCGCTTATTCTTCGACGAAGCCGACGCTAGAGCCCGGGAGTTCACTTGGACAGCGAAGGCACTTCGTTGCGGAGCTATGGAGGTGGACAAACGGATCTACAAAGGTTGTATTTCCGTTATCTTATAGTTTAGTTGTAAACTAGCTTGCTTGCTTTGCCTATACTTCTAGCCAACGATCCGTTCTAGGTTTCCTCGGGACCGTAATTTTTAGAAATTGGCATGTTTGATCACTTGTGAGACTTCACTAGAGTGCCTAGGAACCCTACACCAGGTTGCGGAAGATGTCACCATTTGTATATTATTTACTTTTCCGCACTAGGATAGACCCAAGGAGGGGAGCATAAGTAACCGGGTTCTGGAGTCCAGTGGGAGACCAACTCGAGGAGTCGAGTCCGGGTCTCCTAACTCTAGAATTGGTAGGGTTGTTTGCCGCTCTCGTAGGGGTCTAGGGCTGTGGGTTTGGCTATTCATCGCGACCGTGGAGTCCGTGTTTTATACTGGCTCGTATTGAAAACACGGACGTCCTAGTATATCCAATATTTCATATGATTCTTCTGCTGCGATATCTGTGATGTGATCATGTGATGTTCTGTGATAGATACTGTATATAGTATATATGATATATTTTATAGACGTTACTTATGTTTTACACCCGTGCTAGCCCTGCCCCGCTCTGCCGTTAGTTACCTAACCTAACGGTGCACGAGGGGACATCGAGGCCAATGCGGATGGCATAAGTGTACGTCGTATTTATCTATGATGTTTAGGTACTTAAATGATGGGACTTCATTAATGAAATTAATGAAATAAAAGAAACCTAATATGTTGTAGAATCGAATTTCAAAATTAAACAGGTAGCTACAGTTCTTGCTTTGCACAGCGATATATATAATATATCCTGCACCTTATTCGATAAGGAAAGGACCGAGATCCCTTCACCGAGAGTGACTCCTTTAGCAATAACTGGCTGATGCTACACACTCGGTTTGTCTTTTGATTGCTTTTAAGAGTTTTTGCTTTGCACAGTGATATATATGATATATCCCGCACCTCATTCGACGAGGAAAGGACCGACGATCCCTTCACCGGGAGTGACTCCTTTAGCAAAACTAGAAAAGCCTCAAAAGCACTCCATTTTAAAATCATTTGATTCTACAACGATATCAAGTTCATTACGCAATAGGTTTTCAAAAAAACCTGTCGTAGCCCTCCGTCATTTCAGATAAGTAGTAGTTAGTATTCGTGCTGCGTTTGTTGGCCTTTGTCAAGGCGCAGTGTGCGGTAGCTAACTGGTGCTTATCTGCTTATGCATATGATGCAGATTGGATTAGGGTAGTCGTGCGACCTTGTTGGCCTTTGTCAAGGGCCGTGCGGGTGGGTTTAATTCAATCAGGAAATGACGGGTTGAACTTGACTAGCATCCTATGGTTTGTTGGCCTTTGTCAAGGTCATAGGAGGTTAGGGGCAAAATATTATCGGGAATTTCAAGTGTTGAAATTTGCAATGAGATTGCATACCTTCTATGAGATAGTTGGATCCCGATACCCGCTGCGAGTAAGAGTTACTCCTGGGAGAGTTTTACACATTACAATTAGCCGATCAAGTAGGTGTCTAGAAAGGTGTCAACGGGGTTACGCCTCTGGGAAAACGAGGTTTACATTAATTAGGTTCGTGCGAAAGCACGGGGGACCTCCCTCAAAGTACCGACACTGGCCTGGCTGAAAGATTGGCGAACTTGTAGTGTGTAATTAATCCCGGCTAGTCTTTCCTTTTAGGATTTGAAGGAAGATTTGATAAAAAGCAGTGGGAGCCATCCTGATTAGATAAAATAATAACCAATCTATTCTTGCAAGAGCGCACGCTGAGTGTTTTCTTCTCTCTCTCTCTCCTGGCAGCGACCGTATCACGCCTTAATCAAGATAATAATACGGATTATTGACCGAACCCGCTTGTTATACTGAGCTGGGGGACGTTGGTCCCGCTCCAACTTATAATTGTTATAAGACAGTGCAGGAAATTGGGGATTACCAAAATTCCCTTGCCGCCCAAACGAAGAGAGTGCATGCTGATGCATCATCTTCGGGTATGTTCATTACAGAGAACTGTTTCTCAGTATCCTTTACGTCCTGGGTATGTGATACCAGATCAGGATCCCAGATATGTAATTTGTTGCATAGGGCTACAGATAGGTAGAGAACTGAGAACGGGTGATAAGTTTCATGAGGCAGAAAACGGGGCAAGAGTTGCAGCCAAGTCTGTTGATCACTGTCACCCTGTATTTCAAATACATTGATTCTGAATGAATGTTATTAGATACCGAACCTGATATACAAAATCATATCACTCTCTTTAATAGTAAAGAAATGATAAAATTCTGTATTGTTGGATGATGTTTTGAACATTTCCTATATCAAAAGTTGATCGGATCAGGCACGTTATCTAAAAGCATTGGTGTTCTAAATCAAACTACAGTTCTTTAGTATACACGGAACACACACAAGAGGAAGAGTTCAGAAATGAACGAATCCTTCTTGAGGTATTGTAGACTAGGTCATATCAATGCGACCTGACTAGCTGAAGTTACATTTAGATGCATATTTAAATCTGTTTGAATTTACATCTTGTGAAACTTGCCAGTCATGTCACAAAGATAAGATGACTATAGCTCTGTTTATTGGAAACAGAGAAAGAGTTAGTGAACTCTTGGGACTGATACATGATGATGTATGTAAGGTCTCATGTCTACACATGCCAGGACTGGTTCTTTATACTTCATTATATTCTCTGATAATCTCTCAAGATTCAGTCATATGTTCCTGTTGAAACATGAGTCCGAACCTTTTGAGATATTCACAGAATATAAGCGAGAAGTAGAGAACCAAAATACGGGTATAAGTATTATGTCCGTTGATGTGATCGAGGAGGAGAATACTTGAGCACGGAAATCCCGGTCTATTCTAAAGGAGAATGAGATTCTCTCTCAGCATTACTCCTCTGTATACACCATAGCACGATGGTATATCGGGGTGGAGCAATCACACTCTATATGATAAGGTGTGCTCTATGATGAGTACTACTGAGTTACCTATTTCCTTTTGGGAGTTAAGCACTTGAGAAGCTGCATACCTATTGAATAGGGTTCAAATCAAATCAGTTGCCTACCACTTCATATGTGATATGGAAAGGGAAGAGCCCATATCTTAAGTTAGTTAAGATTTGGGGTTGTCCGGGCTATGTCTAAAAGCATAATCCGGACAGGCTCGAGGCAAGGTCTGTAATGTAGAACTGGAAAGGTTCCAGCTATACAAACTACAGCAGATGATTTGGTAGAACCAAAGGATTCAGTAGATTCCAACGAACCTCAGCCTCTCCGCCGATCTAGTAGGGTTCCTCACCCACCTGAGAGATACTTCTGTTTCTCTATGACAGTGGGAGCGAGGATTGCATCATGAGATGATGACCCAACTAGTTTCGAGCTGGCCATCAGGAGTATGACTCTGTAAGAATGGCTGGATGCTTAGCGATCTGAGATGGAATCCTTATACACCAACAAAGTATGGACTTTGTTTGCTATATCTGAAGGGTTAAATCCCCATCAGGAGCAAGTATATCTTGAGAAGATTACTTGGTGTACTTGGAAAAGTTGAGACTTTCAAAGCTAGACTTGTTAAAGGTTTTCGTCATCGACCAGGCGTGGATAATGATGAAACCTTTTCCAGTGGCTATGCTTAAGTCTATCCAGATCCTACTTGCCACGGCTACATACCATGACTACGATATCTGGCGGTTGGGTGCCATGACTGCTTTTCTAGATAGTGTTTTAGAAGAGAACGTCTATAAGTACACAGCCAGAGGGCTTCGTAGACAGTGGGAGCAGCGGAAACGTGTACAAGATACTTTATAGAATAAAGCAGGTATCGCGGAGTTGGAACATCTGTTTTGATGTGGTAGTCAAAAAGTTTGACTTCATCAAAATGGTAGATGAATCTTGTATAAACAAAAAGGTAGTAGGGAGTATTGTGACGATCCTCGTAGAGTACGTAGATGACATACTCTTGATGGGGAAGAAGTTTCCTATGCTACGCTCAATCAATCTCCGCTTATCACAATGATTCTCAACATAGGATCAAATTAATACCTACTAAATCCTGGGTTTTGGATCTATGAGATAGATCTAAATGGATGTTAGGATACTCACTAGTTGTAGTGAGATGGTATCAGTTGATCCTGGGGAGAATCACTGGGAAGGTTCCAGGGTGATAAAGACGACTGAGTGTCAGTCACAGGCATTGTCTTTACCCTCAGTAGAGGGACGGTATGTTGGAAGAGTTCCAAGCTAGATACCGTGACATACTAGACGATAAAGGCAGGATACATCGCTACTTAAGATGCTACCAAAGAGGCTGTTTGGGTGTATATTGGTTCATGAGATGAACTACGTTCCTACCATTGTGAGACAATGGGGTTGTGGCTTATTCCAAGGAACACAGGTCCCATCAGTGATCCAGACATATTCTAAGATAGTATCACCTGATCATGGAGATGGTTGATCTCTAAGGGATCGAGGTTAGGAGAGTAGACTCAGAGGACAACACGGCGGATCCACTCACGAAGGCCTATTCCCAGAGAGAGACTTTTATGGGATGGTTGAGTATGAGATACTACAACCACTGCTATCAGATGGCCCTAGTGCAAGTGGGAGATTGTTAGTTATATGTATGCCCTAGAGGTCATTACTGTACATTGGATGTATATTGTAGTGGATGCTGGGACATACATAGGGAGGACTTTCTTGCTCGACATGATAGTATGCTATCTGGTTGATCTTTACCTTAACGTGTACATTGATTGTCTCTCTGTTACATGTTGGTAAAGCCCCTAGGATGTGTACTTGACTACCTGGACTATGATGCGGATCATACTAGTAGGGACATGGTAGTCCATAAGTACATCCTTCAAAGTCCCTAGTCGTGGGTATATCGAGACGGGGCATCGATATACCAGAGTAGACTAGCGTATACCTTCTCGACCCATACAGATGGGCGATGTATGATCCCATATCCATTGGTGTTTGACATCGGAGATGATATACGGGTGCTCAGTGGAGACTGGGTACACTGGACGGACTCGCCGAGAACTCCCAGATGGTATTATACCTTACGTCAGATGGCAGTTCTCTGGTGACACTGGTACAGAGTAGTCTGTTGACCCGAGATCGTCATAGAGTCTTGTGTGGTTCCCACTGTGCTTTGATTTCCACCTTACCACGTCCAAGAGGGCGTGCAAAACGGTGGCTTTTGGGTACAGTCCCGAATCACATGGAGGCAATGAGTGATAGGAGGGGATTCGTCTCTCCCGGTATAGGGAGTTGATGTTGCGCTGTGTTCGATTGGCTATAACCAGAAATCCCTGGCCAGGGTTGCTGAGATTTACTGGTAAGTGTTACCAGTAGTTTCTCGAATTGTTATAGTCCTCATATCGACACGACTTATCGAGCTATTGGGGTCTGACGTTTACCACCCCTAGGCGAGATATGCGACATATCAGACGATCAGACCGGACTGTACGGTAAGTGTTACTGGTTGGATTCAAAGGAGTATGAGCGGGCTTGCTCGTCGATCTTCTGATCGCTCAATACCCGGGTGGCCGTTACGTTTAGCAGACCGCTTGCGACTTGTGGGTGTTTGATATGATCATCACCTGCTGCCGGCGTATTGACGAGTCTTTAGAGTCCTACACAGAGGTTTCCTGGCTCAAGCGAAATGAAATAGGAGCGCATATGAGATATGTACGGGACCGAGAATAATGCGTGTATGTGATACCGTATTTCATTCTCACGGTGAATGTATCGAATGGTTGTATGCGATATAACCTAGTTATCGAATCAAGGATTGATTCGATAAATCGATACATTGTATACTAGTCGGTTGTGTGCGACATGACCGGATCATTGTATCAAGTGTTGATTTAATGATTTAATGCATAATTATATATTTGATATATTACTTTGCATTAACTAGTATTGGTTCACTTAAGATGGATTCTCTCACTCGGATGTGCACATTGTATATACGATATAATTTTGTGCACTAGTTTGTATCATGTTTGATGATGCATACTAAATTGGCTAAGTGTAAAGATTAAACCATGGTTGTGTAATGGTTAGGGTTTTGTTTTTACTCATTCATTTATTTATTTCATTTATTCTTTTTGGAAAATAAAATGCATAAAGAGAAAATGGTGGCTTTCATTTGTTTCTTTCATGAAGATTCATGAAGGTTTGACTAAGTCACCATTTTGTCTCATGCTTAAACCTAACCACTCCATTTAACCATAGTCCACTCTCTACACCTAACTATGGTTTTGTTTATGATAAGTTTTGATTTTCTATTCTATTTTAAATAACTTATCATATTCATTATCTTTTTCTTCTTCTTGACTTCATGAAGAAAAAGCTTGACTTCATCAATGGTGATTGATGAAAAAGAGTGAGAAATCCAATTCTAAAGTGAACCCGCTTCCTATTTCTTCATCCTCTACCTCTTGCCAAGTAGTATAGGGTGTTCTCTTCACAAGTTTCATGACTTGGTGAAGTGGGAGCTTGATCTTGTGATGCTTCGACGTAGATCATCTTCGGCACGAAGCCGACGACCTTGCCCGCCCATTTCTCCGATGAAGCCGACGCTAGAGCCCGGGTTTCCATTTGGACAGCGAGAAGACTTCATTGCGGAGCTATGGAGGTGGAGGACCGGATCTACAAAGGTTGTATTTCCGTATTCTGTTAGTTAAAGTAGTTAACTAGTTGCTTTGTCGCCTAAACTTCTAGCCAACGATCCGTATTAGGGTTTCTCGGCACCCATAAAATTTGAAATTGGCATGGGTGATGCCTTGTGAGACCTCTTGGGAGTGCTTAGGAACCCTACAGAAGTAGACGGGCATGGACATGAGCAAGCTGTCCCCCAGTGGAAGTGAACTCAAACTGTACTCTACTGTCGCACAAGATCTGCCAATCTGCAGAGAACTGTCTCTGAACTGCGCTCAACTGGGACAAGCTACCCTCGGGCCTACGACTCAAAGCATCAGCTACCACATTCGTCTTGCCCGGGTGATAAAGGATCTTACAATCATAATCCTTCACGAGCCATCCAACAGCGCTGTCTCAAATTCAGATCCCGCTGCTGGAAGATGTACTTTAAGCTCCGGTGGTCTGTGAAAATCTGACATGACTCCCCGTACAAGTAGTGTCTCCAAATCTTAAGCGCAAAGACCACCGCGGCCATCTCAAGATCATGAGTGGGATAATTCTGCTCGTGCTTCTTCAGCTGCCGGGAAGCATAAGCGATAACTCTATCCTGCTGCATCAATACACAACCGGGCCCTACTCGAGAAGCATCACAGTAAACGACGTAGCCGCCCGATCCAGAAGGCAAAAATAAAACTGGTGCAGTCATCAACCGAGTCTTCAACTGCTGAAAACTCTGCTCACATGCCTCGGTTCAAAGAAAAGAAACCCCCTTCCTTGTCAGTCCGGTCAGCGGTGCAGCGATACTCGAGAAGTCCTGCACGACACGGTGGTAATAACCGACTAAGCATAAAAAGCTGCGGACCTCTGTCACTGATATAGGTCTGGGCCAAAACTGTATGGCCTCGATCTTCCTCGGGTCCACACGAATACCGTCGCCCGTAACCACATGACCAAGGAAGTCAACACTATCAAGCCAGAAGGCACACTTCGAGAATTTAGCAAATAGCTGTTGCTCTCTCAATGTCTGCAAAGTAATTCTCAAGTGTTGCTCATGCTCCTCTCGACTCCTGAAATAAACCAGAATGTCATCATTAAACACAATAATGAACTGGTTGAGGAACGGCCTGAAAATCCGGTTCATCAAATCCGTAAACGCTGCTGGTGCATTGGTGAGTCCGAACGACATCACCAAAAATACATAATGCCCATAGCGCGTACAAAAAGCAGTCTTCGGAATGTCATCATTCCGAACCCGCAACTGATGGTAACCCGATCTCAAATCAATCTTAGAAAAATGTCCCGCAACCTGCAGCTGATCAAAAAAATTGTCAATGCGAGGTAATGGATACCTATTCCGCACCATAACGTGGTTCAATTGACGATAATCAATACACAATCTCAAACTGCCGTCCTTCTTTTTGACGAACAGAACAGGAGCTCCCCAAGACGAAACACTCAGATGCACAAGTCCCCTATCAAGCAACTCTTGCAGCAGGTCCTTAAGCTCCTTAAGCTCCACCGGGGCCATCCGATATGGCGGTATAGAAATAGGCCCCGTGCCGGGGATCAAATCAATGCAAAACCCAATCTCACGCTCTGGCGGCAATCCAGATAACTCATCGGGAAATACGTCGGGAAACTCTCTTATAATAGGAACCCGGTCCAACAAATCTACCGTAGCTCCGGTATCACAAATGAAAGCTAAGAATCCCCGACATCCTCTCCTCAAGAGCCAACTAGCGCCACAGTCCCCCTACACAACAAGAACTGACTTGCCCGGAAAACAAAACCTGACTGTCTTCTCACGGTAGTCTACAGACGCATATCAAGTAGCAAACCAGTCCATGCCCAGGAGAACGTTGAAGTCCAACATCTCAAGAAGGATCAAGTCGACGGACGAATCTCTATCTCCAATACGAACGACACACGACCGAAACACGTGTCGCGCAACAAAATACTCGTCAACAGGAGTAGTCACGACAAGCGGTTGATCTAGCAAACACGACTCTCAGCCCAACCTCGGCACGAAGTGTGTAGAAACATACGAGTGCATAGATCCCGGATCAAACAAAACGTGTGCATCAAAAGAACATACTGAAAGAGTACCTAAAACTACTGCATTGGATGCCTACGTGTCCTGATGAGTCAAAGAAAATACTCGAGCCTGCCCTCTACCGGCGACTGGCTGCCTCCGCCTCTACCACCCCGTCCTCTCTGAACAAAACCTCTACGACCACGACCTCTCTGAGCATACGTCTGACGCAGAGCAACAACAGGCGTAAGAGGCGACACTCTCTGAGGTGGAGAAGGTGGTAAGGTAACATGTGGTACGGCTGCCTCGTCCTCACTTGCCTAAGTACAATCTTTGACTCGATGATATAAACTCCCGCACCGGAAATATCCAGACGATGACTGCTGACCCTCCTGGGGATAAGAGCTAAATAACTGGACTTGTCCCAAGCCTCTGCTACCCCCACAACCTGAACGAAATCTGTCGCAGCGTCTATACATCTGTCTCCGGGCTGATACATCAGTGCGCATCCTCTTCGGTCCCGGAACGACCGAAGTCTCGGAAAGACGCTCCTCAACAAGTAGGGCTGCGTCCACCGCGGCTGCATATGTGTCAAAATGCTGGCGCCGATAGCTAGGAACAACTGGGTAATCAGATCTTTCACAAATCTCTTGATCTGCATCTCCTCAGTGACCACCAAATATGGAGCTTACACAAATAGCTGGGTAAACTGAACATCATACTTTGCCACCGTCATACCCGAAGTCTGGCGTAATGACTCAAAACTGCGAGCTCGAGCATCCCTGACGCTCTGCGGAAGGAAACGAGCTAGAAAAACTGTCACGAACTCGACCCAGGTCATAGGAGGAAGACCTGCGGCTCGGCCTCTCTCCAAAGACTCGCACCATGTCTGGGCAAGACCCTCCAGATGAAAACTAGCGAACTCTACCCATCTCGCATCGGAGCATCTCAATGAATGACAGATCCTGGCCATCCGATCGATGAACGATTGCGGATCCTCAGCTGCGTCGGTGCCGGTGAAAACCGGAGGCTTCAGCCTCGTGAACTCAGATAATGATACGGTGATAACCTCCATAGCTGTAGGTATGACTGCCTGAACAATAGGCACCATCACGGTCCCCGTAACAGGTGGGACAACCTCCTATCTCTGTGCTCGACTGGCCTCAACTAACGACCCCATCATCTGGCACACATCCTGCATACCGGCCTCTAGCCTACTAATACGATCCGGGGAAGGTGGATCAATCTGCTCCTGTAGAGTAGGCATACCGCCTTGATCAGTCCTCGTCTCTCATGAGCCTTCTCTGACCTCGGCTCTAGCGGCAGCTCTCTATACCCTCATAGTCTTCGGCGGCATAATGGATGGAAATGAAAACAGGATTCGATAAGAACATAGAAATTGAATCATAAAGATACATGGGAATCAAGGAATGAATTACAAGCAATGTGTCCTAAGGTCACTTAGGCGGAGTATCGTGTCGTAAGTATGCCGCGGAACATACACACACAACGTCACTCTGCTTAAGCTATCTACTCCATCATATCAAGGTCATCCTACACTTCGAAAGGTAAAACCTAGCGCTCTGATACCAACTTTGTCACGACCCAATTTATAAACATGACCGACAGTTAAACCACGTGACATCAACAGGAGTAACGCGATTTAAGTAAGCCAAAAACCCAGAATTCGATAAAACATTGTTAAAACATTTGGAAATCTCAAGTAAAAATCTTAAAGCTTAAGTTTATTTTCTTAAAAAATTTGGCAGCGCCTCCTTTGTAAAACTAGCCCCAAAACGGCTACAAACACGGGATATAAATAAAGCATTCCAAAACAGGAGCAAATCACGCCCAAAGGCAGAAAACAATCTCCACAAGCATATATACGACGCCGTAGCGAAGAAATAGACAATAAAATGAAAACAACATAAAAGAGATAAAGCAACATAAGAAAGGCCGGCTCACACGAGCACGACACCCAAAGTCACATAATATACAATATCGATCCTCACAAGCTCGTCTCTAAGTCAATATATGAAAGTGGTAGATGGAGAGTACTAGATACAATAAGATGTGTTCGGATAACCGCAAACCCACCTACACCAAAAAGGCCTCACAGCCAACCGTAGCGGTATCCGCAGAAATAGATACAATAAGGAGCCCTGCCGCGACTACTCTGAGGGTCAAGCCTGTAAAACACTGTGGCACAACGGGGTAAGTTGCCAATTCGTGAATACTAAATAACATCATACAGATAATCGTAAGTATGTACGAACAGCGATAATCTATCACATGCAATCTGATAGCCTAAGTATGGTAATATGGATATGCAACTTATCATGATCAAGGTACACCATCAGGGTACTACAACTACATGAAACAATGTATATCAAATAATCCTGAGTAGGGGATAAAACATAATCATCATCAATGAATCATCATCGTGGAAAAACTGGTGTCCATCAACGACACCCCAAATCCCAATACCTCAGGCGCCGTCACTCTGATCGGCCCTCATATGCATAAATCTCATGGAACCTGAGTGCCCAACATCGACACTCGAAATATCATAAAAACCCGTGTCCAGCATCGACGCGTAAATCCACATAACTCGGGCTCCGTCAGTCCGGATCGGCCCGCGGGCTCCGTCAGTCCGGATCGGCCCATATCCATCTCACAACTCCGGTCGGTATCCTCCGGATAACCGCCGGGTCCAAACTATCACCGGTAGATAGTAGTCCCTCTGCCAAGATCATCGTCTACTGCACAACATACCTTTCTTGCCCCGGGGTACCATACCGGGTCCACCATGAACCCGCAAACGGATCATCCATCTCCTTGAATCGGGTTTCAAAAACCAATCTCAGAACCGAGAAAACTCATGGTGGACGCATCGAAATATCATATCAAGAGAAACCAGGTTTTCAAAACAATGCATACTTTCTTGAAATATAACCACGGTTCTCAAATCCATAAATCACATGAAATCAGTATCTCAATGCGTAAATACATGAAATATGATGTATGCAACATAGATCAGTAATATGAGCATATCAAGGGAAAACCGCTCTTTTAAATGAATCGAGTTTTTAAAGATATCATGCGGTTCCCAAATTTTCCCGAAGTCAAATGCAACATCATATAAAGGTGTATATGTAACTATATCAAGTTATGTGTGCATGCATGTATGTATGTATGCATTATGCAATTTATATGCTCAATAGAACAAGAATCAACGTCTAACTATTGATAATAATGAAGGAGGTACAATACATATTCCCTCAGTAAGGTGGTACAAGAACAACAGCCTCAATGTCCATAACGAATGCAGTACCACATATATGTATATGTTGTGCGTGTCATGGTAATTACCAACGGTGTGTGTGTGGCATACAATTCAGTGCTCATGCAATATGAACCGTCAGTAATGGTGCAGTGTCCAATAGGTACTAAGTCAAGGTACAACAAGTAATGGTGTACAAATGATGCTCATGCACAATCAACATATATGCATATAAACATATCTAGCCCTCGAAGCTTAACGCCATACGGGCGATTCCCCCGTAGATGTTTGTTAGTTATATGTATTCCCTAGAGGCCATTACTGTACATATGATATATATTGTAATGGACGCTTGGACATATATATGGAGGACTTTCTTGCTCGACATGATAGTATGCTATCTGGTTGTACTTATCTTAACATGTACTCTGATTGTCTCTATATTACATGTTGATAAAACCCTTAGGATATGTACTCGACTACTGGGACTATGATGAGATCATACTAGTGGGGCCACGGTAGTCGACGAGTACATCCTATAATTGTTCCTAGTCGATGATGTATAGAGACAGGGCATCGATACACCAGAGTAGACTAGCGTATACGCATCTTAACCCATATGATGGACGATGGATGATCCCATATCCATCGGTGTTCGACATCAAGGATGGTGTACGGGTGCTCAGTGGAGACTGGGTACACTGGACGGACTCGCCGAGAACTCCCAGATGGTATTATACCTCACGTCAGATGGCAGTTCTCCGGTGACACAGGTACAGAGTAATCTGTTGACCCGAGATCGTCATAGAGCCTTGTGTGATTCCCACTGTGCTTTGATTTCCATCATACCACGTCCAAGAGGGCGTGCAAAAAGGTGGCTTTTGGGTACCGTCCCGAATCACATGGAGGCAATGAGCGATAGGAGGGGATTCGTCTCTCCCGGTATAGGGAGTTGATGTTGTGCTGTGTTCGATTAGCTATAACTGGAAATCCCTGGCCAGGGTTGCTGAGATTTACTGGTAAGTGTTATCAGTAGTTTCTCGAACTGTTATAGACCTCATATCAACACAACTTATCGAGCTACTGGGGTCTGACGTTTATCACCCCTAGGCGAGATATGCGACATATCAGACGACAAGACCGGACTGTACGGGAGTGTTACTGATTGGATTCGCAGGAGAATGTATAGGCTTGCTTGTTAATCTTCTGATCGCTCAATACCTGGGTGGCTGTTACGTTTAGCTGACCGCTTGCAGCTTGTGGGTGTTTGATATGATCATCACCTACTGCCGGCGTATTGACGATTCTTTAGAGTCCTACACAGAGGTTTCTTGGCTCAGGCAAAACGGATTAGGAGCACATATGTGATATGTGCGGGACTGAGAACAATACGTGTATGTGATACCGTATTAGATTCTCGCGATACGAGACATCGGCCGGGTATATGTGATATAGCCGAGTCATCGGATCAAGTGTTGATTCGATGAACTGATACAGATTATGTTAGTCGGTTATATGCGATATAGCCGGATTGTCGGATCAAGTGTTGATTCGATAATTTAATGTATAATAATATATATGATATATTAAATTACATTAACTGATATAAGCTCACTAAAAGATTCTTTTTCTCATTCGGGTAATACATTGATATATATGCGATATATGTTAATTGTATTATTTTATTTTGTTACAATAAATATTATATATGTGATATATAATATTGTAACATGATGTGGTTATTAATGCAACATGATTAGTGGAGATTAAATATGGTTAGGGTTTGATTTGGGTTAAGCTTTTCTAGAAGTTTCTAAAAGGTTTTGTTTTGTTTTGTGCAAAGATATTTGTGTTGATATTTTTAAGTGACTCATCTTTAACTCACCCCAAACCCTAGCCCTAGTTAAATCTCTACAAAGGTTACATTGACCATGGTTGCATTTCTAACCTTATCATAACTTTAATTATTTATCACAAAAGGATTACTATTCTTCTTCTTCCTTGATACAAAGCTTTCTTGCTTTTCTTTTTGTGATGAAAGTGAGTGAGAATAAGAAAACAAATGAGAGCAAAAAATCCTACTTCATCATCCTCATCTACCCTTGCCATTTAGATGAGAGTGTTCACTTCATTTTGTGAGTGAGAGCTTGTGCTAATGGAACTTCAAGGTAGATCATCTTTGTTATCGAAGATCGGAAGCAAGCTTGCATCTTTCTCTTCGTGGAGCCTCTCGAGAGTCCGGAACTTGATGATCGCAGCGAAGGGACTACAACACGGAGCTTATGAAGTGAAGGACCGGATCTACAAAGGTTGTAATCCCTCTCACTTAGTGTTAAAGTGTTTAACATGCTTGTTTTCGCCTAAACTCTAGTATAAAGATCTTGTTTAGGGTTGTTCGGCACGGCTAAATTTTAAATCGGGCATTGTTGATGCCTTATAGACCCTTGTGAGAGTGCCTAGTAACCCTACAATGGTATCAGAGCAAAGCTAGAGGTTTAGGCGAAGTCTAGGTTAAATTTAAAGTCCGATCGAACTCCGAATACCCGATAAAACCTAATTTCTAGAAATTTTTCCAAATGTTGACAATTTTCAGATTAAAAATACTCAGAAAATTAAGCAGGAAAATCTAAGAATTACTGTGAAGTACGGCCCATTAATGCGCTCACGTGACCGCGGAACCGCGGCCAAACCAAGGGTTTGGCGGCGGTTCCGCGGCCAAAATTTTGACTTGGTCCCTGGTACTTCAGGTAATTATTCTTAGGTCCTTTTTAATTGTTCTGGGAATTTTTAATTTATACTCAAGAGTTGAGTTTTCTGGGTTGTATTGGGGACTCGTTGATTCGATCGGATAATTTAACTTCGTTTAGTTTGTCCGAGTAATTTTTAGAACGTGTTAAAAAGTTCGAACGGATATCAATAACTCACTTTTTCCCCTGCCGGAAAATTTCCAAGTGTTGGATTTTTCTGTAGTTTAAGAACGTTCTAAGTCGTGCAAGTAACGCGGTGAACCCTCTAGAAGAACACAAACCTTAACTCGATTATGTGACCGTCTGAACCGCCTCTGAACCTTAGGTTTTGGGGCGGTACGGCATTGCCACATGTGAGGCGTTGGCTTGACCCTTCTACGGCTGGACCATCGGTACTGTGGCATGTGATGGATATTTTTTGAACTCCGCTCAAGTGTTGAGCTATTTGGGAAATCTTGGGTGTTTGATTATTCGATCGGAAAGTTTAACACTGTCTTTTTATCTGGAATGTGATACAATATTTGGAATCCACAAGTAGTTATGAGATAACTAATTTGAATGTTATAAATATAGCAGTTTAGTCTCAGATGATCGGTTGCAACGGGATTTTGATGCGATCAAAAGTCCGTCGCAAACACATAGCGTACGCGGATACTCGCCGGGTAAATATAATAGACAGCCACACCCCAAAACCCCGACCAAGTGACTGTAGGAGAACCCCGTCGCCAAAAGCATCCGTTCGGGTGCTTGCGGCAGCGGTGTTCCGCCTTAGTGCACTTCGTTGACGGCATCCGGGGGTGCGGCCGTCTACTAAAGTTTGTGACGAGCATCCGATCAGGATGTCGGGAATCTTGTTGAATTGCCCGACTTGATATTGAAAAGAGTTTTCGATAATAAGACTAAAATGCGGAGTTTATAATTGTTAGGCATGCGATGTCTAAGGAATTCATTTGGTTAGGCATGCGATGTCTAAGGAGCTTGCGGATTCCAACTGTTGTAGTTTTACACTTTCTTTTCTATGACCGTAAGTGTAGTATGTGGTGTATCGCTGGCTTCGTTGCTAGACATCAATGACAATCGGAATACGCATACTTGCTTACGTTGATGATATGAGATATTATGTGTTGCTGTGTGGTTGATTCAAAAAAATGTGTTTGTTGTAGTTAACCACAATCTATAACGGTGTCGCGCGTAGCTAGACCAAGATGAGTACGGGTCGTCCTCAGGGAAACGTTGAACCTTTTACTCTTACTTTAGATGTGTTGAGAAAGAGAGGAGAGATAAGAATGTTGGAGAATGGTTTCTAGATCTAAGTTAAGCAAGAATATAAAATATAGATCTAGATTATTTCAAGGATGTAGCTAATATAATAAGGGGGCTTGTAGGGTTCGTTAGGATTTAGTAGTTATGGACGATTAATTAAAAGTTACTCTTTTTATCCATTAATAGATTTAAAACTAGAACGACGGTGATGCGTGTAGATTAGGGTTTCTGGAGGGAAAAGGAATCCCATTCTTAACCCTTATCTCGACACGGAACTCCGTTCATATTTAGCCTTTGCCAAAACAATCATTAATCTAATCTCTAATCGCGGTCGGGACTAACAAAGAATTGTTAGCGCGCCCGATTAGGATGTTAACAATTCTTTTGATAAAATTCATAAACTTTATAGGACTTAAAAAGAGTTTAGGGATGTTCATCATCCATTAGCCTACCCTAATCCTACGAACCCTAACAAGCGGAGAATTACTCGCGTATGTTGGGAGAAAAAGAGATGGAGAGAAAATGCATAATTAAACTACGAAGAAATAGAATAAGAAAAAGAAAGCTACCTTTATTAATCAACAATATTCATTACACTTTGATTCCTTAGAAAATGATTACAAAAACTAGTTTGCTTCTTGATCTCTCCCAAGGAGGTAGACGAACAGTTGATGATCAGTCTAGATGCGTGAGCCGTCTTGGACTTCGTGATCGCGTCGACTTGATGATTTTTCCAAGAGGCTCTCGGTCTTTATTTATAGTCCCAAAGCCAGAAAGTTAGCTTCCAAAATTGGAAAGAAACTGTAAAGATTCACCCACAGAAATCTCCAACTCTATCTCCTCTATACTGCCGCGGATCCACGGCCAACAGGGGGGTTTGGCCGCGGATCTGTGGCCAATGGTCATGATCACTTGATCATTTCTCTGTGTCTTTCTCCTTGCAACATGTGGCTATCTCTGGTACCTTCAGAATTTGGAAATCTTCTCGTAGTTGCTGCCAGACTTGATCTCTAAGTTTTGATTCCTTAATTAGTCAGGTTTACTTTAACAACTTGATTTCCGTGATTTTAGACCTGCAAATTCTGCACAACAACTTAACAAATGATATTAAGTAGACTTTGTTCTACTAGGATTTGGTCAATGATATTATTTGCATACATTTTCCTACCAAATACTAATTATAATATATCAACATATGGAAAATAGTATTTTTACAGATAAACCCTCATATGTATGATATATTATAATAAAAACCTTTTTAGTATAGAAATAGTAGGAAAAATGTAATAACAAATGTGCAGTTTTATCAACTGAACAAATACCCCCAAACTTATCTTTGATCGTACCGAGCAAACTAGTTTATTCAAGAGAAGGAGAAAAAGAAAGGAGAAAACTAAGCACACTTTCGTAGGCAAACACGATTGCACTGAGCACGTGCAACAAGCCGTTAAATCTCTAGGTGTCCCTAGTAGGAGGAGTGTTGTCTCCTGAGGGTTTTCAGTGGATTACACCCACAAAATCCTATAATAAAAGAGAGATGGTGAAAATTACATATAAAGATAAGAACCATAAAAGAAAGACTTTGAAAATAAGAGTTTCCAACTACACCAGCTTTTCAGTTGTCATGAGCCCTATCTTACTAGTCATGAAAAGATGTTAGAAATTACATTATCCCTCAATAAAACATCGTCTTTATTTTTTCGTTTCTACCTTTCATCCAAACATCGATCATATACCCCTACGTGTGTGAATAGAACATCCCTACAATCGGAGAATTCAATTCAAGCTATCATACTCTTGTCCATCTGCCGTAGTACTTTTTAAATTGATGAATATTTAGATTTGCTCACACATTTTCATGCGATCGTTAATACTTCTTGAGGTACTAACCGACCGATTACTCATGTGCTTGCTGATTAGGTGATAGTATTTTCCTCGTCTTGCACCACCTAAGGCTTAGCAGTGACTCCCAGACCAGTTGGCTTTAGGGCACTAGGTGAAGAGGCACCCTCGCTATATTTTTTTATTGCTGCCTTGGCGATAACAAAACCAGTGTTCATTTTTTTCTTTTCACCATTTTTATATTTTCTTCATTTTTTTTTTCATTTCCTTCATACTTTGGCTTTTAGACAAGAGCATTTCAAGGTATCCTCTACTATCCCGAGTTTCAAGACGTGTGTAAGTGCAAATAGTAGGGTATCAACATTCAAATGTTTGGCTTCCAGAATGTTGCGCCACGGCAGCGCCCCGGCCGTCTATCCGAGGCCAAAATGCGGAATCAAAATTTTCTTAACTTTTAAACTGGCGCTACCGCGGACAATATACCCGGATCGAAACCATTAACCTATTCTAGCAATCAAGAGAAGGGGTGAGAGATATACCGAGTGATCCGAGTCCTCCGGTCTTCTCGTCGTCGTCCCGATCTCCCGCGGAAACTCCGGTCGTCGCATCCTTGCCGGAAGGGCACCACATCGTCTGCATCTTTTACGGGCTCCCGCCTCAATACCGAGGCAACTCGGGCACGAAGCTGGCAAGTCGACGTGCCCAAGATTTGCTGTATAATGTAGTGTAGATGATGCTAGTCTCATTTGGGGTTTGTAGTTGCCTTGATGGAGGAATGGAATTTTCAAGTGGAGCTCGAATGTGTGTAGTAAGGAAAAATGAGATGAACAAATTTTTCCTTCATCCAAAATGAAATGATCCCCTCTCATTTTTTCTCTCTTCCAAAAATTGTGGCCGGCCTATCTCATTTGGAAATGGTGGAGAGAATGAAACATAATACAAAGGGAGGTGAGTGTAGGAAAAAGGTGGAGGGTGACCACACCCAAAACATCAACCATACTTCATACTTTAAACCCATACCCTCTCTTAAATGCAAGTGATGGTAAAGAGAATGATGATGGTCATATCATAATCCCACATATGCAAGAAAACCCCTCCCCAAATGTAATTTGCAAAACTGCAAATTACCCCCTCCATCGGAAAAGTCCGGCCGGGAAAGAACAAAGGAAAACCGGCCGGAACGGAAAGCAAACTGGCAACTCCAGAAAACTGGTCCCGTAATAAATTACAGGAAAACCCCGATACTGTGCATACACACCCGCATCTGTATTCCGTCCAGATACAAATGCAAAGAGATAAAATCTACACTGTACTAAACTAGGATCCGGCTTAAACCAAAGCCGGCTAGTAATGTTCGTCCGATCCTGATTCGTGCAATACCGCACGAATCTGATCGAACTCTCCCATATAACTATACGGCCTCTAGTACAAACCGTCCGATCCTGATCCGTGCAATACCGCACGTATCTGATCGGACCCTGCCATATCTCCATACGGCCTCTGCAGCGTTTCGCCCGAAAGCTTGAGTAACTGAAAGTGTGGTGGACTCTAAAGACTCGTCAATACTATGGCTGTGGATTTAACCACTAGCACGTCAGAGGTATAAGCCAATACGTGACGGGCCACCAGCTATTGACCAAAAGGGACGTCGATGAGCGAACTCATCCTGACACCCTACTGAGCCTGCCAGTGACAATATCCGTACAGTCCGGTCCGTTCGTCTATGAGCATCGCATGGCGGGCCTAGGGGGTTGGTAAAAGTCAGACCCCTAAAGGCGGTACAAGTCGTGTCGGAGTGAAGCCCAGAACACCCTGAGATACTACTGGAATACCTACCAGTAAATCTCCTGCCTCGGCCGAGGGCTTTGTGTAATAGCTCTCCTAGACACAGCGCGACCTCACCCCCAATACCGGGAGAGACGAACCCCTGCAGATCCGCTCACTGCCTCCATGTGGCTCGGGACTGTACCCAACTAAAACCTGTTTGCACGACTCCTTTGAGCCGTGGTAGGGTAGTAATCAAAGCACAGTGGGAACTCACACGAGACAAATGACGATCTCAGGTCGATGAACGAACCTGTACACATGTCACCTGGGAACTGCTATCTGACGTCTGGTATAATCCCAACTAGCAGGTTCCCGGCGAGTCCTGTCCGGTGTACTCATAACCCAATGAGCACCTGTATACATCTTAGGTGAACCAACTGACACCAGTGGCTTGTGAGACCGGCCACCGCCCCTCGTCGGGGTCTCGACTGTATACACTAGTCTACTAATGGAGTATCGATGCCCAGTCTCGAAACTCCTACGACTAGGGACCATTTAAGGATGTGCTTATAGACCCCAGCTCCCACGTATATGATCGCCATCATACTGCTGGTCGTCAAGCAAGAATCCTAGGGGCTCTATCCACGTGTAATAGCGACCTGTCAGGTCACCTAAAGCAGTACACGATGATAAAGATAAACCAGATAGCATATTATCATCTTGAGTAAGACTGTCCTACCGGGATAGGTCCACCCTCAATCATCGCAATCACGTGCCTGTGATCCAATAATTGACTCTGAGGGCACTATCTCCAACAATATCCCACTTGCACTCAAGGCTAATTATTGCGATGTCACATACTCACAGCCCGTGTGATACCGAACACCCAACTCCTCTACTAGTCAGTCTCACAAAGCTCGTTTGCGAGACTATTGCGTTCGAGGAATAGCCTCAGTGAGTGGATCCGCTCTGATGTTTCTTTCTATGTCTCTCTAAATCTCAAGTTCGCGGAGAATACCATCTCCTAAAATGAGCAATACCTGTCTTAGAATGTGTCTGGATATCTGATGGGACCTAGCTCATAAATGAACTCCAAATCCAAACTTCTTAGACTGTATCGATGACTGAACTTAATCAGTACCCAGCGCCATGCCTCCCTCAGTATTGCCTTGGACCACCTGTCCAAAACACTGCCCCTCGTCAGAAGGAGAAAAATATAACTCTGACAGCCACTCTGCCATCCATGTCACCTTGGAAGCCTGGAGTGACAACCGTCTCCTAAAAGAGGCTGTCGTTATCACATCCCTAGAACATCAACTTATGTTCTAAAACTGCTTCCGATTGTTTCTCCAGGATAGGATTAATATCAACTTATTGCATCTACTGCAAGAACAACATCTGGTGTGGTACTTGACATCTCATGACTGACTCAATTGCCTAAGCAAGTGATCTGTCAATCATGCGTATCCCTCTCCCCTTTAGTCTGTAAGACACCTTTAGAGAGGGTGACTCCATTACCTGCAGGTGTACTACCGTGCCAGGAGTCGTCCATTCTAAATACTCATTGAATGCTGTCAAGGTACCCAGATTAGGAAACCACCCAAATCTAGATCTAAAACTATAGATCTAGTAACCAGAATGTCTGATATAATATCCAAGTCCTGTGTGGAGAAAACACTGTGTGACAACCAAAACATAACCGATCGTAGTATAGGAATATCACTTCCTACTCTGTGTATGTCATCAAATACCAGGACATCACACCCTACTACCTTCTTAACAGATCCATCCCCTATTCTGATGACGTCAAACCTATGACTGTCACATCAGAAATAGATGATCTATCTCCGCTATATCGGCTTTAGTCTATAAATAGACATAAGCCAACTGTCCACCAATGCTTCCGCTGCTCCCACTGACTACGACAACCCTCTGGCAGAGTCATATAGACGTGCACTTCTAAAGCTAGTTTAGAACGACGCTATACTCATCCTCCTGCCGGGTCTCGCAGCCTGGAACAACAACAATGGCAAGTGTGGGTAAACAAGAACTTCCCTGTCACCGTCCTTGAGGCTACCGGAGTACCTCTCGGGTGCCTGAAGTTACCCACCTTATCTGCGGAGTGGCCAATGGAATGTCAAACCAGATTGAATCTTTAGGTTCCTTATCAAATCTTCAGTAATCGTTTGCGGTTCTGGAATCGCTTCCAGTTCTACCATACTCCCACTACTGTTTTCTGAAAAATAACCATTTCTTTTTAAAATGTGGCGAGTTTAAGAACAATATCACTATTGATCTTCCAGATGGTAGAAAGTCAACCCTCGTCTTAGCCTGGGTCAACCCACAAACAGCCATTAAAGAAACGTGCCTTGAGTTGTCCAGTATCTGGTTTTAATCATAAGCCGAACAACTCCCCGTACCTTAACATCGTTAAGATATGAACTGTTCTATATCCAATATAGAACCAGAGGCACTGATTTAAATGAACCAGATTCAAATCATGCAGCTGTCTCCAGTGCATGTCAACTAAATGGAAGGAGGCCGATCAGCGTTACTCAACTTAGGAATACTTCCAATTATGAGTAACCTGAAAGAGAAGCAATTTCTCTTTATCATTACTATCAACTGAATACCATACACAAGTATCTACATCTTCGATCACTTCGAAGAATGCCAATACTTGCTACACCTGGTTCTCTACTCTATTCAAATACCTATAACTCCTCAAAACATAGACCCTGTGTTTCTACGAAACACATGTCTAAGGACTAGAGAAGTTAAAAGTAAACAGAATATAGTATGAGGACCAACCCCTCTGTCCTAATGGACACTGGACAACATACAATACTCTGTATAAGTCCGCTGAGTCTAACAACTCTTTCACTGTGTGTCGTAGGTTGAAAACTGTACTTATGGTTAAGAAGAATTACACCGCTGTTTAATACTCCTTACCTAACCATCCACTGATATAGGTAAATATCATCGACATAATATCAAAAGGTATATCTCACTCTATGAAAATAGACGTACAGATATATCAATTTGAAATTGGTGCACAACAGCGGATATTCAAAACCAAATATTTGCGGACCGGCAAACAGCCCAGATGATCTCCTCAAATATCACCGATTACAACGAATCCCGATATAATGAGGATGATCACCCTATTCCCAATAACTTACTCCCACTCATCATCTGTAAAACCATACAGATGTGAGAATCAAACCTGGTAAATACATACCCTGGAGCAAGTGTCTAATCGGGAAATCAGTTTTCTTTTAACATTACACAGTTGAACTGAAACATTGAAATGTTTCGATGGGGTATCCTGGTATTCGTAGTAATGCCTCTACCATTATCCAGATTCACAACTATAACCGTATATCTCTTTTCCATCTGTCCAAATCCCTTTGTATGTCTTTAGTCATTACCGTCTGCACACCCCTTTAGGCCAAATGGTTTTCTTCCTTCCCTACCGTTCGGCACCAGCCTATGGTTTGGAAGAAGACTATCCAATAAGCATAAAAGGTGTACTGTCCTAATCCTAGGAGCACTCGCAAAGCGAGAGAAGGTGAAGATAAAAGACAACCGAATAAACCTTATTCCTATTTCTCCTGAACCAGAATCCATCCCCGAACTGGAACAAGTTCCTTTCGAGTTCGTATATAACCATACGATGGAGTATCCAATAAACTGTGGATCTTCGTAGTGATACGGAGTGTCCTGGAGAAATACAAAGGTGATTTAGGATTGGCGAATAAGTACTTGGTTTGGTCGTGAATAGTAGTCGCAATTTACTTTGCCCTCTTACTAATCCCTTTCTTTGTCTTAACTTAATACCTTCTGCACACCATCGTTATGCTAATTGGTTTTCTTCCTTCCCTACCGGTCGGCACCAGCCTAAGGTTTGGAAGAAGACTATCCAATTTGCATAATAGGTGTACTATCTCCTAAACCAAGGAGTACTCACAACTTGAGAGAATGTAAAAGGGAAAAGACAACTGAATAATCCTATCCGTTTTCTCCAGAACCGGAAACCATCCTCGAATTCTTTCGAGTTCGTATCTAACCATACGATGGTTTTGTCCAATGGAAGTGGACGTTCGTAGTAATACGGGGTGTCCTGGAGAAAAGGGTAAAAGTAGGAGTGGCAATGAGGTTTGCAACTCTGACAATCCAAAAGCCTGTGTTAAGAAGGTTCGGTCAACTTGGTCACTGAGTCATAGTCCAGGGTCGGGTCAATGGTCGCTGCCAAAGAGAGAGAGAAAAGAAACACTCAGCGTGCACTCTAACCTAGATCAGAATGGTTATCACTTTATCTAATCAGGAAACCTCCCACTGTACCTCAAATTCTCCTCCAAACCTGAAAGAAGAATTAGTCGGGATCACCCGAGGAGTAAACCAACTCATCAGTGGGAATCGGGATCCAACTATCATCGCATGACAACGTGACGGAATCCACTCACATTATCACACTCTAGAAGGTATGCGCATGTCTGGCAAGTTTCAGTTCTTTTGAAACTCCCGATGTGATTTTTACCCCAAGCGGTTTATGACCTTGACTAGGTCAACAAAACATAAACCGCCAGTCAAGTTCAACCCGTCATTTTTCTGGATTGCATTAAACCCACCCGTACGTGCCCTTGACTAGGTCAACAAGGCCGCACGACTGTCTTAACCAATCCCACTTGTGCAACAAACAAGTACCACTTAGCTACCGAACACTACGTCTTGACTAGGTCAACAAACGCAGCACGAATACTAAATAATACCTGTAGGAAATGACGGAGGGCTACGGCTGGTTTTTGGCGAAAAACCTTTAACGTAATGAACTTGATATCGTTGAAGGAACTGCATAACTTTTTATAAAAATATAGTGACGAAAACCTTTACTAAAGAGGTCACTCCCGGTGAAGGGATCTCGGCTCTTTCCCCGTAGAATGAGGTGCAGGATATTCCAACTGAATACCACGATGCAAAGCAAAAGTAATCGGCTATGGTGAAGTTAATTCCCTGACGCAAACTTCTGTCCAAGGGGTCACTCCCGGTGAAGGGATCTCGGCCCTTGCCTCGTCGACTGAGGAGCAGGATATTCCAAATGAATACCACGATGCAAAACAAAAGCGAACGTCCTTGCAATAACAGCTTTTTGAAAAATATTCCAACGACATCAGAATAGGTTTGTTTATCTTGCATTGATCCAAATCAATGCATTCCCATCAATTGATCACACCATAAAGAACGAAAATATACTGACGTACGTATATGCCATCCGCATTCGCCACTGGGTCCCGTCATCACCCGTTAGGTTAGCTAACTAACGGCAAAGCGGGGACTGGACTAGCGCGGATGAAAAACATATACAACATCTACTAATATATATACCAATATATAGTATTTCGCTCAAGGCGTGAATAAAATGCAACATCACAGAAATGTACAGCATCACAGAACAATACAGATATCTGGAAGCCCCGGGTTTCACAGAGCCACTGCTGAAACCCGACGTTCCCCTGGTCGTGTGGATAGCCTGTGCAATGAAAACCTAGACCCCTACGGGCGCGGCAAGTCACCCGCCAAAACCTGAAGCGAGGCAGCCCCCTTCAGCACCGTGAATGGACCACCCAGCACTTCACGGAATCCGGTAACTTGGGCACCCCTCCTGGGTCAACCTGTACCCCCTATGAGTGCGGCGAATAGCCCGCCAATTCCAGACTGAAGCCCCCTCCGTCTCAATGCCCTGAGATGTGGGCCCGTTGCCCTCTAGAACCCGGCTATCTGTGCACCCCTCCGCAGGGTAACCCTAATACAGAAAGTAAAATATACATACAACGGGTACATCGACCGCAACCAGGTCGTGCCCCAAAAGAATAATACAAACAGGCAGTGACGGCAGTCCACATGTCGGACGCTCGCCCCGCAATATCAAATGTACATAATACAACAGAAACTGTACTAGCATTGCATCCAGGTTATCCCCACGACCGATCCGCAACAACACAGCAAAATCACAGAACATCAACGTGAAAATCACGTTCGCAAATCCGTCTAACCGGGCTATAGCAGTTAGACCGGATTTACCGATCGAGTGACATTCACGGTCGCAGATATAATGTAAATACTGTGAAATAATGTGTTTAGAATATCCGATCAATCAAAAATTAACAAGTGGGCCCCCCAAGCAATACTGTAGCACTCACAGAAAATCTGGGCCCAATATTAATATTCCAAAACCCCAAAAATTATCCCAGAAGCCTACTGGAAAAATATGATACAGTGAAGAGACCAATGCGCGGCGGAACCGCGGCCCAAGGGGGGGTTTGGCCGCGGTTCCGCGCTTCAGTCATCGACTGACTGTGTCGAATTTTCCCAGTAGTCTTAGAATTTCATGTACATCAATTTTCTACAACCTGAAAAATTTTTAGAGCCCGGAAAAAATCGACAGAAAACTGATGCAAGCAGAACGCGGTTTTTGGAATTTTGGTCGATCGGATAAGTAAAACGCATTAGAACAAGCTAGGCAAGGTTAATGGCGTGGCTCTGACACCATGTTGCGCCACGGCAGCGCCCCGGCCGTCTATCCGAGGCCAAAATGCGGAATCAAAATTTTCTTAATTTTTAAACTGGCGCTACCGCGGACAATATACCCGGATCGAAACCATTAACCTATACTAGCAATCAAGAGAAGGGGTGAGAGATATACCGAGTGATCCGAGTCCTCCGGTCTTCTCGTCGTCGTCCCGATCTCCCGCGGAAACTCCGGTCGTCGCATCCTTGCCGGAAGGGCACCACATCGTCTGCATCTTTTACGGGCTCCCGCCTCAATACCGAGGCAACTCGGGCACGAAGCTGGCAAGTCGACGTGCCCAAGATTTGCTGTATAATGTAGTGTAGATGATGCTAGTCTTATTTGGGGTTTGTAGTTGCCTTGATGGAGGAATGGAATTTTCAAGTGGAGCTAGAATGTGTGTAGTAAGGAAAAATGAGATGAACAAATTTTTCCTTCATCCAAAATGAAATGATCCCCTCTCATTTTTTCTCTCTTCCAAAAATTGTGGCCGGCCTATCTCATTTGGAAATGGTGGAGAGAATGAAACATAATACAAAGGGAGGTGAGTGTAGGAAAAAGGTGGAGGGTGACCACACCCAAAACATCAACCATACTTCATACTTTAAACCCATACCCTCTCTTAAATGCAAGTGATGGTAAAGAGAATGATGATGGTCATATCATAATCCCACATATGCAAGAAAACCCCTTCCCAAATGTAATTTGCAAAACTGCAAATTACCCCCTCCATCGGAAAAGTCCGGCCGGGAAAGAACAAAGGAAAACCGGCCGGAACGGAAAGCAAACTGGCAACTCCAGAAAACTGGTCCCGTAATAAATTACAGGAAAACCCCGATACTGTGCATACACACCCGCATCTGTATTCCGTCCGGATACAAATGCAAAGAGACAAAATCTACACTGTACTAAACTAGGATCCGGCTTAAACCAAAGCCGGCTAGTAATGTTCGTCCGATCCTGATTCGTGCAATACCGCACGAATCTGATCGAACCCTTCCATATAACTATACGGCCTCTAGTACAAACCGTCCGATCCTGATCCGTGCAATACCGCATGTATCTGATCGGACCCTGCCATATCTCCATACGGCCTCTACAGCGTTTCGCCCGAAAGCTTGAGTAACTGAAAGTGTGGTGGAATCTAAAGACTCGTCAATACTATGGCTGTGGATTTAACCACTAGCACGTCAGAGGTATAAGCCAATACGTGACGGGCCACCAGCTATTGACCAAAAGGGACGTCGATGAGCGAACTCATCCTGACACCCTACTGAGCCTGCCAGTGACAATATCCGTACAGTCCGGTCCGTTCGTCTATGAGCATCGCATGGCGGGCCTAGGGGGTTGGTAAAAGTCAGACCTCCAAAGGCGGTACAAGTCGTGTCGGAGTGAAGCCCAGAACACCCTGAGATACTACTGGAATACCTACCAGTAAATCTCCTGCCTCGGCCGAGGGCTTTGTGTAATGGCTCTCCTAGACACAGCGCGACCTCACCCCCAATACCGGGAGAGACGAACCCCTGCAGATCCGCTCACTGCCTCCATGTGGCTCGGGACTGTACCCAACTAAAACCTGTTTGCACGACTCCTTTGAGCCGTGGTAGGGTAGTAATCAAAGCACAATGGGAACTCACACGAGACAAATGACGATCTCAGGTCGATGAACTAACCTGTACACATGTCACCTGGGAACTGCTATCTGACGTCTGGTATAATCCCAACTAGCAGGTTCCCGGCGAGTCCTGTCCGGTGTACTCATAACCCAATGAGCACCTGTATACATCTTAGGTGAACCAACTGACACCAGTGGCTTGTGAGACCGGCCACCGCCCCTCGTCGGGGTCTCGACTGTATACACTAGTCTACTAATGGAGTATCGATGCCCAGTCTCGAAACTCCCACGACTAGGGACCATTTAAGGATGTGCTTATAGACCCCAGCTCCCACGTATATGATCGCCATCATACTGCTGGTCGTCAAGCAAGAATCCTAGGGGCTCTATCAACGTGTAATAGCGACCTGTCAGGTCACCTAAAGCAGTACACGATGATAAAGATAAACCAGATTGCATACTATCATCTTGAGTAAGACTGTCCTACCGGGATAGGTCCTCCCTCAATCATCGCAATCACGTGCTTGTGATCCAATAATTGACTCTGAGGGCACTATCTCCAACACAGAATAGAAACTATTTTTCAGACTTATTTTTATCCTCAGATTAGTGACTTCCTCCATCTTACTAACCCTTGAGACAACAGCTCATAACTACTTATTACTAGTTCGTTTAAGAAAACTTCTAATTTTCTCGGTTTTCTTAAACTATTCCAATCTTTTGGATGTAATTTTTCACTTTCTACTCTTTTGTTATCAAAAAAAAAATTGTGCTAATATATAGTATAATGCAAAGTATCGCGTAAATAAGCACAAACCTCCCCCAAACCTATTTTCAACAGTGTCCTCGCTGTTGCTATCTGCTGGATCACAAAAACCTGTAATCTTGGGGGGACATTATTAATGGGGGCACGAATATATGAAAGTGAAAATCCTCCCCCAAACTTATTTTTGGCTCACAAATTTGAGGACAAAAGTTATGTTCAAGAGCCAAAAATATAAACCCCCCCTCAAACATGAGTTAGACAATACGAAGTATTTTAAGAGGGGGTGAGTCATTTGGTCAAAGTAAGACTTTACAAAGACCAAAAGTTAACACCAACCATTCAAAGATTTTATCAGTATAGCGTATAGGTTGGTGGAAGAATGTGTTGTATCGAGTCAAGAAAAAGTGGGGAAGGGATAAGAGGTGGTCTGGAAAGGGTTTGAAATTAGAGAAAAGAAAGAATGAGGATGAATGTGAATGATTAGGAAGAAGGAATGGTGGCGGTTCAACCTCTATAGGTGGAGATTGATCAATCACAAAATCCGTATTGTTTAAAAATTCAAGTTCGTCAGCAAAAAGTTCTTCAAAACTTTTATCAATGGTGTGATTGAATATTTTGCTGTCAAAGAGTTTTGTGCCAGAATTTATCCAACTTGATTCATCAAAAATTATTGAGGTAGAGGATTTGAAAAACTCATCTACCTTATTTTCAAAAATATCCAAATCAAGTTGAATTTCTGGTATTATTAAACTTGAATTAACGGATTGTGGTTCATCAAAACTCACTGAAACTATAGGAACAGAAAAAGAACCGGAGAAAGTAGAAGGTGAAATGGGTAAACAGATTGGTGTGTCGAGTGTTGCTGAACCAGATGTGGAAGATGGAGGCTGTATTTCGGCCTGATCTTCGTGTATACCATTATTATCAACTTCAAGACATATTTGGGGTTCGGGAAGAATTAAAGGCTCAAGATGATGACCATAAGGAAGTGAAAGGATTTGATGAATTGGTGGGACAAAATCATCCAAAATTTCAGGTTCATCAATCAAAATATCCCCAACATCAATCATCTCATTCAAGTGAAGGTTAAAATTCTCAAACTCCTCATCAAAAGTATGGTTTTCAATCAGTTTTGGTTCAAGAGTGGAGATGTAGAGATCACAAGAGTTGGGTATGGTTTCACTTGAAATGGACCCTTCACGGTTGGGTAAATCAAACACTACAAAGTCACACAACTTATCAGACATTGTACTTGATGAATCTATGAAACTGGAGTTGTGGATTTCAGTTTGGAATGGGGAGGTTTGATTAGGAAGGGTGTATAGTTCTGTCTTACTACCTAAATCCTTCATAATTTGGTTCGACGGTTCCATAAATTTTTCTAATGTCTGCTCCAGACTAGTCTTGGGTTGATAAGGGGTTTCAGTATAAGATTGAAATTCCTGTGGATAATTAAAACTCCTAAATGACTGATTAGAAGAACTGTCTAGAGTAGGTGGAAAAGTCGGATTCGATTGATAGGAATAGAATGGTTGCGGAACTTAGGTAGGAGTAGGATGATAAGAAGAATATTGATATAGGTTGGTTGGTTGGCTATTTTCAACAGACATCTTATATGGCACAAACCGCATATCAAACTCCTCTCCAGACAGTGGTGGTGATGGTTGATATTGGTCCGGATTGAAACTTTGGCCTCTAGACCAAGCTATGTGCTCAGCAATGGACATTCGTCTAGGAGCTTCCTCACTCTGGGTATCAACTGAAACAGGTGTAGGATTAGGATACGGTTGATAAGACCAAGACTGGGGTGGCCAGCTGTTTCTTCCCACTTGTTCTATATGATCTCTTAAGGACATGGAAGAGCTGGACGGTATACCGAAGAGATTTCGAAAACAAGAGATATCTGGTTGTGGACAGCAAAGCTCGGCAAGTGATCGTCTGTTTGGGTCACCCATTATAAGAAGAGAAGAAGGGGGAAGGGGTAAAAAGGGGAGAAAATAATGTGTTTGTTTTGAAAAATGATGGATTTAGACAAATCACACAAAAAATGCATAAACAACCCGAGAACTATGGTTACCTAGGTCCAGTCTCTAGACCGCTCCCAGACTTCCAAAGGACAAGCCGCAGGATCAATCCTCTACCGCCTCTGTACTACCCTTGTAGCCAGGTAAGTGCCAGGTAAGTGGGAAGGAACCACAGTAGTGGGTCTAATTAAAAACCACTAGCCTTTGACACACTTGCCTAGACACCACAAAATTAATGCGGATAAGCGATAGATTACCCACGACCTTCCTCTGTCCTTATTGAGCGCGACAGTCCTTAGAGTCTGGTCTAGATATTTTTTTAAATTAATGTAGGGTTGATGCGGATGCTCGGTTTGTGATTTGTGGGGCTTAGGAAGGGTGATGAAATCCCCACCTAATCTGGATTTTGTCTTTACCCCTTTAAAATCCGTATTAAAATATGCAAAAACAAACCGCAAAACAAAATTTTGCAAAAAGATTTTTGAGCGGCGATATTTTGCAAAGAATCCTGCAGAAAAGATATTTTATTGGATTTCAGAGGAGAGGGAAAGAGGTTAGAATCTTACCAGAGAAGTTTTGAGCCCTAGATCCTCTAACTGGTCGCGCTTCCGCCGCCGATGTGCACTTCCGGCCGTGGTTCCGCCGCAAGAGAGAGAGAGAGATCACTTGATGAAATTTGCAACGTGGCCTCCTGTCCTCTTCTGGATCTTGATGAATTCTCTATCTCTCTGTATCCTTAAGTATGTGACTCCAGATTCCCTCGCAAAATTCACACAATAATCGTTAAATATACAATTTGCAGTTTTGTTTTATTTATGATATTGATCGTATAAGAATTCAACATAAATAGTAAGAATAAAAAATTACGCACGTTTCCCCGGCAACGGCGCCATTTGAATGATTCGAAAAAATGTGTTTGTTGTAGTTAACAGCAATCAATAACGGTGTCGCGCGTAGCTAGACCGAGATGAGTACGGGTCGTCCTCAGGGAAACGTTGAACCTTTTACTCTTACTTTAAATGTGTTGAGAAAGAAAGGAGAGATAAGAATGTTGGAGAATGGTTTCAAGATCTAAGTCGCAAGAATATAAAATATAGATCTAGATTATTTCAAGGATGTAGCTAATATAATAAGGGGGCTTGTAGGGTTCGTTAGGATTTAGTAGTTATGGACGATTAATTAAAAGTTACCCTTTTTATCCATTAATAGATTTAAAACTAGAACGACGGTGATGCGTGTAGATTAGGGTTTCTGGAGGGAAAAGGAATCCCATTCTTAACCCTTATCTCGACACGGAACTCCGTTCATATCTAGCCTTTGCCAAAACAATCATTAATCTAATCTCTAATCGCGGTCGGGACTAACAAAGAATTGTTAGCGCGCCCGATTAGGATGTTAACAATTCTTTTGATAAAATTCATAAACTTTATAGGACTTAAAAAGAGTTTAGGGATGTTCATCATCCATTAGCCTACTCTAATCCTACGAACCCTAACAAGCGGAGAATTACTCGCGCATGTTGGGAGAAAAAGAGATGGAGAGAAAATGCATAATTAAACTACGAAGAAATAGAATAAGAAAAAGAAAGCTACCTTTATTAATCAACAATATTCATTACACTTTGATTCCTTAGAAAAAGATTACAAAAACTAGTTTGGTTCTTGATCTCTCCCAAGGAGGTAGACGAACAGTTGATGATCAGTCTGGATGCGTGAGCCGTCTTGGACTTCGTGATCGCGTCGACTTGATGATTTTTCCAAGAGGCTCTCGGTCTTTATTTATAGTCCTAAAGCCAGAAAGTTAGCTTCCAAAATTGGAAGGAAACTGTAAAGATTCACCCACAGAAATCTCCAACTCTATCTCCTCTATACTGCCGCGGATCCACGGCCAACAGGGGGGGTTGGCCGCGGATCCGCGGCCAATGGTCATGATCACTTGATCATTTCTCTGTGTCTTTCTCCTTGCAACATGTGGCTATCTCTGGTACCTTCAGAATTTGGAAATCTTCTCGTAGTTGCTGCCAGACTTGATCTCCGAGTTTTGATTCCTTAATTAGGCAGGTTTACTTTAACAACTTGATTTCCTTGATTTTAGACCTGCAAATTCTGCACAACAACTTAACAAATAATATTAAGTAGACTTTGTTCTACTAGGATTTGGTCAATGATATTATTTGCATACATTTTCCTACCAAATACTAATTATAATATATCAACAGATGGAAAATAGTATTTTTACAGATAAACCCTCATATGTATGGTATATTATAATAAAGACCTTTTTAGTATAGAAATAGTAGGAAAAATGTAATAACAAATGTGCAGTTTTATCAACTGAACACTGTGATATGTTATATTGGATCGTCGTGTTCTGAATAGCCGTGGGTTTTATGTGAGATGAGAGTTTTTCTTTTTCATTCATGTAAAATTCATTTGTATGTAATATTCTTTTATTGGGGCACTTCCGGGCTGAGGATGATGTCACCATTGTATATTATTTACTTTTCCGCATTAGGTAGACCCAAGGTGGGGAGCACAAGTAACCGGGTTCGAGGGTCCAGTAGGAGACCATCTCAAGGAGTCGATACCGGGTCTCCTAACTCTAGAATTGGCAGTGTTGCTTGCCGCTCTCGTAGGGCTCTAGGGATGTGGGTTTGGCTATTCATCGCGACCGTGGAATCCGTGTTTTATACAGGCTCGTATTAAAGCACGGACCTCCTAGTATATCCAATATTTCATATATGTTCTTCTGCTGCAATGTTCTGTGATGAGATCATATTACTGCCTGAGACGAATGTTTATATTATATATATGAGATATATGTTATATTGCAAATTTCGTTTCAAATGTGATGCTTGTGAAGCATAGTAAAATGGGACTTCATTAATGAGATTAATGAAATAAAAGAAACCTAAAAATGTTGTAGAAACTTGTTTAAAAACTGGTAGCTCTAGTTCTTGCTTTGCATAGCGGTGTTCCTTGTAGAACATCCAGCACCTTATTCGATAAGGAAAGAGCCGAGATCCCTTCACTGGGAGTGACCTCTTTAGTGAAACTAGCAGATGTTGCATACTCGGTTTGTCTTTCGATTGTTTCTATAGTTTTTGCTTTGCATAGTGATATTTGTGAAATATCGTGCACCTTATTCGATGAGGAAAGAGCCGATGATCCCTTCACCGGGAGTGACCTCTTTAGCAAAACTAGAAAAGGCCTCAAAAACATTCCATTTAAAATCACTCGATTCTACAGCGATATCAAGTTCATTACGCAAAGGGTTTTCTTAAAAACCTATCGTGGCCCTCCGTCATTTCAAATAAGTATTAGTTAGTATTTGTGCTACGTTTTTTAACCATGTTAAGGCGTAGTATGCGGTAGCTGATTATTGTTTATCTGTATAAGCATATGATGCGATTGGATTAGGGTAGTCGTGCGACTTTGTTGACCATGTTAAGGGTCGTGCGGGTGGGTTTAATTCAATCGGAAAATGACGGGTTGAACTTGATTAGCACTTATGATTTGTTGACCATGTTAAGGTCATATAGCTGCTACGGGTAAAAGTATTATTGGGAATTTCAAGTGTTGAAATTTGCAATGAGATTGCATACCTTCTATGAGATAGTTGGATCCCGATACCCACTGCGAGTAAGAGTTGCTCCTGGAAGAGTTTTACACATTACAATTAGCCGATCAAGTAGGTGTCTAGAAAGATGTTAACGGGGTTACGCCCCTGGAAAAACGAGGTTTACTTTAATTAGGTCCGTGCAAAAGCACGGGGAACCTCCCTCAAAGTACCGGCACTAGCCTGGCTGAAAGATTGGCGAACTTGTAGGGTGTAATTAATCCTGGCTAGTCTTTCCTTTTAGGGTTTGAAGGAAGATTTGATTAAAATAGTGGGAGACATCCTGATTAGATAAATTGATAACCAATCTAATCTTGTAAAAGCGCACGCTGGGTGTTTTCTTCTCTCTCTCTCTCTCCTGGCTACGACTATGTCACGCCTTAATCAAGATAATAATACGAATGTATTGACCGAACCAGCTTGTTATACTACGCTAGGGAACGTTGGTCCCGCTCCAACTTATAATTGTTATAAGACAGAGCAGGAAATAGGGGATTACCAGAATTCCCGTGCCACCCAAACGAAGAAAGTGCATGCTGATGCATCTTCTTCGGGTATGTTCATTACCAAGAACTGTTTCTCAGTATCCTTTACATCCTGGGTATGAGATACCGGATCAGGATCCTACATATATAATTTGTTACATGGGCTACAAATAGGTAGAGAACTGAGAACGGGTGATAAGTTTCATGAGATAGAAACGGTGCAAGTGTTACAGCCAAGTCTGTTGGTAGTTATCACCCTGTATTATCAGAATACATTAATTCTGAACGAATGTTATTAGATACCGAACCTGATATACAACATCATATCAGTCTCTTTATTAGTGAAGAAAGAATATAATTTTGTACTGTTGGATAATGTTTTGAACATTTCCTATATCAAGTGTTGATCGGTTCAGGCACGTTATCTAAAAGCATAGACGTTCTAAATCAAACCACAGTTCTTAACGTACAGAACACATACAAGAGGAAGAGTTCAAAAATGAATGAGTCCTTCTTGAGGCATTGTAGACCAGGTCATATCAATGCGACCCGACAAGCTGAAGTTACATATAGATGCATATTTAAATTAGTTTGAATTTACATCTTATGAAACTTGCCGGTCATGTCACAAAGATAAGATGACCACAGCTCCGTTTATTGGAAACAGAGAAAGAGTTAGTGAACTCTTGGGATTGATACATGCTGATGTATGAAGGTCCCATGTCTACAGATGCCAAGACCGGTTCTTTGTACTTCATTACATTCACTGATGATCTCTCAAGATTCAGACATATGTTCCTGTTGAAACACAAGTCCAAAACTTTTGAGATAATCACATAATATAAGTCAGAAGTAGAGAACCAAAAACGGGTATAAGTATTATGTCCTTTGATAAGATCAAGGAGGAGAATACTTGAGCACGGGATTCCTGGACTATTCTAAAGGAGAATAAGATTCTCTCTCAGCATTACTCCTCCGCATACACCACAGCACGTAGATGTATCGGGGCGGAGCAATAGCACCCTTTGTGATATGGTGTGCTCTATGATGAGTACTACTGAGTTTCCTATTTCCTTTTGAGAGTTATGCACTTGAGAAGCTGCATACCTATTGAATAAGGTTCAAATCAAATTAGTTGCCTACCACTTCATTGTTGGATATAGTACCCTCAAAGTCAATTATTGGATAGCAGGTACGTGATTGCAATGATTGAGGGAGGACCTATACCGGTAGGACAGTCTTGCTCGAGATGATAGTATGCTATCTGGTTTGTCTTTATCATCGTATACATACTTTAGTTCACTATTGCATGTTGATAGAGCCCATAAGATTTTTGCTTGACTGCCAGCAGTATGATGGCGATCATATACGTGGGAGCTGGGGTCTATAAGCACATCCTTAAACTGTCCCTAGTCGTGGGAGTTTCGAGACAGGGTATCAATACTCCAGAGTAGACTAGTGTATACAGTCGAGACCCCGACGAGGGGCGGTGGCCGGTCTCACAAGCTATTGGTGTCAGTTGGTTCACCTAAGATGTATACAGATGCTCATTGGGTTATGAGTACACCGGACAGGACTCACCGGGAACATGCTAGTTGGTATTATACATATCGTCAGATAGCAGTCCCAGGTGGCATGTGTACAGGTTAGTCTGTCGACCTGAGATCGTCATTTGTCTCGTGTGAGTTCCCACTGTGCTTTGATTACTACCCTACCACGGCTCAAAGGAGTCATGCAAACAGATTTTAGTTGGGTACAGTCCCGAGCCACATGGAGGCAGTGAGCGGATCGTCAGGGATTCGTCTCTCCCGATATTGAGGGTGAGATCGCGCTGTGTTTAGGAGAGCCATTGTTGGAGATAGTGCCCTCAGAGTCAATTATTGGATCACAGGCACGTGATTGCAATGATTGAGGGAGGACCTATCCCGGGACGACAGTCTTACTCGAGATGATAGTTTGCTATCTGGTTTACCTTTATCATCGTGTACTGCTTTAGGTGACCTGACAGGTCGCTATTGCACGTTGATAGAGCCCCTAGGATTCTTGCTTGACGACCAGCAGTATGAGGGCGATCATATACGTGAGAGCTGGGGTCTACAAGCACATCCTTAAATGGTCCCTAGTCGTGGGAGTTTCGAGACAGGGCATCGATTCTCCAGAGTAGACTAGTGTATACAGTCGAGACCCCGACGAGGGGCGGTGGCCGGTCTCACGGGCCACTGGTGTCAGTTGGTTCACCTAAGATGTATACAGGTGCTCATTGGGTTATGAGTACACCGGACAGGACTCGCCGGGAACATGCTAGTTGGTCTTATACCTGACGTCAGATAGCAGTTCCCAGGTGACATGTGTACAGGTTAGTTCATCGACCTGGGGATCGTCATTTGTCTCGTGTGAGTTCCCACTGTGCTTTGATTACTACCCTACCACGGCTCAAAGGAGTCGTGCAAACAGGTTTTAGTTGGGTACAGTCCCGAGCTACATGGAGGCAGTGAGCGGATCTTCGTGGGTTCGTCTCTCCCGGTATTGGGGGTGAGGTCGCGCTGTGTCTAGGAGAGCCATTACACGAAATCCTTGGCCAAGGCAGGAGATTTACTGGTAGGTATTCCAGTAGTATCTCAGGGTGTTCTGGGCTACACTCCGACACGACTTGTACCGCTTTTGGGGGTCTGACTTTTACCCACCCCCTAGGCCCGACATGCGATGCTCATAGACGAACGGACTGGACTGTACGGATATTGTCACTGACAGGCTCAGTAGGGTGTCAGGATGAATTCGCTCATCGACGTCCCTTTTAGTCAATAGCTGGTGGCCTGTTACGTATTGGCTTATACCTCTGACAGGCTAGTGGTTAAATCCACAGCCATAGTATTGACGAGTCTTTAGAGTCTACCACACTTTCAGTTACTCAAGCTTTCGGGCGAAACGCTGTAGAGGCCGTATGGAGATATGGCAGGGTCCGATCAGATACGTGCGGTATTGCACGGATCAGGATCGGACGGTTTGTACTAGTAGCCGTATAGGTATATGGCAGGGTTCGATCAGATACGTGCGGTATTGCACGGATCAGGATCGAACGGATATTACTAGCCGGCTTTGTTTTAAGCCGGATCCTAGTTTAGTACAGTGTAGATTTTGTCTTTTTGCATTTGTATCCGGACGGAATACAGATGCGGGTGTGTATGCACAGTATCGGGGTTTTCCTGTAATTAATTATGGGACCGGTTTTCTGGAGTTGCCAGTTTGCTTTCCGTTCCGGCCGGTTTTCCTTTGTTCTTTCCCGGCCGGACTTTTCCGATGGAGGGGGTTATTTGCAATTGTGCAAATAACATTTTGTGGAGGGGTTTATTGCATAAGGATTTATTATGATAGCATCTTTTCTTTTTGCTCCATGCTTTTGCATTAATGTGATTAGAAAAGGGTATGGTTGGATTTAATGAAGCATGGTGTATGTTTGTATGTGGTCACCCCTTTTGTATCTCCTACAATAACCTCCCTTCATACTTTTTGATTGATCTCTCCACCATTCTCCAAAAGACTTGGCCGGCCACAATTTTTGAGGAGGAGAGAAAAATGAGAGTTTTCATTTTGGTGAAAGAAATTAATCATCCATCTCATTCCTTTTGCTAGAAAATTGAAAGCACCAATTTTCTTTAGACCATTCCTCCGTCTATGGCAACCAACCCCAAGAGACATACTCTACACTACATTCTACAGCACTTCTTGGACGCGTCGATTCGCCAGCTTCGCGCCCGAGCTGCCTCGGTATTGAGGTGGGAGCCCGTAAAAGCTACAGGCGATGTGGTGCCCTTTCCGACGAGGAGGAGACGGACGGAGATCCCGCGATGAGATCGGAGTGGAGATGAAGACCGGAGGACTCGGATCAGTCGGTACATCTCTTCCCTTTCTTGTTTGTAGCTTAGACTTGTTAATGGTTACGATCCGGAGTTTAGTGCGCGGTGGTGCCGGTTTGCAAAGTCCGCAAAAATTTAAGTTTATCACCGCTTCCGCATTCCGGCGTCGGATTGACGGCCGGGGCGCCGCCGTGCACTTACAGTGGTATCAGAGCCTCGCCATTAACTTCGTCTAGCTTCGTTTGGTGTGTTTGCATTTCCGATCGACCAAAATTTCCAAAAACCGTATTTTTTGTTCACATCAGTTTCTGTTGAAATATTTTGGTCTCGAAAAATTTTTCAGGTTGTAAAATATTGATGTACTGGAAAATCTAAAAACTCTGAAAAATTTCGATGAAGTGAATCCACAGTTGGAGCGCGGAACCGCCGCACAAACCCTCATTCCGCCGCCCTTCCGCCGCGCACTGTGGAGATCACTGCACCAATTTTTTACAGAGGCTTTCTGGGCTTAAAATATGGGTTTGGAATATTAAAATTGGACCCAGGATTTCTGTGAGTGCTACGGTTTTGATTGGGGGCCCACTTGTTAATTTTTGATCGATCGGATATTTTAAACACATTTTTCACAGTATTTACATGATATCTGCGACCGTGAATGTCACTCGATCGGTAAATCCCGTCTAACTGCTATAGCCCGGTTAGACGGATTTGCGAACGTGACTTTCACGTTGATGTTCTATGTATTTGCTGTGATGTTGCGGATCGGTCGTGGGGATAGCCTGGATGCAATACTAGTACAGTGCTGTTGTATTATGTACATTTGATATTGCGGGACGAGCGTCCGACATGTGGACTGCCGTCACTGCCTGTTTGTATTATTCTTTTGGGGCACGACCTGGTTGCGGTCGATGTACCCGTTGTATGTATATTTTACTTTCTGTACTAGGATTACCCCGCGGAGGGGTGCACGGATAGCCGGGTTCTAAAAGGCAACAAGCCCGCATCTCATGGCATTGGGACGGAGGGGGCTTCACTCCAGGATTGGCTGGCTATTCGCCGCACTCGTAGGGGGTATAGGATTTCATTGCACAGGCTATCCATACGACCAGGGGAACGTCGGGTTTCAGTAGTGGCTCTGTGAAACCCGGGGATCCCAGATATCTGTATTGTTCTGTGATGCTGTACATTTCTGTGATGTTGCATTTTATTCACTCCTTGAGCGAAATACTATATATTGGTATATATATTAGTAGATGTTGTATATGTTTTTCATCCGCGCTAGTCCAGTCCCCGCTCTGCCGTTAGTTAGCTAACCTAACGGGTGATGACGGGATCCAGTGGCGAATGCGGATGGCATATAAGTACGTCAGTATATTTTCGTTCTTTGTGGTGTGATCAATTGATGGGACTGCGTTGATTCGGATCAATGCATGTTAAACAAACCTAATCTGATGTTGTTGGAACACTTTTCAAAAAGCTGTTATTGCAAGGACGTTCACTTTTGTTTTGCACAGTGATATTCGGTTATGAATATCCAGCTCCTCAGTCGACGAGGCAAGGGCCGAGATCCCTTCACCGGGAGTGACCCCTTGGACAGAAGTTTGCGTCAGGGCTTTAACTTCACTATAGCCGATTACTTTTGCTTTGCATCGTGGTGTTCATTTGGAATATCCTGCACCTCATTCTATGGGGAAAGAGCTGAGATCCCTTCACCGGGAGTGACCTCTTTAGTAAAGGTTTTCGTCACTATATTTTCTAAAAAGCTATCCGTTCCTTCAATGATATCAAGTTCACTACGTTAAAGGTTTTCGCCAGAAACCATTCGTAGCCCTCCGTCGTTTCATATGGGTAGTCAATAGTATTCAAGCTGTGTATGTTGGCCAAAGTCAAGGCACAGTGATTGGTAGCTATTGGGTGTTCATATGCAGCATAGATAGATGCGTTGGTTTGGGACAGTCGTACTGCCATTTTGGCCAAAGTCAAGGGTATGTACGGGTGGATTCAAATTAACCTGGAGAATGACGGGTTGAACTTGACATGTGACTTATGATATGTTGGCCAAAGTCAAGGTCATAAGAGCATGGGGCAAAAATCCACATCGGGAGTTTCAAAAGTACTGAAACTTGCCAGATATGCGCATACCTTCTGGAGTGTGATACCGTGAGCGGATTCCGTCACGTTATCGTGCGATGAGAGTTGGATCCCGATTCCCACTGATGAGTTGGTTTACTCCTCGGGTGACCCCGACTAATTCTTCTTTTAGGTTTGGAGGAGAATTTGAGGTACAGTAGGAGGTTTCCAGATTAGAAAAAGTGATAACCATTCTGATCTAGGTTAGAGTGCACGCTGAGAGTTTCTTTTCTCTCTCTCTCTGGCAGCGACCATTGACCCGACCCTAAGACTATGACTCAGTGACCAAGTTGACCGAACCTACTTAACACAGGCTTTTGGATTGTCAGAGTTGCAGACCTCATTGCCACTCCTACTTTTACCCTTTTCTCCAGGACACCCCGTATTACTACAAACGTCCACTTCCATTGGACAAAGCCATCGTATGGTTAGATACGAACTCGAAGGAATTCGAGGATGGTTTCCGGTTCTGGAGAAAGCGGATAGGATTATTCAGTTGTCTTTTCCTTTTACCTTCTCTCTGGTTGTGAGTACTCCTTGGTCTAGGGGATAGTACACCTATTATGCAGATTGGATAGTCTTCTTCCAAACCTTAGGCTGGTGCCGATCGGTAGGGAAGGAAGAAAACCAATTAGCCTAAACGGTGTGTAGAAGGTATTAAGATTAAGACAAAGCAAGGGATTAGTAAGAGGGCAAAGTAAATTGCGACTGTTATTCACGACCAAAACCAAGTATTTCTTCGCCAATCCTAAATCACCTTTGTATTTCTCCAGGACACTCCGTATCACTACGAAGATCCACAGTTTATTGGATACTCCATCGTATGGTTATATACGAACTCGAAAGGAACTTGTTCCAGTTCGGGGATGGATTCTGGTTCAGGAGAAATAGGAATAAGGTTTATTTGGTTGTCTTTTATCTTCACCTTCTCTCGCATTGCGAATGCTCCTAGGACTAGGACAGTACACCCATTATGCTTATTGGATAGTCTTCTTCCAAACCATAGGCTGGTGCCGAACGGTAGGGAAGGAAGAAAACCAATTGGCCTAAAGGGGTGTGCAGAAGGTAATGACTAAAGACATATAAAGGGATTTGGAGAGGTGGCAAAGAATTATACGGTTATAATTATGAATCTGGATAATGGTAGAGGCATTACTAGGAATACCAGAAAACCCCATCGAAACATTTCAATGTTTCAGTTCAACTGTGTACTGTTAAAAGAAAACTGATTTCCCGATTAGACACTTGCTCCAGGTTATGTATTTACCAGGTTTGATTCTCACATCTGTATGGTTTTACAGATGATGAGTGGGAGTAAGTTATTGGGAATTGGGTGATCATCCTCATTATATCAGGATTCGTTGTAATCGGTGATATTTGAGGAGATCACCTGGGTTGTTTGCCGGTCGGCAAATATTTGGTTTTGAATATCCACTGTTGTGCACCAATTTCAAATTGATATATCTGTACGTCTATTTTCATAGAGTGAGATATACCTTTTGATATTATGTCGATGACATTTACCTATATCAGTGGATGGTTAGGTAAGGAGCATTAAACAGCGGTGTAATTCTTCTTAACCATAAGTACAGTTTTCAACCTACAACACACAGTGAAAGAGTTGTTAGACTCAGCGGACTTATACAAAGTATTGTATGTTGTCCAGTGTCCATTAGGACAGAGGGGTTGGTCCTCATACTATATTCTGTTTACTTTTAACTTCTTTAGTTCTTAGACATGTGTTTCGTAGAAACACAGGGTCTAAGTTTTGAGGAGTTATAGGTATTTGAATAGAGTAGAGAACCAGGTGTAGCAAGTATCGGGATTCTTCAAAGTGATCGAAGATGTAGATACTTGCGTATGGTATTCAGTAATGATAAAGAGAAATTGCTTCTCTTTCAGGTTACTCATAATTGGAAGTGTTCCTAAGTTGAGTAACGTTGATCAGCCTCCTTCCATTTAGTTGACATGCACTGGAGATAGCTGCATGATTTGAATCTGGTTCAATTAAATCAGTGCCTCTGGTTCTATATTGGATATAGTACAGTTCATATCTTAACATTGTTAAGGTACGGGGAGTTGTCCGGCTTATGATTAAAACCAGACTCTGGATAACTCAAGGCACGTTTCTGTAATGGCTGTTTGTGGGTTGACCCAGGCTATGACGAGGGTTGATTTTCTACCATCTGGCAGATCAATAGAAATATTGTTCTAGACTCGCCACAGTTTTATTAAAAATGGATTTTTTCAAAAACAGTAGTGGGAGTATGGTAGAACTGGAAGCGATTCCAGAACCGCAAACGATTACTGAAGATTTGATAGGGAACCTAAAGATTCAATCTGTTTTGACATTCCATTGGCCACTCCGCAGATAAGGTGGGTAACTTCAGGCACCCGAGAGGTACTCCGGTAGCCTCAAGGACGGTGACAGGGAAGTTCTTGTTTACCCACACTTGCCATTGTTGTTGTTCCAGGCTGCGAGACCCGGCAGGAGGATGAGTATAGCTTCGTTCTAAACTAGCTTTAGAAGTGCACGTCTATATGACTCTGCCAGAGGGTTGTCGTAGTCAGTGGGAGCAGCGGAAGCATTGGTGGACATCAGGCTTATGTCTATTTATAGACTAAAGCAGATGTAGCGGAGATAGATCATCTATTTCTGATGTGACAGTCATGGGTTTGACGTCATCAGAATAGGGGATGGATCTGTTGAGAAGGTAGTAGGGTGTGATGTCATGGTATTTGGATGACATACACAAAGTAGGAAAGGAAACTCCTATACTACGATCGGTTATACTTTGGTCGTCACACAGTGGTTTCTCCACATGGGACTTGGACATTATATCAGACATACTGGTTACTAGATCTATGGTGTTAGATCTAGATTTGGGTGGTTTCCCAATCAGGGTACTTTGACAGCATTCTAAGAGTATTTAGAATGGATGACTCCTGGCATGGTAGTGTACCTGCAGGTAATGGAGTCACCCTCTCAAAAGGTGTCTTATAGACTAAAGTAGAGAGGGATATGCATGATTGGTAGATCACTTGCTTAGGCAATTGAGTCAATCATGAGATGTCAAGTACCACACCAGATGTTGTTCTTGCACTAGATGCAATAAGTTGACATTGATCCAATCCTGGAGAAACAGTCGGAAGCAGTTTTAGAACATAAGTGGATGTTCTAGGGATATGATAACGACAGCCTCATTTGGGAGACAGTTATCATTCCAGGCTTCCAAGATGACATGGACGACAAGGAGGTTGTCAGAGTTATAGTTTTCCCTCTGACGAGGGGCAGTATTTTGGACAGGTGATCCAAGGAAATACTGAGGGTGGCATGGCGCAGGACACTGATTAAGTTCAGTTGACGGTACAGTCTAAGAAGTTTGGATTTGGAGTTCATTTATGAGCTCGGTCCCATCAGATATCCAGACACTCTAAGACAGGTATTGCTCATTTCGGGAGATGGCTTTCTCCGCGAACTTGAGTTTTAGAGAGACATAGAAAGAAACTTCAGAGCGGATCCACTCGCTGAGGCTATTCCTCGAACGCAATAGTTTTGCAAACAGGCTTTGTGCGACTGACTAGTAGAGGAGTTGGGTGTTCGGTATCACACGGGCTGTGAGTATGCGACATCGCAATAATTAGCCTTGAGTGCAAGTGGGAGATTGTTGGAGATAGTGCCCTGAGAGTCAATTATTGGATCACAGGCACGTGATTGCAATGATTGAGGGAGGACCTATCCCGGGACGACAGTCTTACTCGAGATGATAGTTTGCTATCTGGTTTACCTTTATCATCGTGTACTGCTTTAGGTGACCTGACAGGTCGCTATTGCACGTTGATAGAGCCCCTAGGATTCTTGCTTGACGACCAGCAGTATGAGGGCGATCATATACGTGAGAGCTGGGGTCTACAAGCACATCCTTAAATGGTCCCTAGTCGTGGGAGTTTCGAGACAGGGCATCGATTCTCCAGAGTAGACTAGTGTATACAGTCGAGACCCCGACGAGGGGCGGTGGCCGGTCTCACAGGCCACTGGTGTCAGTTGGTTCACCTAAGATGTATACAGGTGCTCATTGGGTTATGAGTACACCGGACAGGACTCGCCGGGAACATGCTAGTTGGTCTTATACCTGACGTCAGATAGCAGTTCCCAGGTGACATGTGTACAGGTTAGTTCATCGACCTGGGGATCGTCATTTGTCTCGTGTGAGTTCCCACTGTGCTTTGATTACTACCCTACCATGGCTCGAAGGAGTCGTGCAAACAGGTTTTAGTTGGGTACAGTCCCGAGCCACATGGAGGCAGTGAGCGGATCTTCGGGGGTTCGTCTCTCCCGGTATTGGGGGTGAGGTCGCGCTGTGTCTAGGAGAGCCATTACACGAAGTCCTTGGCCAAGGCAGGAGATTTACTGGTAGGTATTCCAGTAGTATCTCAGGGTGTTCTGGGCTACACTCCGACACGACTTGTACTGCTTTTGGGGGTCTGACTTTTACCCACCCCCTAGGCCCGACATGCGATGCTCATAGACGAACGGACCGGACTGTACGGATATTGTCACTGACAGGCTCAGTAGGGTGTCAGGATGAGTTCGCTCATCGACGTCCCTTTTAGTCAATAGCTGGTGGCCTGTTACGTATTGGCTTATACCTCTGACAGGCTAGTGGTTAAATCCACAGCCATAGTATTGACGAGTCTTTAGAGTCTACCACACTTTCAGTTACTCAAGCTTTCGGGCGAAACGCTGTAGAGGCCGTATGGAGATATGGCAGGGTCCGATCAGATACGTGCGGTATTGCACGGATCAGGATCGGACGGTTTGTACTAGTAGCCGTATAGGTATATGGCAGGGTTCGATCAGATACGTGCGGTATTGCACGGATCAGGATCGAACGGATATTACTAGCCGGCTTTGTTTTAAGCCGGATCCTAGTTTAGTACAGTGTAGATTTTGTCTTTTTGCATCTGTATCCGGACGGAATACAGATGCGGGTATGTATGCACAGTATCGGGGTTTTCCTGTAATTAATTACGGGACCGGTTTTCTGGAGTTGCCAGTTTGCTTTCCGTTCCGGCCGGTTTTCCTTTGTTCTTTCCCGGCCGGACTTTTCCGATGGAGGGGGTTATTTGCAATTGTGCAAATAACATTTTGTGGAGGGGTTTATTGCATAAGGATTTATTATGATAGCATCTTTTCTTTTTGCTCCATGCTTTTGCATTAATGTGATTAGAAAAGGGTATGGTTGGATTTAATGAAGCATGGTGTATGTTTGTATGTGGTCACCCCTTTTGTATCTCCTACAATAACCTCCCTTCATGCTTTTTGATTGATCTCTCCACCATTCTCCAAAAGACTTGGCCGGCCACAATTTTTGAGGAGGAGAGAAAAATGAGAGTTTTCATTTTGGTGAAAGAAATTAATCATCCATCTCATTCCTTTTGCTAGAAAATTGAAAGCACCAATTTTCTTTAGACCATTCCTCCGTCTATGGCAACCAACCCCAAGAGACATACTCTACACTACATTCTACAGCACTTCTTGGACACGTCGATTCGCCAGCTTCGCGCCCGAGCTGCCTCGGTATTGAGGTGGGAGCCCGTAAAAGCTACAGGCGATGTGGTGCCCTTTCCGACGAGGAGGAGACGGACGGAGATCCCGCGATGAGATCGGAGTGGAGATGAAGACCGGAGGACTCGGATCAGTCGGTACATATCTTCCCTTTCTTGTTTGTAGCTTAGACTTGTTAATGGTTACGATCCGGAGTTTAGTGCGCGGTGGTGCCGGTTTGCAAAGTCCGCAAAAATTTAAGTTTATCACCGCTTCCGCATTCCGGCGTCGGATTGACGGCCGGGGCGCCGCCGTGCACTTACAGCCATTACACGAAATCCCTGGCCAGGGTAATCGAGATTTACTGGTAGGTATTCCAGTAGTATCTCAGGGTGTTCTGGGCTACTCTCCGACACGACTTATAGAGCTATTGAGGATTTGACGTTTACCAGCCCCCTAGGCCCGATATGCGATACTCATAGACGAACGGACCGGACTGTATGGATATTGTCACTGTCAGGCTCAGTAGGATTTCTGGATGAGTTCGCTCGTCAGCTTCCCTTCCGATCAATACATAGGCAATCGTTACGTACAGTTAGTACCTCTGACGTGCTGGTGGTTATACCCAGTGCCAATGTATTGATGAGTCATTAGAGTCCCCCACTGACAGTTTTCCAAGTTCGGGCGAAACGTTGTAGAGGCCGTATGGATATATGGCGCGGTTCGATCATATCCGTGCACTTGTGCACGGATCAGGATCGGACGGATAATACTAGCGGGCTTTGGTTTAAGCCGGATTCTAGTATTATTGTGTAAGAATATTTTTGTCTCATTGCATTTGTATTCGGTCGGAATACAAATGCGGGTATGTATTTACAGTTGAGGGTTAATCTCGTAATTCGTTACAGGATTGCTTTCGGAGTTGCCGGTTTTCTTTTCCAAAACATCACCATCCATGTTTAAATCATGTGAGCATTTTCCCTTTTTTTCCCCTTGTTTTTTTTTCCTTCCATGCTTGCTCTGTGTGGGGAGGTGCTGCCGAGCACTGTTCTTGGGGCATGCTCTTTTAATGAGGCATGGGCACCCATTTGTTTTGTTTTGGTCTAAGTTTTTATTCCCTGGCAAAATATTCATGAGCATTGATTTGGCTTTGGAATTTCGAAATGGGCTGCCCATAATTTCGATTGGGATTGGATGAGGCGGCATTTGGTGGCTGTGATGGCTTGAGGGAGTGGGTGTGATTTTTTATAAGGCATGGGTCTTTGGTATGGTGTCCTGGGTGCTCTTTAATTGTTTTTGTATTTGGAAAGGATATTTTTGAGTGTGCTGTGCTTGATTGGTGAGGCATTATTATTTTAGCATGAATGATGAATTGAAAAGGTTGCTAGAAAAAAATACACACACCAACCCACTTGTAGAAATCCCCAGAGAGCACTTCTTTGGCGACCCCATTTTTTTGCATAGCATTCTCCCTTGGCCAAAATTCAATGCTCACTTCTTCATATCTCCAAAGGCAACTTCACTCTTAAAACAATATATTCTACACTATCTCTACATCATTCTTGGACATGTCGGCTGGCAAACTTCATGTCCGAGCCCGTATAAAGATTTGAAGACGTGGACGAGCGAGATCGGAGACCGAACTTCGTCGGCACAACAGCGAGGAGTTAGGAATGGGGATTGAAGACCGAAGGACACGGATCGATCAGTATAAAATTTCCTAACTTCTTTTACAATTGCTAGTTTACGGTTAATGGAACGATCCGGGTTTTGGGTCGCGGTGGCGCCGGTTCCGTAAAAAGTTTTTTGTTCCGCATCCGGCGTCGGATTGACTGCCGGGGCGCGGCCGTGTCCCAACATGGTATCAGAACCAAACTATTAACCGTTTTCTAGCTTAATCTAATGTGTTTAAAATATCAATCGACGGAATTTTCAAAACCGCATTTCCAATATTTCAAGTTTCTTCCAATTTTTAAAGTCGTTGAAAAATAGTTTTAAGTATGTTAGAAAATCGTGCAGGCGTTTCTGTGACCCCTAAAGAAATTTAAAAGCGCAATGTCACCATCACGCCGTGGTACCACGGCAGAACAGGCATGTTCGCCGCGGTTGCGCGGTGGAATTGTGGACTCAGCGTTTCATTTTTCTTCTGGGTGTCAGATATATAAAAATGTGGTTTTTGAGATGTTTTGTTTGGGCCCAGATTTGTTAGAGTACTGGTTTTGTACTTGGGGGCCCACTTCGGGAAGTTTTGTCGATCGGAATTTTAAATGTGTTAGTTTACAGTGCTTTACATTTCTATTTGTGACCGTGAATGTCATTTGATCGGTAAATCTTGTCTAATCGCTATAGTCCCTTTAGACGGATTTGCGAACGTGACATTCACGTTGATGTTCTGTGTTGTGCTGTGATATTGCGGATTTGTCGTGGTGGATAGCTCATGTGCAATGGTAGTGCAATTTGGATTTATTTATACATTTGATATTGCGGGGCGAGCGTCCGATATGTGGACTGCCGTCACTGCCTATTTGTATATTATTCTTTTGGGGCACGACCGGGATGAGGTCGATGTACCCGTTGTATATATTTTCTTTTCTGTACTACGATTACCCCGCGGTGGGGTGCACGGATAGCTGGGTTCTAGAGGGCAACGGGCCCGCATCTCATGACGTTGAGACGGAGAGGGGCTTCACTCTAGAATTGGCGGGCTATTCGCCCCACTCGTATGGGGTATAGGTTGACCCAAGGAGGAGTGCTCAAGTTACCGTATTTCGTGAAGTGCTGGATGGTCCATTAACGTTGTTGAAGGGGGCTGCCTCGCTTCAGGTTTTTGCGGGTAATTTGCCGCGCTCGTAGGGGTCTAGGTTTTCATTGCACAGGCTATCCACATGACCAGGGGAATGTCGGGTTTCATTTGCGGCTCTATGAAACCTGGGGATCCCAGGTTATCTGTATCGTTCTGTGATACTTATTACTTTTCTATGATGTTGCGTTTATCATACCTGGAGCGATTATTATATATTGATATATATACTAGTAGATGTTGTATATGTTTTGCACCCGCGCTAGTCCAGTCCTCACTCTGTCGTTAGTTAAGTAACCTAACGGGTGATGACGGGACCCAGTGGCGAATGCGGATGGCATATACGTATATTTTATTTTCGTTCTTTTCTGGTGTGATTAATTGATGGGACTGCGTTGATTCTTATCAATGCAAGAAAAACAAACATATATTTGATGTTGTTGGAACCAATTTTTTAAAAAGCTGTTATTACAAGGGCGTTCTTTTTTGTTTTGCACAGTGGTATTCGGTTATGAATATCCAGCACCTCATTCGACGAGGCAAGGGCCGAGATCCCTTCACCGGGAGTGACCCCTTGGACAGAGGTTTGCGTCAGGGTAATAACTTCATTATAGTCGATTACTTTTTGCTTTGCATCGTGGTATTCAGTTTGGAATATCCTGCACTTCATTCGACGGGGAAAGAGCCGAGATCCCTTCACCGGGAGTGAGCTCTTTAGCAAAAGTTTTCGCTACTATACTTTTATAAAACCACTTGGATTCCTCCAACGATATCAAGTTCATTACGCTAAAGGTTTTTCGCCAAAAACCAGCCGTAGCCCTCCGTCATTTCAGACGGGTATTGCTTAGTATTCGTGCTACGTATGTTGACCTAGTCAAGGCGTAGTGTTCGGTAGCTCTGCAGTACTTTTCTGTTGCATGGATATGCGATTGGTTATGACAGTCGTACGGTCATGTTGACCTAGTCAAGGACTCATACTGGTGGGTCTAATTAATCCAGGATAATGATGGGTTGAACTTGACTTGCGACTCATGATATGTTGACCTAGTCAAGGTCATAAGCCGCTTGGGGTAAAAATCATATCGGGAGTTTCAAACATACATGAAACTTTCCAAGCTTGCGCATACCTTCTGGAGTGTGATAACGTGAGTGGCTTCCATCACGTTATCATGCGATGATAGTTAGATCCCGATTCCCACTGATGAGTTGTATTACTACTCGGGTGATTCCGGCTAATTCTCCTTTCAGGTTTGGAGGAGAATTTGAGAAAAACAGTGGGAGGTTTCCTGATTAGATAAAGTGATTAACCATTCCGATCTAGGTAAGAGTGCACGCAGAGTGTTTCTACTTTTTCTCTCTTTGACTGCGACCATGACCCGACCCTAGACTATAACTCAGTGACCAAGTTAACCAAAATTTCTTAAAACACTGACATTTGGATTGTCTGAGTTGCATACATCATTGCCACTCCTTCTTTTACCCTTTGCATGTATCCAGAACACCCCGTATTACTACGAATATCCGTATTACTACGAACATCCACTTCCATTGGATAAATCTATCGTATGGTTATATACGAACTCGGAGGAATTTCTTCAAGGATGGATTCTGATTCTGGAGAGATTAAATAGGATTATTCGGTTGTCTTTTCCATTTACCTTCTCTCAGATTGTGAGGGCTCCTAGGATTAGGAGAGGGTACACCAATTACGCTTATTGGATAATCTTCTTCCAAACCATAGGCAGATGTCGAAAGGTAGGGAATGAAGTGTTGGGGTATGGCGGCGCCCCGGCCGTCAAACCGACGCCAAATGCGGAACAAAAACTTTTTACGGAACCGGCGCCACCGTGACCCAAATCTCCAAATCGTTCCATTAACCGTAAACTAGCAAACTGTAAAAGAAGTTAGGAAATTTTATACCGATCGATCCGTGTCCTTCGGTCTTTAATCTCCGCACCAAGCTCCCCACTGCTGAGCCGATGAAGTCCGCTCGCCGATCTCGCTCGTCGATGTGGCACCACATCATTGAATCTTTAAACGGGCTCCCGCCTCGAACCGAGGCAACTCGGATATGAAGTTTGCTAGCCGACATGTCCAAGATTGATGTAGAGATAGTGTAGAGTAGCTTATCTCAAGACACCCAAGCTATTGGGCGGAGGAAAATTGGAGTTGCCATTTGGAATGAACATGTGAGCAAGGAATTTGCAAGTGAAGAAAAGACCCCAAAGGGCTCGGCCAAAAATGAGACAGCAAAAAAAAAATGAGACATCCTCAATGAAAAAGCTCTCTGTGAATTACAAAGAAGGAGTGGGGATTGCAAGGAAAAAAATGGCAGTGAAAACCACAAGCTCAAGAAAAATTATCAGGGATAATTTATTCACTCACAAAAAAATGACAGCCTCACACCTCGCCACAAAAAGGCCCATGCTTAAACAAACTGGCGAAATTACAGTTAGCCCCCCAACTGTAAATACATACCCGCATTTGTATTCCGACCGAATACGAATGCAAATGAGAAAAAAATATTCCTACAATATAATACTAGGATCCGGCTTAAACCAAAGCCCGCTAGTATTATCCGTCCGATCATGATCCGTACACAAGTGCACGAATATGATCGAACCCTGCCATAAAACCATACGGCCTCTACAACGTTTCGCCCGAACTTGGGAAACTGTCTGTGGGGGACTCTAATGACTCATCAATATACTGGCACTGAGTATAACCACTAGCACGTCAGAGATACTAGCTGTACGTAACGGTTGCCGATGTATTGATCGGAAGGGAAGCTGACGAGTGAACTCATCCAGAAAACCTACTGAGCCTGACAGTGACAATATTCGTACAGTCCGGTCCGTTCGTCTATGAGTATCGCATATAGGGCCTAGGGGACTGGTAAACGTTAGACCCCCAATAGCCATATAAGTCGTGTCGGAGAGTAGCCTAGAACACCCTGAGATACTACTGGAATACCTACCAGTAAATCTCGATTACCCTGCCCAGGGATTTCGTGTAATGGCTCTCCTAAACACAGCGCGATCTCACCCCCAATACCGGGAAAGACGAATCCCCGACGATCCGCTCACTGCCTCCATGTCGCTCGGGACCGTACCCAACTAAAACCTGTTTGCACGACTCCTTTGAGCCGTGGTAGGGTAGTAATTAAAGCACAGTGGGAACTCACACGAGACAAATGACGATCTCAGGTTGACAGACTAACCTGTACACATGTCACCTGGGAACTGTTATCTGACGATATGTATAATACCAACTAGCATGTTCCTGGCGAGTCCTGTCCAGTGTACTCATAACCCAATGAGCACCTGTATACATCTTAGGTGAACCAACTGACACCAATGGCTTGTGAGACCGGCCACCGCCCCTCGTCGGGGTCTCGACTGTATACACTAGTCTACTCTGGAGTATCGATGCCCTGTCTCGAATCTCCCATGACTAGGGACACTTTAAGGATGTGCTTATAGACCCCAGCTCCCACGTATATGATCGCCATCATACTGCTGGCAGTCAAGCAAGAATCCTATGGGCTCTATCAACATGTAATAGTGAACTAAAGCATGTACACGATGATAACGACAAAACAGATAGCATACTTGTAGGGTTCCTAGGCACTCTAGTGAAGTCTCACAAGTAATCAAACATGCCAATTTATAAAAATTACGGTGCCGAGGAAACCTAGAACGGATCGTTGGCTAGAAGTATAGGCAAAGCAAGCAAGCTAGTTTACAACTAAACTATAAGATAACGGAAATACAACCTTTGTAGATCCGTTTGTCCACCTCCATAGCTCCGCAACGAAGTGCCTTCGCTGTCCAAGTGAACTTCCGGGCTCTAGCGTCGGCTTCGTCGAAGAATAAGCGAGCTAGGTCGTCGATGTCCATGCCGAAGATGATCTACGTCGAGGCATCACAAAACTCGAGCTCCGCCTTCGCCAAGTCAAGAAACTTGTGAAGACAACACACTCTACTACATGGCAAGTAGTAGAGGATGAAGAAATAGGAAATGGGTAGACTTTAGATTTGGATTTCTCACTTGATTTGGCTAGTTGCCATTGAAGTAGAAAGCTTTTCTTCATGTTGAAGAAGATGAAGAAGAAGAAGAAGAAATGATAAGTTATTAATTATTTGATAAATAAATCAATACTTATCATGACTTCAACCATGGTTTAGTGTAGAGATTTAACCAAGGTTTAGATGAGTGGTTAGGGTTAGAGAAAAGACAAGAATGGTGGACTTAGTCAAGGTTTCAAGAAGCTTCAAAGAAAAAGACAAACTAAGCCACCATTTCATTTTCTCTTTATCTTTTCCAAAACAATAAATAATGGATAAATAAATAAGAGAAAAGAAACCCTAACCATTCAATAAACATGGTTTAATCTTTACACAAACCCAAAAGAGCAAGTATCATCAAGCATGATACAATCTTATGCACAAAAGTATATCACATATACAATGTGTACAAACCAAGTGAGTAAATCCATTTAAAGTGAACCAATACTAGTTAATGCAAAGTAATATATCAAATATATATAATTATACATTAAATCATTAAATCAACACTTGATTTAACGATCCGGTCATATCGCATATAACCGATTAGTATCCTATGTATCGGCTTATCGAATCAATCCTTGATTCGATAACTAGGTTATATCGCATATAACCAATCGATACATTGATCGCAAGAATGGAATACGGTATCACATACTCGAATTATTCTCGGTCCCGCACATATCTCATATGCGCTCCTATTTCGTTTCGCTTGAGCCAGGAAACCTCTGTGTAGGACTCTAAAGACTCGTCAATATGCCGGCAGCAGATGATGATCATATCAAGCATCCACAAGCCGCAAGCGGTCTGCTAAACGTAACGGCCACCCGGGTATTGAGCGATCAGAAGATCGACGAGCAAGCCCGCTCACACTCCTGCGAATCCAACCAGTAACACTTACCGTACAGTCCGGTCTGTTCGTCTGATATGTCGTATATCTCGCCTAGGGGTGGAAAACGTCAGACCCCAATAGCTCGATAAGTCATGCCGACTTGAGGTCCATAACATTCGTGAAACTACTGATAACTCTTACCAGTATATCACTGCAACCCTGGCCAGGGATTTCCTGTTATGGCCAGTCGAGCATAGCACAACATCAACCCCCAATACCGGGAGAGACGAATCCCCTCCTATCGCTCATTGCCTCCATGTGAATCGGGACTGTACCCAAAAACCACATGTTTGCATGACTCAGTAGAGCCGTGGTAGGGTGGAAATCAAAGCACAGTGGGAGACACACAAGACTCTATGACGATCTCGGGTCAACAGACTAAGCTGTACCAGTGTCACCAGAGAACTGCCATCTGACGTGAGGTATAATACCATCTGGGAGTTCTCGGTGAGTCCGTTCAGTGTACCCAGTCTCCACTGAGCACCCGCATACCATCTTCGATGTCAAACACCAATGGATATGGGATCATCCATCGCCCATCGCATGGGTCGAGAAGATATGCGCTAGTCTACTCTGGAATATCGATGCCTCGTCTCGATATTCCCTCGACTAGGAACATTTCAAGGATGTACTCATGGACTACCCAGGCCCCACTACTATGATCTACATCATAGTCCTGGAAGTCGAGTACACATCCTATGGGTTTTATCAACATGTAATCAGAGAGACAGAAAGTATACATGTTAAGATAAAGAGCAACCAGATAACATACTATCATGTCGAGCAAGAAAGTCCTACCTATATATGTCCCAGCATCCACTACAATATACATCGAATGTACAGCAATGGCCTCTAGGGCATACATATAACTAACAATCTCCCACTTGCACTAGGGCCATCTGTAGCAGTGGTTGCAGTATCACATACTCAACCATCCCATAAAGTCTCTCTTTGGGAAAAGGCCTTCGTGAGTGGATCCGCCGTGTTCTCCTCTGAGTCTACTCTCCTAACCTCGATCACCCTGGAGATCAACTATCTCCATGATCAGGTGATGCTGCCTTAGATTATGTCTGGGTCACTGATGGGACCAGGGTTCCAGTCGAAGCCACGCTTCCATTGTCATACAATGGCAGGAACCTAGTTCATCTTATGAACCAATGTACATCCAAACTTCCTCTTTGGTAGTATCTTTAATAGCGATGTTACCAGCCTTTATCGTCTAGTTTTCCACGGTATCGAGCTTGGAACTCTTCCAACATACCGTCCCTTTACTGAGGGTAAAGACAGTGCCTGTGACTGACATTCAGTCGTCTTTATCACTCTGGAACCCTTCCAGTGATTCTCCCCAGGATAGATTGATACCATCTCACTACAACTAGTGAGTATCCTAACATCCAATTAGATCTATCTCATAGATCCAAAGCCTAGGATTTAGTAGGTATCACTTTAATCCTATTTGAAGAATTCTAGTGATAATAGGAGATTGATCGATCGCAGTATAGCAAACTCTTTTCCTATTAAGAGTATGTTGTCTATGTACAATACGAAGATAACCACCTTACTCTCTACTACCCTTTTGTATATACAAGGTTCGTCTACCATTTTGATGAAGTCAAACACCTTGACTTTCACATCAAAACAGACGTTCCAATTCCGCGATACCTGCTTCATTATGTAAAGCAACTTGCACACGTTTCCGCTGCTCCCACTGTTTACGAAGACCTCTGGCTATGTTCTTATAGACGTTCTCTTCTAAATCAGTATTTAGAAAAGCAGTTATGGCACCCAACCGCCAGATATTGTAGTCATGGTATGTAGCCGTGGTAAGTAGGATCTGGATAGACTTAAGCATAGCTACTGGAAAAAGGTTTCATCATTATCCACGCTTGGTCGATGACGAAAAACTTTAACAAGTCTAGCTTTGAAAGTCTCAACTTTTCCATCTACACCAAGTAATCTTCTCAAGATATACTTGCTCCTGATGGGGATTTAACCCTTCAGATATAGCAGCTAAAGTCCATACTTTGCTGGTGTACATGGATTCCATCTCAGATCGCTAAGCATCCAGCCATTCTTACAGAGTCCCTACTCTCGATGGCCTGCTCAAAACTAGTTGGGTCATCATCTCATGATGCATTCCTCGCTCCCACTGTCATCGAGAAACCGAGGTATCTCTCAGGCAGATGAGGAACCCTACCAGATCGGCGGAGAGGCTGAGGTTCGTCGGGGACTATAGAATCTTATGGTTCTGTCAAATCATCAACTGCAGTTTTGTATAGCTGGAACCTTTCCAGTTCTATAGAACTGATCTTGCCTCGATCTTGTCCGGATTTTGCTTTAAACATAGGCCGAACAACCCCAAATCTTAACTCGCTTAAGAGATGGGTTCTTCCCATACCATATCTTATATGGAGTGGTAGGCAGTGATTTGATTCAAACCTAATTCAATAGGTATGCAGCTTCTCAAGTGCATAACCCCAAAAGGAAATAGGTAACTCAGTAATACTCATCATAGAGCACACCATATCTAATATTGTGCAATTGCTCCACCCTGATACACCGTTGTGATGTGGTGTATTCAGAGGAGTAACACTGAGAGAAAATCTCATTCTCCTTTAGAATAGTCCAGGAATTCTATGCACAAGTATTCTCCTCCCTGATCTTATCATAGGACATAATACTTATACCCGTATTTTGGTTCTCTACTTCTAACTTATATTCTGTGAATATCTCAAAAGGTTCGGACTTATGTTTCAACAGGAATATATGACTGAATCTTGAGAGATTATCAGAGAATGTAATGAAGTATAAAGAACCAGTCCTGGCATGTGTAGACAGGGGACCTTTCATACATCAACATGTATCATCCTGAGAGTTCACTAACTCTTTCTCTGTTTCCAATAAACAGAGCTAGTGTCATTGTATCTTTGTGACATGACTGGCAAGTTTCACAAGATGTAGATTCAAACTGATTTAAATATGCATCTTAAATGTAACTTCAGCCAGTCGGGTCGCATTGATATGACCTAGTCTACAATGCCTCAAGAAGGATTCGTTCGTATCTGAACTCTTCCTCTTGTGTGTGTTCCATATGCTAAGAACTGTAGTTTGATTTAGAACATCAACGCTTTTAGATAACGTGCCTGATACGATCAACCTTTTGATATAGGAAATGTTCAAAACATTTTCCAACAATACAAAATTATATCCTTTCTTTACTAATAAAGAGAGTGATATGATTTTGTATATCAGGTTCGGTATCTAATAACATTCGTTCAGAATCAATGTATTCAGGTAATACAGGGTGACAGTGACCGACAGACTTGGCTGCAACACTTGCCCCGTTTTCTGTCTCATGAAACTTATCACCCGGGCTCAGTTCTCTACCTTTCTGTAGCCCTATGTAACAGATTACATATCTGGGATCCTGATCTGGTATCACATACCCAGGACGTAAAGGATACAGAGAAACAGTTCTTTGTAATGAACACACCCGAAGATGATGCATCAGCATGCACTCTCTTCGTTTGGGCGGCATAGGAAATCTGGTATTCCCCTATTTCCTGCTCTGTCTTATAACAATTATAAGTTGGAGCGGGACCAACGTTCCCCAGCTCAGTATAACAAGCGGGTTCGTTCAATACTTCCATATTATTATCTTGATTAAGGCGTGATATAGTCGCTACCAGGAGAGAGAGAGAAGAAAACACTCTGCGTGCGCTCTTGCAAGATCAGACTGGTTATATAATTTATCTAATCAGGATGGCTCCCACTGTTTTTATCAAATCTTCCTTCAAACCCTAAAAGGAAAGACTAGCCGGGATTAATTACACTCTACAAGTTCGCCAATCTTTCAGCCAGGCCAGTGTCGGTACTTTGAGGGAGGTTCCCCGTGCTTTCGCACGGACCTAATTACTGTAAACCTCGTTTTCCCAGAGGCGTAACCCCGTTGACACCTTTCTAGATACCTACTTGATCGGCTAATTGCAAAGTGCAAAACTCTCCCAGGAGTAACAATTACTCGCAGTGGGTATCGGGATCCAACTATCATATAGAAGGTATGCAATCTCATTGCAAGTTTCAACACTTGAAACTCCCGATAATGGTTTTTACCCCTAGCACCTATGACCTTGGCTAAGGTCAACAAATCATAGGTACTAGTCAAGTTCTACCCGTCATTTCGTGATTAATTAGACCCACCCACATGACCCTTGGCTAAGGTCAACAAAGCCACATGACTGTCCTAACTAATCGCATCATATGCGGTGTAGGAAGACATCACTTAGCTACCGCACACTACGCCTCGGCTATGGTCGACAAACGTAGCACGAATACTAAGTACTCTACTTCCTAAAATGACGGAGGGTTGCGGCTGGTTTTTGTGAAAACCTTTAACGCTTTGAACTTGATCTCGTTACGGAATCAAATGGTTTTTTAAATGGAATGTTTTTGAGGCTTTTCTAGTTTTGCTAAAGGGGTCACTCCCGGTGAAGGGATCGTCGGCCCTTTCCTCGTCGAATGAGGTGCGGGATATATCATATATATCACTGTGCAAAGCAGAAACTATAGAAGCGATCAAAGACAAACCGAGTGTAGCATCTGCCAGTTATTGCTAAAGAAGTCACTCCCGGTGAAGGGATCTCGGTCCTTTCCTCATCGAATAAGGTGCAGGATGTTCTATAATGAACACCGCGATGCAAAGCAAGAACTGTAGCTACCTGTTTTTACTTTGAAATTCGATTCCACAACATCAATTAGGTTTATTTTCTTTCATTAATCTCATTAATGAATATCCCATCAATTAAGTCCACCTAACCATCACAGATAAATATAACGTACGCTTATGCCATCCGCATTCGCCTCGATGTCCCGTCTGCACCGTTAGGTTAGGTAACTAACGCCAGAGCGAGGCAGGGCTAGCGCGGGTGTAAAACATAAGCAACGTCTATATAATATATCATATATACTATATATAATACCTGTCACAGAACATCATATGATCACATCACAGATAAATCACAGCAGAAGAAACATATGAAATATTGGATATATTAGGACGTCCGTGTTTTCAATACGAGCCAGTATAAAACACGGATTCCACGGTCGTGATGAATAGCCAATCCCACACCCCAAGACCCCTACGAGAGCGGCAAGCAACCCTATCAATTCTAGGGTTAGGAGACCCGGACTCGACTCCTCGAAATGGTCTCCCACTAGACCCCAGAACCCGGTTACTTGTGCTCCCCTCCTTGGGTCTATCCTAGTACAGAAAAGTAAATAATATACAAATGGTGACAACATCCGCAACCTGGAAGTGCCCCAATAAAAGAATATTACATACAAGTTTTTACATGAATGAAAATGAAAAACACTCATCTCACATAAAAACCCCCCGGCTATTCAAACACGACGATCCAATATAACATATCCAGCAACACATAACATCACATGTCATCAACGTAAGTAAATATGCGCATCCCAATTGTCGTTGACATATAGCAACGAAACCGGCGATATCACATATTACACTTACGGTCACAGAAAAGAAAGTGTAAAACTACAACAGTTGGAATCCGCAACCTCCTCAGACATCGCATGCCTGACCAAATGAATTACTTAAACATCGCATGCCTAACAATTATAAACCCCGCATTTTAGTCTCATTATCGAAAACACTTTTCAATACCAAGTCGGGTAATTCAACAAGATTCCCGACATTCTGATCGAATGCTTGTCGCAAACTTTAGTAGGCGGCCGCACCCCCGATACCGTCGACGAAGTGCACCAAGGTGGAACACCGCTGCCGCGAGCACCCGAAACGGATGCTTTCGGCGACGGGGTTCTCCTACAGTCACTTGGTCGGGGCTATGGAGTGAGGCTGTCTATTAAGTTTACCCGGTGAGTATCCGCGTACGCTACGTGATTGCGACGGACTTTTGATCACATCAAAATTCCGTGGCAACCGATCAAGTGAGACCAAACTGCTATGTTTATAATATTCATTCAGTTATCTCATAACCTTTTGTGAATTCCAATTATTATATCACATTCCGGATAAACAGAAAATGCTAAACTTTTCAATCGAACAATCGAACACCCAAGTTTTCCCGATACTACTCAACACATGAAATAAGTCTAACAACATTCAGTTCGTGCCTCAGTAGCAACGGTCCAGCCGTAGAAGGGTCAAGCCAACGCCTCACATGTGGCACACCGTACTGCCCTAAACCCGAAGGTTCAAAGGGCAGTTCAAGACGGTCACATAATCGAGTTAAGGTTTGTTGTCTTCTAGAGGGTCCATCGCGTTACTTGCACTACTTAGAACGTCGTTAAACTACGGAAAAATCCAACACTTGGAAATTTCCCGACAGGGGAAAAAGTGGGTATTTATATCCGGTCGAACTTTTTAACATATTCTAAAATTACCCGGAAAGGCACACCGACAAAATTAGACAGTCCGATCGAATACACCGAGTCCCCAATACAACTCAGAAAATGCAACTGTGGGAAAATTATTAAAAACATCCAGAACACACAAGAAACACCAAAAGAAACAACTGAAGAAAACTCACAGCATGATCATCACAGACGGCCGCGGAACCGCCGCAGAAGGGGGGTCAACGCCGCGGTTCCGCGGTCGTACTGTTGAATCAGGCTGTCGTTTTCTGCAGTTTTTCTTATAATTTCCTGAACATTTCTCTGCATATTTTTAATGTTGAAAAATCCTCGAAATTAGAAAATGTACAGAGAGCATATTCTTAGTCGGGGTTTTGGGTCGATCGGACTTCTGATTCCGTCGGGACTTCGCTTAAGGCTCTAGCTAGGCTCTGATACCACTGTAGGGTTCCTAGGCACTCTAGTGAAGTCTCACAAGTGATCAAACATGCCAATTTATAAAAATTACGGTGCCGAGGAAACCTAGAACGGATCGTTGGCTAGAAGTATAGGCAAAGCAAGTAAGCTAGTTTACAACTAAACTATAAGATAACGGAAATACAACCTTTGTAGATCCGTTTGTCCACCTCCATAGCTCCGCAACGAAGTGCCTTTGCTGTCCAAGTGAACTCCCGGGCTCTAGCGTCGGCTTCGTCGAAGAATAAGCGAGCTAGGTCGTCGATGTCCATGCCGAAGATGATCTACGTCGAGGCATCACAAAACTCGAGCTCCGCCTTCGCCAAGTCAAGAAACTTGTGAAGATAACACACTCTACTACATGGCAAGTAGTAGAGGATGAAGAAATAGGAAATGGGTAGACTTTAGATTTGGATTTCTCACTTGATTTGGCTAGTTGCCATTGAAGTAGAAAGCTTTTCTTCATGTTGAAGAAGATGAAGAAGAAGAAGAAGAAATGATAAGTTATTAATTATTTGATAAATAAATCAATACTTATCATGACTTCAACCATGGTTTAGTGTAGAGATTTAACCAAGGTTTAGATGAGTGGTTAGGGTTAGAGAAAAGACAAGAATGGTGGACTTAGTCAAGGTTTCAAGAAGCTTCAAATAAAAAGACAAACTAAGCCACCATTTCATTTTCTCTTTATCTTTTCCAAAACAATAAATAATGGATAAATAAATAAGAGAAAAGAAACCCTAACCATTCAATAAACATGGTTTAATCTTTACACAAACCCAAAAGAGCAAGTATCATCAAGCATGATACAATCTTGTGCACAAAAGTATATCACATATACAATGTGTACAAACCAAGTGAGTAAATCCATTTAAAGTGAACCAATACTAGTTAATGCAAAGTAATATATTAAATATATATAATTATACATTAAATCATTAAATCAACACTTGATTTAATGATCCGGTCATATCGCATATAACCGATTAGTATCCTATGTATCGGCTTATCGAATCAACCCTTGATTCGATAACTAGGTTATATCGCATATAACCAATCGATACATTGATCGCGAGAATGGAATACGGTATCACATACTCGAATTATTCTCGGTCCCGCACATATCTCATATGCGCTCCTATTTCGTTTCGCTTGAGCCAGGAAACCTCTGTGTAGGACTCTAAAGACTCGTCAATACGCCGGCAGCAGATGATGATCATATCAAGCATCCACAAGCCGCAAGCGGTCTGCTAAACGTAACGGCCATCCGGGTATTGAGCGATCAGAAGATCGACGAGCAAGCCCGCTCACACTCCTGCGAATCCAACCAGTAACACTTACCGTACAGTCCGGTCTGTTCGTCTGATATGTCGTATATCTCGCCTAGGGGTGGAAAACGTCAGACCCCAATAGCTCGATAAGTCATGCCGACTTGAGGTCCATAACATTCGTGAAACTACTGATAACTCTTACCAGTATATCACTGCAACCCTGGCCAGGGATTTCCTGTTATGGCTAGTCGAGCATAGCACAACATCAACCCCCAATACCGGGAGAGACGAATCCCCTCCTATCGCTCATTGCCTCCATGTGAATCGGGACTGTACCCAAAAACCACCTGTTTGCATGACTCAGTAGAGCCGTGGTAGGGTGGAAATCAAAGCACAGTGGGAGACACACAAGACTCTATGACGATCTCGGGTCAACAGACTAAGTTGTACCAGTGTCACCAGAGAACTGCCATCTGACGTGAGGTATAATACCATCTGGGAGTTCTCGGCGAGTCCGTTCAGTGTACCCAGTCTCCACTGAGCACCCGCATACCATCTTCGATGTCAAACACCAATGGATATAGGATCATCCATCGCCCATCGCATGGGTCGAGAAGATATGCGCTAGTCTACTCTGGAATATCGATGCCCCGTCTCGATATTCCCTCGACTAGGAACATTTCAAGGATGTACTCATGGACTACCCAGGCCCCACTACTATGATCTACATCATAGTCCTGGAAGTCGAGCACACATCCTATGGGCTTTATCAACATGTAATCAAAGAGACAGAAAGTATACATGTTAAGATAAAGAGCAACCAGATAGCATACTATCATGTCGAGCAAGAAAGTCCTACCTATATATGTCCCAGCATCCACTACAATATACATCCAATGTACAGCAATGGCCTCTAGGGCATACATATAACTAACAATACTATCATCTCGAGCAAGACTGTACTACCAGTATAGGTCCTCCCTCAATTACTGCAATCACGTACCTGCGATCCAATAATTGACTTTGAGGGCACTATATCCAACAATCTCCCACTTGCACTTAAGGCTAATTATTTCGATGTCGCGTACTCACAACTCGTGTGATATCGAACATCCAACTCCTCTACTAATCAGTTTCACAAAAGTCGTTTGAAAAACTATTGTGTTCGAGAAATAGCCTCAGTGAGTGGATCCGCCCTGATGTTTCTTTCTATATCTCTCTTTATCTCAAACTCGCGGAGAATGCCATCTCCCGAAATGAGCAATACCTGTCTTAGAATATGTCTGGATATCTGATGGGACCCAGTTCACTAATGAACTCCAAATCCAGCAAACTTCTTAGACTGTATCGTCAACTGAATTTAATCAGTATCCTGCACCATGCCTCCCTCAGTATCCGCTTGGACTACCTGTCCAAACTACTGCCCCTCGTCAGAAGGAAAACTATAACTCTGACAGTCACTCTGTCATCCGGGTCACCTTGGAAGCCTGGAATGATAACTGTCTCCCGAAAGAGGCTGTCGTTATCAAATCCCTAGAACAACGACTTATGTTCATAAGCTGCTTTCGAACATTTCTCCAGGATTAGAATAATATATCAACCTATTGTATCTAGTGCAAAAAACAACATATGATATTATATCCATATCCTATGTGGAGAAACTACTGTGCGACGACCACAGTATAACCGATCGTAGTGTAGGAATCTCACTTCCTACTATGTGTATGTCATCCAAATACCAGGACATCACACACTACTACCTTCTTAATAGATCCATCCCCTATTCTGATGAAGTCAAAGCCCATGACTGTCACATCAAAAATAGATGATCTTTCTCCGCTAAATCTGATTGAGTTTATAAATAGACATAAGCTACTTGTCCACTACGCTTCCGCTGCTCCCACTGACTACAACAACCCTCTAGCAGAGTTATCCTCCTGCCGGGTCTCATAGTCTGGAACAACAGTATTGTCAAGTATGGGTAAACAAGAACCTCCTTGTCACCGTCCTTGAGGCTACCAGAGTACCTCTCGGGTGCCTGAGGTTACTCACCATATCTGCGGAGTGGCTAATGGAATGTCAATCCTGATTGAATCTTTAAGTCCTATTAAATTTTCCGTAATCGTTTATGGTTCCGGAATCACTTCCAGTTCTACCATACTCCCACTACTGTTTTCTGAAAAAGTCCATTTTACTAAAACTGTGGAGAGTCAAGAACAATATCACTATTGATCTTCCAGATGATAGAAAGTCAACCTTCGTCAAAGCCCGGGTTAACCCATAAACAGCCATTACAGAAACGTGCCTTGAGTTATCCGGAGTCTGGTTTTAAGCATAAGCCGGACAACTCCCCGTACCTTAACAACTTTAAGATATGAACGATTCTATATACAATATAGAAATAGAAGCACTGATTTAATTGGAACTAGATTCAAATCATGCAGCTGTCTCCAGTGCATGTTCTCTAAATGGAGAGAGGCTGATCAGCATTACTCAACTTATGAGTGTATCCAATTATGAGTAACATGAAAGAGAAGCAAGTTCTCAAAAACCATTACTATCAACTGAATACCAACCACAAGTATCTACATTTTCGATCACCTAGAAGAATCCTGATACTTGCAACACATGGTTCTCTACTTTATTCCTGTACCTATAACTTCTCAAATTTGGACCTTGTATCTCTACGAAACACTTATCTAAAACTTGAGAAGTCATAAGTAAACAGAATACAGTATGAGGACCAACCCCTTAGTCCTAATGGACACTGGACAATATACAATACTTTGTATAAGTCTCCTGAGTTGAATAACTCAAACTCTGTGCATCGTAGATTGAAAACTGTACCCAGGCGATCTCCTCAAATATCACCAATTACAACGAATTCCGATATAATGAGGATGATCACCTAATTCCCAATAACTTACTCACACTCATCATCTGTAAAACCATATAGATGTGAGAATCATACCTGGTAAATACATACCCTGGAGCAAGGGTCCAATTGGGAAATCAGTTTTTAATTAATAATACACAGTGAAACTGAAACATGAATATGTTTCGAAGGGGTATCCGGGTATTCCTAGTAATGCCTCTTCCATTATCCAGATTCATGACTGTAACCGTATATTTTCTTGCCATCTCTCCAATTCCATTTATTTGTCTTTAGTCGTTACCTTCTGTACACCATCGTTAGGCTTAATGGTTTTCTTCATTCCCTACCGTTCGGCACCAGCCTATGGTTTAGAAGAAGACTATCCAATAAGCATAATAGGTGTACTCTCCTACACTTAAGAGCACTCGCAACCTGAGAGAAGGTAAAGATAAAAGACAACTGAATAAACCTTATTCCTATTTTCCCTGAACCAGAATCCATCCTCGAAAAAGTTCTTTCGAGTTCGTATATAACCATACGATGGATTTATCCAATGGAATTGGATGTTCGTAGTGATACGGGGTGTTCTGGAGATATACAAAGGTGAAGTAGGAGTGGCGATGAAATACGTGGTTTGGTCGTGAATGATTACAGTCGCAATTTTGCTTTGCCCTCTTTCTGATCCCTTTATTTGTCTTTACTTATTACCTTCTGTAAACCCAACTTAGGCTAATTGGTTTTCTTCATTCCCTACCTTTCGGCACCCGCCTATGGTTTGGAAGAAAACTATCCAATAAGCGTAATAGGTGTACCCTCTCCTAATCCTAGGAGCCCTCACAACCTGAGAGAAGGTAAAAGGAAAAGACAACTGAATAGTCCTATTCAATCTCTCCAGAACCAGAATCCATCCTCGAAGAAGTTCCTCCGAGTTCGTATATAACCATACGATGGATTTATCCAATGGAATTGGATGTTCGTAATAATACAGGGTGTTCTGGAGAAACTCAAAGGGTAAAAGAAAGAGTGGCAATGATGTATGCAACTCAGACAATCCAAAATCCAGTGATTTAAGAACGTTCGGTTAAGTTGGTCACTGAGTTATAGTCTAGGGTCGGGTCATGGTCGCAGTCAAAGAGAGAAAAAGTAGAAACACTCTGCGTGCACTCTAACCTAGATCAGAATGGTTAATCATTTTATCTAATCAGGAAACCTCCCACTGTATTCTCAAATTCTCCTCCAAACCTGAAAGAAGAATTAGTCGGGGTCACCCGAGGAGTAAACCAACTCATCAGTGGGAATCGGGATCCAACTATCATCACATGATAACGTGATGGAAGCCACTCACGTCATCACACTCCAGAAGGTATGCGCAAGCCTGACAAGTTTCCTGTATGTTTGAAACTCCCGATATAATTTTTACCCCTAACGACTTCATGGCCTTGATAGAGACCAACGAGCCATAAGTCGCTAGTCAAGTTCAACCCGTCATTATCCAAGATTGATCTAAACCCACCCGCACAAGCCCTTGATAGAGACCAACGTGACTGTGCGGCTGTCCTAGATAATCGCATATCCATGCTACAGATAAGTATCACGCAGCTACCGTACACTATGCCTTGATAGAGACCAACGTATATAGCACGAATACTACGAGATACCTATCTGAAATGACGGAGGGCTACGGCTGGTTTTTGGTGAAAAACCTTTAGCGTAATGAACTTGATATCATTGAAGGAATCCAAGTGGTTTTATAAAAATATAGTAGCGAAAACTTTTGCTTAAGAGGTCACTTCCGGTGAAGGGATCTTGGCTCTTTTCCCGTCGAATGAGGTGCAGGATATTCCAAACTGAATATCACGATGCAAAGCAAAAATAATCGACTATAGTAAAGTTATTACCCTGACGCAAACCTTTGTCCAAGGGGTCACTCCTGATGAAGGGATCTCGGCCCTTGCCTCGTCGAATGAGGTGCTGGATATTCATAACCGAATACCACAGTGCAAAACAAAAGAGAACGTCCTTGCAATAACAGATTTTGAAAAATTGGTTCCAACAACATCATATATAGGTTTGTTTTCCTTGCATTGATAAGAATCAACGCAGTCCCATCAATTAATCACACCATAAAAGAACGAAAATAAAATGTACGTATATGCCATCCGCATTCGCCACTGGGTCCCGTCATCACCCGTTAGGTTACTTAACTAACGACAGAGCGGGGACTGGACTAGCGCGGGTGAAAAACATATACAACATCTACTAGTATATATATCAATATATAATAATCGCTCCAGGTATGATAAATGCAACATCACAGAAAAGTAATAAGCATCACAGAACAATACAGATAATCTAGGATCCCCGGGTTTCATAGAACCGCAAATGAAACCCGACGTTCCCCTAGTCGTGTGGATGGCCTGTGCAATAAAAACCTAGACCCATACGAGCGCGTCAAGTTACCCGCCAAAACCTGAAGCGAGGCAGCCCCCTTCAACAACGTGAATGGACCACCCAGCACTTCACGGAATCCGGTAACCTGAGCACCCCTCCTTGGGTCAACCTATACTCCCTACGAGTGCGGCGAATAGCCCGCCAATTCTAGAGTGAAGCCCCTTCCGTCTCAAAGCCATGAGATGTGGGCCCGTTTCCCTCTAGAACCCGGCTATCCGTGCACCCCACCGCGGGGTAATCCTAGTACAGAAAATAAAATATATACAACGGGTACACCGACCTCATCCCGGTCATGCCCCAAAAGAATAATATACAAACAGGCAGTGACGGCAGTCCACATGTCGGACGCTCGCCCCGCAATAACAAATGTACAAATAAATCCAAAATGCACTACCATTGCACAAGAGCTATCCACCACGACAAATCCGCAACATCACAGCACAACACAGAATATCAAAGTGAATGTCACGTTCGCAAAACCCGTCTAAAAGAACTATAGCAATTAGACAAGTTTTACCGATCGAATGACATTCACGGTCACAGATAGTAATGTAAAGCACTGTTAACTAACACATTTAAAATCTCGATTGACAAAACTTCCCGAAGTAGGGCCCCAAGTACAAATCCAGTACTCTGACAAAATCTGGGCCCAGACAAAATATTCCAGAAACCACAGTTCCAAGAGAAAAACCACCACAAGAAAAATTGTTCACTGAAGCCCCAAACCCGCGGCGGAACCTGTTCATATCATAATATTGCATTTTATAATCCCCATTCTTTTGCATTTTACAATAAAAACAAGTGCTTTTGACCCATGTCTGCTATATAGTACAGGTTACAGGTTCTTGGAACGAAAACAGTGAAAAACACAAAAGACAAGATAAAAGAAGGACTTTTGACCAACAAATAGGAGGATCTTAGTCAAGCCTAGACGAAGAACAGTTCACAATGTACAAGGCAACGCAAGGTCCAAGAATACAAAGCGAACGGTTAAAAATCCATTGCAAATTGTTCACTGAAGATCTGGAACCAATGTAGAAGCCCAATTGATAAAAGAACCAAAGAATCAGAAGCCCAAAAGACCCAAAACAAAACCCTAAATTTTCAGCCCACAAGACTGCCAAAGGGTCGCGGAACCGCGGCCCAAGCCTGCCATTGCCGCGGTTCCGCGGCCATTTAATGCCCGGAGGTCGTGAAATTTTTACCAAAACTCGATGCGGCGCTGAAAAGATTTCCTAAGGGTATTTTTGTAATTGCAGACGTGCGGATCAATTGTAAACCTAGGGTTTTTATGTCCTATAAATAGAACCCAAACCATTGTATTTTTCTATGCCTCTATTCATCAATAAAATTCTGTTTTCTTTGAAGATTGGAGTGCATCAATCGTAAGTAGGTTATTTTTCTGCCCTAGTTCTAGTTTTTTTATTTCTGCCCTAGGTAAATTCTTTTCTTGCCCTAGTTTAATTTAGTTTAGAATTTTATTAACTTGCAATAAATGTTTCATCTCTTTAATAAAAACAAAACAAAAATTATGGCTTTCTTAATTCTCTCAATGAGCGAGTAGTTTCCTTGCTTGTTAGGGTTAGGAATAGGGAAGGATTTGAGAGATGAAGATCTCTCATCTCTTTTCTTTGCCGATCTCTTTTGAACATTATAACTCCATGCATACTTTCTTATTCCTCTCCCTACGGCACTCTACCCACGAGGTAACAGTGATACCGTAGTCTAAAGGCCCGGATTTTAAGGTTTTCCATGGAGGTTAGGTTAAAGATTAACAAAGGAAGGACAAGGATCTAGAGGAAGAAACATCTTCCCAATCATCCTAATCCCCTTTATTAATATTTACCATAACCCTTATATGATATATATATTTTAAGGCATTGGAAAGAGATGTGGATCTTTATTTACCAAATTTTCCCTAAACCTGATCCTAGTAAGTTTCTAATCCTAGTATAACACAACTTCGTTTTTAGATCTAATTAAAAGACCAAACACTATTTGGAATTAGCTCGTAAGAACTTAAAGGAGATTTACAACATCCATGTGGACCGACCCGTATTCACTGGCTAGCTTCATGCGACGCCGTTCTTGATTGCGGTAAATATTTTTGATCTCTAAAATCTCTAAAAATCAAATGGCACCGTTGCCGGGGATGGCGTAAAATTTCCTTTTTGTAATTTCGGGTTAATATAAAATATAAAAAAAAACATAAAAATTTGAAAAATCAAAAATATAAAAATTCTATCATCTTTTATTGTTTGAAGGGTTTTCTTTTGTGAATCTTTGCAGGATTGACGGATCTGAAACAACACAGAAGGCTAATCAGAAAAGGGTACATCATAACAGAAGAGGATTGGAGAGTCGGAGTTACAGAAATTTTTACAGAAGTTGATCCCTTGACAAGACCGCGACACCGCAGCCTAACTGCGCACTAAACCGCGGTTCCGCGGTGGCTTATTGTGTTCAGCACAAAATCTTTGCACGGTTTGATTCCTCTTTCCTTCCTCTAAAAATCCCCATATATCTTTCTGTCCAATCTTCTGCAGGATTCTTTGCGCTAAAAATCTTCTCCCCCATTCCAATAATTGATTTTCTGCAGGATTCTTTGCGCCGCGCTAAATAGCAAATTGATTGCAAGTGATTTACTGCTTTGCATATTTTAATCTGACTTTAAGGGGCTTTTGACCAATTCAGATTGGGTGGGGATTTCATCACCCTTCCCAGGACCCCAGAAATCACTTAAAGCATTTGCATTGACCATTCTTAATTAAAAAATACTAGACTCAGCCCTAAGGACGTCGCGCTCAATAGGACAGAGAACTAGTATAGGCATCGGCCGTTTATCCTAACCTGACTTTGCGGTGCCTAGGCAAGTGTGGCAAGGCTAGTGGTTTTTAATAAGGCCCACAGTGTGGTTCCTTCCCACTTACCTGGCAGCAATTGGCGGTGAAGAGGTGGTTTGAGGTCCTATCTCTAGCCCTTTGGAACAGTTAGGAGCTGTCTAGCTGACCTAGGTGACCCTAGACCTAGGCCTGATTGTGTATTTGTGGTTAATTGCATTTGTGTCAAAAGTCTTTTCAAAAATCTTTTTGCAAAAGCTCACTTAAAAAGAAAAAAAAGAAAAATCTTTTCAAAACTTGCAACTTGTCGCTAAAGAAATCTTTGCACTCACCTACACCACTTCTTCTCATTGACATTTTCTTACCTCCACATTCTGTCTTTCATCTTTCGACTACACTAACCCTTTTAGTGTATGTCCGGTTGGACTAGGGACCCTAGCGCTCGATTAGTCTGTGTTTCATTGGTACCGACCGACGAACCTTTCGACTCCGAAGTCGAAATCCTGTCCACTTCTTCACTTTCACCATCCCATTCTTCTTCCGAAGGTATGTCGGGATACAATCCTAACAACACCTTACCGACGGGACTGATTCCACCTCCGTTAGGTGCGAATAACCCGAATCACCCGCCTGTTGAAGCGCCCACACGAGTCGCGCTCCAGGATCTCTTCTACCATGTCCGCACCTCTTTACCTACCTGTCTTTCACCACCACCGGCAAATGGGGACAATTTTGAGATCAAACCCCACTTCATCAATATGCTGCCTAAGTTTCATGGTTTGGAATCCGAAGATGCATATATCTTTATCAATAAATTCCAAAACGTTTGCGCTATGATGAAAATGACTCAATTAAGTGATGACGCTATAAGGCTAAGGGTCATTCCTTTCACCTTATGTGATCTAGCCGAGAAGTGGCTATACAACACAGCATAACATTCAATTAGAAATTGGGACGAGTTTGTGAAAGCTTTTCTTAAAAAGTTCTATCCTCATCACAAAACTGCTAGAATCCGTAATGAGATTATACAATTTTCACAGCTTCCTTCCGAACCATTTTGGAAGTGTTTTGAAAGATTCAAATGTTAGTTGTATGTATGCCCTAGAGGCCAGTATTGTACAGATGATGTATATTATATTGGATGCTTGGACATATATAGAGATGACTTTCTTGCTCGATATGATAGTATGCTATCTGGTTACTCTTTATCTTAACATGTACACTTGTCTCTTTGCACTGTCTTATAGTTACATGTTGGTAAAGCCCTTAGGATGTGTACTTGACTACCTGGACTGTGATGCAGATCATACTAGTGGGGACATGGTAGTCTATAGATACATCCTTCAAGGTCCCTAGTCGTGGGTGTATCGAGACGGGGCATCGATATACCAGAGTAGACTAGCGTATACGCTTCTCGACCCATGAGATGGGCGATGGATGATCCCATATCCATTGGTGTTTGACATCAGAGATGATATACGGGTGCTCAGTAGAGACTGGGTACACTAGACGGACTCGCCGAGAACTCCCAGATGGTATTATACCTCACGTCAGATGGCAGTTCTCAGGTGACACTTGTGCAGGTTAGTCTGTAGACCCGAGATCGTCATAGAGTCTTGTGTGATTCCCACTGTGCTTTGATCTCCACCTTACCACGTCCATGAGGGCGTGCAAAACGGTGGTCTTTGGGTACAGTCCCGAGTCACATGGAGGCAATGAGCGATAGGAGGGGTTTCGTCTCTCCCGGTATTGGGGGTTGATGTTGTGCTGTGCTCGATTGGCCGTAACAGGGAAGTCCCTGGCCAGGGCTGATCAGAGATTTGCTGGTAAGTGTTACCAGTAGTTTATCGACCCGTTATGAGCCTCACATCGGCACGACTTATCGGTTATTGGGGTCTGACGTTTACCACCCCTAGACTTGATATGCGACATATCAGACGAACAGACCGGACTGTACGGTAAGTGTTACTGGTTGGATTCACAGGAGTGTGAGCGGGCTAGCTCGTCGATCTTCTGATCGCTCAATACCCGGATGGCCGTTACGTTTAGCAGACCGCTTGCGGCTTGTAGGTGCTTGATATGATCATCATATGCTACCGGCGTATTGACGAGTCTTTAGAGTCCTACACAGAGGTTTCCTGGCTCAAGCGAAACGAAATAGGAGCGCATATGAGATATGTGCAGGACCGAGAATAATGCGTGTATGTGATACCGTATTCCATTCTCGCGATGAATGTATCGATTGGTTATATGCGATATAACCTAGATATCGAATCAAGGATTGATTCGATAAGCCGATACATAGGATACTAGTTGGTTGTATACGATATGACCAGATCGTTAAATCAAGTGTTGATTTAATGATTTAATGTATAATTATATATTTGATATATTACTTTGCATTAACTAGTATTGGTTCACTTTAAATGGATTTTCTCACTTGATGTGCAAGTTGTATATGTGATATACTGTTGTGCACATGTTTGTATCATGTTTGATGATGCTTGCTCATTTGGTTAAGTGTAAAGAATTAAACCTTGGTTAAGTAAATGATTAGGGTTTTTATTTATTCTTTCTTTTTAATTTGGATTAAAAAGAAATGGCAAAAGAAAACAAAAGGGTTGCTTTCATTCTTGAAGCTTGTTGAAGCTTCATGAAGCTTTGACCAAAGTGACCATTTTGTCTTCATGCTTAACCCTAACCATTCATCTAACCTTAGTCAATTCTCTACACCTAACCATGGTTTACATTATGATAAGTATTCATATTAGTTTCTTTTTAAAATAAGAGACTTATCATATTCTTCATCTTCTCCTTCTTCTTCTTCAAGAAAAACCTTGCCTTCATCAATGGCAACTTGAGCAAAAGTGAGAGAAATCCAAATCTAAAGTGAACCCACCTCCTATTTCTTCACCCTCTACCTCTTGCCAAGTAGTATAGGGTGTTTTCTTCACAAGTTTCACAACTTGGTGAAGTCGGAGCTTGATCTTGTGAAGCCTCGACGTAGATCATCTTCGGCACGAAGCCGACGACCTTGCCCGCCCATTTCTCCGATGAAGCCGATGCTTGAGTTCGGGATTCGAGACGGACAGCGAGAGGACGTCTACGTGGAGCTAAGAAAGTGGAGAACCGGATCTACAAAGGTTGTAGCATCTTTCTTTTAGTTAAGTAGTTAACTAGTTTCACTTTGTCGCCTAAAATTCTAGTTAACGATCTAGTCTAGGGTTTCTCGGCACCGTAAAATTTGAAATTGGCATGGTTGATGCCTTGTGAGACCTCTTGAGAGTGCCTAGGAACCCTACATCAAAGACCTACTTGTTCAATGCCCTCACCATGGGATCGAAAGTTGGCAACTTTGCCAAACATTATACGAGGGATTGAACCCGACAACGAAGCAATTGCTAGAAACCATTTGTCAAGGTCACTTTCTATCCAAGTCTAGTGAGGAAGCGTGGCAGTTTCTTGAGGATCTTAGTGAACAAACAATTCAGTGGGAAAGCACCAAGACCATATCATCATCTTCTTCTATTGGTTAACCTAGGGCAGGCATACATCAAGTAGAGATGTCGATTTCTGTGAAGGCCGAGATGGCCGCTCTTACGAAAAAGCTAGAAGCGCTTGAGACCAAAATCTCATCGCCTTCTCCTGCCCCCGTTATGCCTCCACGAACTGTTTGTGCTTGTTGTTCAGATCCATCACATCTCACAGAAGAGTGTCCTTACACTGCATCTACTCAAGGACAGGATCAAGTTAATACTGCCTTTCAGCAACGACAAAGAAATGATCCATACTCTTCAACATACAATCCGGGTTGGAAGAGCCACCCAAATTTCGATAGGAACCAAAATCAACAATTCCAAGGAAATAACAATTTTCAAAGGCCTCCTCCTCCACAACAACAAGCACCTCCACAAACTCAATTTCAACAACCTTTCCAACAGCAACCTTACCCTAATCAAGTGAACAATTTTGTGCCTAACACTTCTTACCCGCCAAACAATTTTGTTCAACCTAATAATGACAAGGTTAGCTCGCTCGAAAGAAGTCTAGAGGCGTTCCTAAAACAATCTACACAATCTATAGCAAGATTAAAGACTTCTATTCAGTCTTTGGTGCAAAACAGTGCCTCACACGATCAAAGCATCAAATCTATTGAGGCACAAATTGCACAACTCAACGCTGCGTTGAAAGAGCGAGAGAAAGGAAAGCTTCCTTCTCAACCACTGCCAAATCCCGGTCACGCACATGTTGCATATGAACAACAGAATCATAACGTAAATGTTGTGACCACGTTGAGATCCGGAAAAGTGTTGCAAAACAATGTGGGTATTAACCATGACACTCCTGCCGGTGGTTCTTCTTCATCTTCTTCACATCCTTCTTCATCTTCTTCACCTCCTTCTTCTTCTTCTTCGTCGTTAGAGCCTATTCTCCATCCTTCACACGGCTCTACTTCTTCTAGATTGAACGGACCCACTTCTCACAACACGAACACATCTACACGGGATTCCGTTCCAACTCAACAATCTGATCCGCAAAAATTGAACTCAACGACTTTTCAAAATGTTTTTTTCCAAACCAGTTGAGATCCAATAAACCAACTCCACAGATGGAGAAGATTGTAGAGTTGTTCAAACAGGTTAGCATAAATATCCCTCTTTTGGATGCAATCCAACAAGTTCTTTCATATGCAAAAATCTTAAAGGACTTATGCACCAAAAAGAGGAAGTCACAAGTACCAAAGAAAGTTTTCGTGGCTAGTGCTGTTAGTGATGCTCTTGTCAATTCTTTACCCCCAAAGCACAAGGACACCGGTTGTCCTACTATTTCGATAACAATTGGGGACAAGAACATCAATAGAGTACTATTAGATCTTGGTGTTAGTGTCAATTTGCTACCTTATTCGGTGTACGAACAATTAGGCGTTGGAGAGCTTAAGCCCACTCATTGTACTCTCCAAATGGCCGACCGATCAATCACCCATCCTAGGGGAGAGTTGGAGGATGTGTTAATTAGAGTAGGGGATTTCATTTTCCCCGTTGACTTTATTGTTATGGATACACAACCTGTCGCTAACCCCCGTAATCAAATTCCGGTGATACTCGGTCGACCATTCCTCGCGACTTCTAACGCGGTGATCAATTGTCGTAATGGTTCAATGAATCTATCTTTTGGCAATATGACAATTGAACTCAATATTTTCAAGTTAGGAAGTTAGCCTTGCGAGCCTAATGCTAGCGTACTTGATGTTTGCTCGATCAATGAGATCGCGGAGGAGGACTGTGAGTTCGAAAATTTTATGTTTGATCACAGCAATGTTGACGCCACTAGTGCGTTCGTCCTAGAATCCGATACAGCTTTCACGATGGACAAAGATTATGAGTGTTTCACCTTTGTTGACGATTTTGAAGACTCTCCACCCGAGTTTGAGTTTTTTGCTTTTTCGGATGAGTTAGTTGAACCATCCGAGTCGGTTGCGTACACTTGATTTGAACCTTTGATGGAATCCTTTGAGTTTGAAACAGTTACTCCATTGTTACCATCTATTGTTTCACCACCTAAACTCGAACAAACCTTTTGCCGTGGCACCTAAAATATGCTTATCTAGGTGAGAATGAGACCTTACTCGGTATTATATCTGCCTCTCTAGCTCTCGAGCAAGAGAAGGCTCTTTTAATGGTCTTACACAAAAATCAGCAAGCTTTCAGCTGGTCTATGGCGGACATCAAGGGGATTAGTCCCCTCATAGTCGAACATCATATACACTTGATGGATGATGCCAAGCCGGTAAGGAATCCACAAAGACGCCTCAACCCCATTATGAAAGAGGCGGTCAAGAAGGAGATTGTTAAATGTCTTGATAGTGGTATCATTTACCCTATCTCGGATAGCCAATGGGTTAGCCCCATTCATGTCGTGCCAAAGAAATCGGGCATCACGGTCATTACCAATGAGGCAAATGAGTTAATTCCTACTCGCACCCAAACAGGGTAGCGAGTTTGTATCGATTACCGAAAACACAATGCCGCGATTGTTAGTGTATATGCCCTAGAGGCCATTACTGTATCATACTAGCTTGTATATTACTTAATAGAAGCTTGGGATATTCACAGTTGTATGAACAATCTTGCTCAAAATGGTAGTATGCTACTTGGTTTGTCTCTACTTTAATATGTGCATGTGTTTCTTTTAGCATATCGCTTATATACATATTAGTGGAGCCCTTAGGATCTTTGCTTGATTACCAGCGTTGTGATGGCAGTCACACTTGTGGGGGCTGGGTAATCTATAAGCACATCCTTATACAGGTCCCTAGTCGTTGGACTAGCGAGACAGGGCATCGATACTCCGGAGTAGACTAGCGTATGCGCTTCTCATCCCAGCAGGGGAGATGGTCTGCCCACAACCATCAGTACGTCGTACTGGAGATAGTATGCGGGTGCTCGTTAGGTTACGAGTACACTGGACAGGACTCGTCGGGAACTGTTGGTTGGTATTATACCTATCGTCAGTTATCAGTTCCTAGGTGACATGAGTACAGCTTAGTCCGTTGACTTGACACTGTCACTTCGCCTCGAGTGTGTTCCCATTGTACTTAGATTACTACCCTACCACGGCTCAAAGTAGTCATGCAAACAGGTAGTAGTTGGGTGCAGTCCCGAAGCACTTGGAGGCAGTGACGGTTAGACAGGATTCGTCTCCCCCAGTATTGGGGGTTGACATCGCGCTGTGTCTAGGAGAGCCATTACACGAGTAGTCCCTGGCCAGGGCAAGCGAGATATACTGGTAGGTTTCCAGTGTTATCTCAAGGTGTTCTGGGCTACACTCCGACACGACCTGTACCGCTATTAGGGGACTGACGTTTACCGCCCCCTAGGCCCGCCATGCGATGTATCAGACAAACAGACCGGACTGTACGGAGATTGTCACATACAGGCTCAGTAGGAGTTCGGATGGGTTTACCTCATCGGCCTTCTTATCGACGTCTACCTGGGGACCGTTACGTACAGCTAGTGCCGCTTGCGGTCTGTGGTTAAACCCACTGCCAGCGTAGTGTCGAGTCTTTAGAGTACCACACAGAGAGTTTCCCTGCACTGAGCGAAACGTGTAGAGGCCGTATGGTTTTACGGTAGGGCTGCGATCACTTACGTGCACTTGTGTGCGTATGCTCTTCGGGAAGGCAATACTGGTGGGCTTTGGTTTAAGCCGGATCCTAGTATTGCACAGATGGATTTGTTTTGTCTTCTGTGCATTCGCATTCTACGGAATGCAGATGCGGGTGTGTATGCACAGTTTTGAGGAGCGATGAAGGAGGAGGTGCCTCATTAGGGTTTTGGCAGTTGGTTCGGCCAAAACCATTATGTGGCAGGCTCATTAGGGTTTTGGCAATTCGTTCGGTCAAAACCATTATGAGCCGGAGACATTGTTTACTAATCCTTTTAGTGATAATTTTGTGATGGCTAATTGCATTGACTATTTGACCACCATGACCTCTCTTGACTTTGTTGACCCGTTGACCGGAGTTGACCATTGACCTTCATGAGAGGTCTACACTCTTCTTTGGATTTTCTTTTTCTTTTTTATTATGAAAATGGTCAATTCAATGTAGCATCAACTTTATCATGATAGGATTTGTAATGATGATAGTTTTGCATTATTGCAACCATGGTTCATTTCTTTAGCTCATAATTCATTTCTCATTCTCTCTCTTGCTCTTGCTCATGAGAAGAAAAGAAATGCTCCATGGTTGCTAGCTCCTCCTTCTTCCTCCTCTTGATTTCTTCTTTTGATCTCATGTGTTGAGAGAAAAAGATCCCACAAAGACAAACACTTCCATATATCTCTACTACACAACCTAGGGCATCTTGACTAGCGATCTCGTTGCCCTAGTTGCCTCGGCTCGAGGTGGAGCTCGGTGTACATCTCTCGGGTGGATCGTCTTCGACTCAAGGAGGCCGCGGAGGTGACCAAGATCTGGATCGACACTCGGAGCTTGGATGGACGAGCGGGACAGCGGAATGAAGACACGAAGGACCGGTTTCGTGAGGTATAATTTCTACGGTATAGTAGTTAAAGCCTCTAGTAGTTTGCTAGTTTCTAGTTTAGCAAAGATCTTGCTTTTGAGTCCATGTTGCCTTGCGCCAAATTATCGTTTTTCGCCGTTTCCGCCTCCCCGTAAGAACCGGGGTGAGCAACATGGACTTACAGTGGTATCAAAGCCTAGCTAAACATAAACTAGTAAGTTAGCAAAGTGTTTAGAATATCGATCGGAAAAAAGTCGCAAAACACGCCCGGAAAAAACCAAGTTTCTGTCGATTTTTTATACTGCTCAAAGAGTGATTTAACATATATGAAAAATTGTCTCAGGGTTTTGTAAAAACACTGCAGAAAAACGATCCAGTGACTCTATCAAACCACCGCGGTTCCGCGGCAGATTTGACTCGGCAGTGGACCGGGTTTTGTGCAGTGTTTTAGTTTGGCTGTTTTGGGATTTTTAATACATGTTTTTTCTACCCAGATTTTCCAGAGAGCAAATTGACTTTTGGGGTGGTTAAAAATCCGTATTTTGATCGATATTCCGTAGACTTTGGCTAATGGATATTATCTGTGATGTGATATATGTATTGAACGTCCGCTAATCGTTATACGTCGGTTAGTAGGGGTTATACATATCTGTGATCTGTAATGTTGATGGTTTGTGTATATGAACTCGGTGGATTGTTGCGAATGAATATCCGGGTTGGATGTGAGATGAGATTTTCTTTTTCTTTCATTCATGTAAAATTTGTAAATTGATGTAATATTATTTATTTGGCCGCACAACCGGGGTGAGGTTGTAGCCGTCATTGTATAATTTCTTTTTACTGTTTTTGCTCTTAGGATAGACCCAAGGAGGGGTGCACAAACTACCGGGTATCTCGAAGTGCCGAGTGGCCTACTCACGGGTTGAGGGAGGTTGCTTCGCTTCGGGTACTTGGCGGGTAGTTTGCCGCACCCGTAGGGGTCTAGGGTGGGGTTTGGCTATTCGTCGCGACCGTGTAATCCGCTTTTTGTTGCAGGCTCGAACGAACTGTGGATTCCTAGTATATCCAAAGTGTTCATCTGTGATCTGGATTGGCTATCATTGCTATATATCTATGTTAGTGTATATGCCCTAGAGGCCATTACTGTATCATACTAGTTTGTATATTACTTAATGGAAGCTTGGGATATTCACCTTGTATAAACAATCTTGCTCAATATAGTAGTATGCTACTTGGTTTGTTTCTACTTCAATGTGTACTTGTGTTTATTTCAGTATATCACTTATACGCATTAGTGGAGCCCTTAGGATCTTTGCTTGATTACCAGCGTTGTGATGGCAGTCACACTAGTAGGGGCTGGGTAATCTATAAGCACATCCTTATACAGGTCCCTAGTCGCAGGACTATCGAGACAGGGCATCGATACTCCGGAGTAGACTAGCGTATGCGCTTCTCATCCCAGTGTGGGAGATGGTCTGTCCCACAGCCATCAGTACGTCGTACTGGAGATAGTATACGGGTGCTCGTTGGGTTACGAGTACACTGGACAGGACTCGTCGGGAACTGAAAGGTTGGTATTATACCTATCGTCAGTTATCAGTTCCCAGGTGACATGAGTACAGCTTAGTCCGCTGACTTGACACTGGCACTTCACCTCGAGTGTGTTCCCACTACACTTTGATCACTACCCTACCACGGCTCAAAGGAGTCGTGCAAACAGGTAGTGGTTGGATGCAGTCCCGAAGCACTCGGAGGCAGTGCCGGTTAGACAGGATTCGTCTCTCCCGGTATTGGGGGTTGACATCGCGCTGTGTCTAGGAGAGCCATTACACGAGTAGTCCCTGGCCAGGGCAAGCGAGATATACTGGTAGGCTTCCAGTGTTATCTCAGGGTGTTTTGGGCTTCACTCCGACACGACTTGTACCGCTATTGGGGGACTGACGTTTTACCGCCCCCTAGGCCCGACATGCGATGTATCAGACGAACAGACCGGACTGTACGGAGAATGTCACATTCAGACTCAGTAGGAGTTCAGATGGGGTTTCACCTCGTCAGCCTTCTTGTCGACATCTACCTGGGGACCGTTACGCACAGCTAGTGCCGCTTGCGGTCTGTGGTTAAACCCACTGCCAGCGTAGTGTCGAGTCTTTAGAGTCCCACACAGAGGGTATTCGCCTCTGGGCAAAACAGAGTAGAGGTCGCATGGTTTTGCGACAGGGTTCGTTCTCATCCGCGCACTTGTGCACGTTTGGAGTCCGGACGGATTATACTGGCAGGCTCTGGTTTGAGCCAGATACTGGTATATGTTTTGGGGTTGCTTTTATCTCTTGGTATTCTTGTTCCTCGGAACGAGAATGCAGGTGTGTATGCACAGTTGCTTGAGGCGGAGGATGAGGTTTTTCATTAGGGTTTCGGAACGGGTGCGTATGCACAGTTGACAGTCTTCATTTTCCAAACCCTAATGGATTTATAAATTATCTATTAATAATAGTAATTAAATGAGAATTTTGTTATGGTTGATTTTGTTGACTTGTTGACCATGGTTGAATGTTGACCACCATCATGCTTTGAAAGATCCTCCTTGATTCATGCTTACACTTCATTTAAAGAAGCATGATAGTGGTCATTCCAAATTACCATCAACTATTCTTATTTTGAATTATTATTATTTAGATAATTCTTTTCTTTTGGCATTATGGTTGCAAGAAAGAAAAAGATTGCTCATTATCTCATTTAGCTTCTCTCTCCTCACTTCATCTTCTTCTTCCTCTAGCAAAGAGAAACCTTCTCATGTGTTGAGAATCCTTCTCTTTAAAAAGAAAAGAAAACCCTAGTCACTCTCTACTCATTCTAGGTTCAAGGTTTAGCAAGCCGGAAACCCTAGTTCACTCAAAGATCGAGGAAGAGCCCAAAGGTCGAACCTTCGAGGTGGATCCATCTTCGACGGAAGAAGGCGACGAAAAGAGAACCATCAACCTCTACAAGATTTCAAGAAGAAGGAGTTCAAGTTTAGGTATAACCTTCATCCGAGTAGCTAACTCCTTTTAGCGTATTTGCTAGTTTAGTTTAGACACGATCCCGACCTTGTTTAGTCCATGTTGCCTCTTGCGATAAAAATTTGTTTTTTATACCGTTTCCGCCTCCCCGTAAGCACCGGGGGTCGCAATATGGACTTACAGTGGTATCAGAGCCTAACTAAACTTAAACTAGCTTGGTAGCGAAGTGTATGGAAGTTCGAAACCGAAAAATCGCAAAACCGGAAAAACCAAAACCCTAAGTTTCTGTTGAATTTTTTTCTGCTCTAAATGAAAAACTTTATACTTGTAAAATCGGCTCAGGGTTTTCTAAGAACACCCACCAAAAACGATAGCATGATTCCTTCAAAGCGCCGCCCATCCGCGGCCTCACCTGTTCATCAGGCCGCGGATCCGCCGCTGTTTAGTGTCCTCTCTGCATCGTTTTTCGTGCAGTGTTCTTCTGTGTTGGTTTTGGGATTTTTCAGATATATTATATGTGCCCAGATTTTCCAGAACTGAAATTCACTTTTGGGGTCCTATAATTCCGTATTTTTTTTCCGAACTTCACTGCACTTTGGCTATGTTGGTTATATCTGTGTTGCTTGCATGTATTGAACGTCGGCTAATCGCTATAAGTCGATTAGTCGGGGTTATACATGATCTGTGTTTGATATTGGATTGTGTATATGAATGTGTTGGACTGTCGCGGGTGAATAGCCGGGGTGGATGTGAGATGAGCTTTTGTTTTTCTTTCATTCATTGTAAATGTAAATTGATGTAATAATATTATTTGTTTGGCCGCACAACCGGGTCGGGGTTGTAGCCGTCATTGTATAATTCTTTTTACTGTTTTTGCTCCTAGGATAGACCCATGGAGGGGTGCACAAACTGCCGAGTACTTGGCGGGTAGTTTGCCGCACCCGTAGGGGTCTTGGGTGGGGTATTTGGCTATTCACCGCGACCGTGTAATCCGCTTTTCATTGCAGGCTCGAAAGGATTGCGGATTGCTAGTATATCTAATATATTCATCTGTGATCTGTAATGTCTATCATTGCTTTCTATTTAGGCGTTGCTTATGTTTTACAGCCGCGCTAGCCCAGCCCCCGCTCTGTCGTTAGTTAAGTAACCTAACGAGTGATGACGGGACCCCGTGGCGAATGCGAATGGCATAAGCGTACGTCATATTTTGGTTGTTTTCTGCAATGGTAGGATTAAATGATGGGACGCATTAAAAGAACTAATGCAAGAATATCACGCATTAAAAGAACTAATGCAAGATAATAAACCAAGTTAAAATCGTTGGAACACTTTCGAAAAACCACTCGGTTCTTTTCAAAACTAACTTTTAAATGCGGAGCTTGAGCCACTCCTTCTAAAAGCTATCTCGTTCCATCGATTATATCAAGTTCACTACGTTCACGGTTTTACCAAAACCATTCGTAGCCCTCCGTCGTTTCGCATGAATAGGCAATAGTATTCAAGCTGTGTATTTTGGCCAAAGTCAAGGCACAGTGATTGGTAGCTATTGGGTGTTCATGTGTAGCATAGATAGATGCGTTGGTTTGGGACAGTCGTGCTGCCATTTTGGCCAAAGTCAAGGGTATGTACGGATGGATCCAAATTAACCTGGAAAGTGACGGGTAGAACTTGACATGTGACTTATGATATTTTGGCCAAAGTCAAGGTCATAAGAGCATGGGGCAAAAATCCACATCGGGAGTTTCATAAGTACTGAAACTTGCTAGATTTGCATACCATTTGGAGTGTGATGATTATGGTAGGATTCCTTCATTTTCGTCACGCGATGATATTTGGATCCCGATCCTACTGTGAGTATATGCTACTCCTCGGGAAATTTCTCACTAAACGATCAATGCTATAAACCTAGTAGGTGCCTAGAAAGGTGTTAGCGGGGCTACGCCCCCAGGGAAAAGAGGTTCTTAAATTAAGGAACTTCGCGAAAGCGTTGGAAAACCTCCCTCGAAGTACCGACACTGGCCTGGCTGAACGGTTAAGCAAGTATTGTACGGTGGGATTGATCCCGGCTAATTCTTCCTTTGTGGTTTGAGGAAGGATTCGAGAGACAGTGGGAGCCATCCTGTTTAGACAAATTAAAAACCATTCTAAACTTGCAAGAGCATCGTGCTAAGTGTTTCTTCTCTCCCCCTGCAGCGACCAAATCGAAATGACTGGACTTAAGTTATTTCTAGATAAAAACATACTGACAGGGCCAAACTATAAAGATTGGCTCAGGAATGTCAAATTGGCAATCGCTTACGACAAGCTGGGGTATCTTCTTACCACCAAAGCTCCCCCCGTCCCAGGTCCCACCTCCAGCATCGCGGATAAGGAAATCCGTAAGACTTGGGAGATTGATTGCGCGAAGGCCAGGTGCCTCGTGCTTGCCTCTATGGACAACGAACATCAGAGGAGGCATGAGAATATGGACCTCGAGTCCATATTTCTCCATACAAAAGAACTGTATGGAGAGCAGTCTCGTATCGCAAGATACGAAGTGTCGAAGAAGTTGTTTTCGACAAAGTTGGCCGTCGGATCATCGGTAGCGGACCACGTGCTTAAGATGATTGGCTACACTGAGGAGCTCGCGGAACTTGGGACCACGTTGGACAGTGAACTCTATACGGATTTAATTCTCCAGTCCCTTCCATCCACTTACGCCCAGTTCATACTGAATTTCAACTTGCAAGAAAAGGAAGTTGAACTTTCAGAACTCCTCAACCTGCTGAGGAGCGCAGAGGGCACCCTACAGAAGGGTAGGGAAACACCCGCTTTGTTTGTAGGAGGATCTTCTTCCTCTAGGTCCAAGGCGAAAGCCAAGGGAAAGAGGAAGAAAGCCCCCGCCAAACCAAGAGGCGGTGTTAGTAAAGTGGGTACGAAGGGAAAGGAAAAGGCAACAAAGATTGCGGGGAAGCTTGTTGGAAAGGAAGAATGCTTCTATTGTCATAAGAGTGGACACTGGAAGAAAGATTGCAGGGCTTGGAAAGCCAGGACACAGGAACTGAAGCAGGTTGCGGTTTCAGCTTCAGGTGTGTATGTTATTGAAAACTGTCTTTCTATAAACTCTACTTCCTGGGTATTGGATACCGGATCAGGATCTCATATCTGTAATTCTTTGCAGGCGTTGAGAAACCGTAGGTTTTTGAAGGAAGGTGACATGACCCTCAGAGTTGCGAACGGAGCTAGCATGGATGCTAAAGCCGTGGGGGACTATCACCTGGGAATGTCAGATGGGCATGTTTTGGTTTTGCGTAATTGCTTTTTTGTACCCAACGCAACTTGTAATATCATTTCTGTATCTTTGGTTTCTAAAGAAGGTTATGAATTTGCGTTTGTAAGTAATGTTGTAAACATTCACCTTAATCAAGTTCTGATTGGGTCAGGTACACTGAGCAATGGTATATACGTATTAAACCAACCACAGATTTTCAATGTCCAGAATACACACAAAAGAAAGTCTCCAGATATCAATCAGACTTTCTTATGGCATTGTAGACTAGGTCACATCAATGAGAGAAGGTTGACTAAGTTACATACAGAAGGATATTTGGATCCGTTCGAATATCAATCGTATGCCACTTGTCAATCCTGTCTCAAAGGAAAGATGACAAAGACTCCGTTTACTGGACACGGAGTAAGAGCGAGCGAGCTCTTGGGACTCGTACACAGCGACGTGTGCGGTCCAATGTCTACACATGCGCGAAGCGGTTATTCTTACTTCATTACTTTTACGGATGATTTTTCAAGATACGGTTATGTCTTCTTAATGAAACATAAGTCAGAATCTTTTGAAAAATTCCAGGAATTTAAGAATGAAGTAGAAAAACAAACCGGAAAAAGTATCAAGATTCTAAGATCGGATCAAGGTGGAGAATACTTAATTGCCGAGTTCCTGAATTACTTAAAAGAGAATGGGATTCTCTCTCAGCTTACTCCTCCATACACTCCGCAACATAATGGTGTATCGGAGAGACGGAACCGGACCCTATTGGATATGGTACGGTCCATGATGAGTAACGCTGAGTTACCGCGATCATTCTGGGGGTATGCACTAGAATCAGCTGCGTACCTATTGAACCGAGTTCCTACTAAGACTGTGCCTACTACGCCATATGAGATGTGGTGTGGGAAGAGACCCCATCTCTGTCACATTAAGACTTGGGGAAGTCCAGCTTTTGTTAAAAAGCAGCATGCGGACAAGCTCGAGGCACGCTCAGTACTGTGTAAGTTTGTGGGATATCCAAAGAATTCCAAGGGATATCTCTTCTACTACGAAGAGGAACAAAAAGTTCTTGTTTCTCGTCATGCCCACTTTCTAGAACATCAGTTCTTAGAAAAAGAATTAAGTGGGAACGCAGTAGAACTGGAAGAAATTCCAGAACCACAGACTATTACTGAAAGCTTGGTGGAACCAGAGGGTTCAAATGAACAGGACATTCCTACGCCGCTCCGCAGAAGTAGTAGGCAGTCTCATCCGCCCGAGAGATACTACGGTTTTCTCATAGACGGGGATAGAGAGGATTGCATCATAGACTATGATGAGCCTACTAGCTTCCAGCAGGCCGTTCAGAGCGTTGACTCGGTAAAATGGCTGGATGCAATGCGGACCGAAATGGAGTCCATGTACACCAACAAAGTATGGACGTTGGACATTGCTCCAGACGGGGTAAAACCCATAGGATGCAAGTGGATCTTCAAAAGAAAGATTGGTGTAGATGGACAGGTTGAGACCTATAAAGCTAGACTTGTAGCAAAGGGTTTCCGTCAAAGACCTGGCTTGGACTATGACGAAACCTTTTCTCCAGTGGCTATGCTGAAATCCATTCGGATCCTTCTTGCCATTGCTGCCTTCCACGATTATGAGATTTGGCAGATGGACGTAAAAACCGCTTTTCTAAATGGAAATTTAGAGGAGTGTGTCTATATGGATCAGCCGGAGAGTTTCATTCAGAGTGGGAGCTGCGGAAAGGTGTGCAAGTTGCTTAAGTCCATCTATGGACTAAAGCAGGCATCGCGGAGTTGGAACATCTGTTTTGATGAGACGGTCAAGGAATTTGACTTTATCAAAAATCCAGATGAACCATGCATCTATAGTAGATTTGTAGCGAGAACTGTAGTATTCCTTGTTTTATACGTGGATGACATTCTCTTAATAGGAAATGACATTCCTATGCTACAATCTGTCAAAGGTTTCTTGTCACACAGGTTCTCCATGAAAGACCTGGGTGATGCCTCTTACATCCTGGGGATCCGGATCCATCGTGATAGATCCAAGAGGATATTAGGACTTTCACAGTCCAGGTACATCGACACCGGACTGAAAAGATTCAGTATGGAAGATTCCAAGCGCGGTAACCTACCGGCTTGTCACGGGATCACCCGCTCTAAAGAGATGTCTCCCAAGACTGATTTGGAGAGGGATCGCATGTCTATTATACCCTACGCTTCTGCGGTAGGCTCTATAATGTATGCGATGTTGTGTACCAGACCGGATGTAGCTTATGCACTGAGTGTAGTAAGCCGGTATCAGTCAAACCCTGGGGAGAAACATTGGATAGCAGTAAAGAACATTCTCAAGTACCTAAGAAGGACTAAGGAGATGTTCTTGGTGTATGGCGGAAAAGACCTCCAGATTGAGGCCTTTGCTGACTCCAGCTTCCAGAGTGACAAGGATGATTCCAAGTCCATGTCGGGTTTTGTCTTTACCCTCAATGGAGGGGCGGTGTGTTGGAAGAGTTCCAAACAGAAAACCGTTGCAGACTCGACTATGGAAGCGGAATACATCGCTGCATCTGATGCCGCAAAAGAAGCTGTCTGGATAAGGAAGTTCTTAAAAGAACTTCAGGTGGTTCCGTCCATTGTTGACCCAGTACCTCTGTATTGCGACAACAACGGGGCTATAGCTTTAGCAAAGGAACCCAGGTCCCATCAGAGATCCAGGCACATCTTGAGGCGGTATCACCTGATCAGGGAGATCGTGGATCACAAGGAGATCGAGGTTCGGAGGGTTGCTTCAGAAGAAAACACTGCAGATCCATTCACCAAGGCCTTACCCCAGACTCAGTTCGAGCGGCTGATCGAGATGATAGGTCTTCGGTACGCCAGTTCATGGCCTTAGTGCAAGTGGGAGATTGTTAGTGTATATGCCCTAGAGGCCATTACTGTATCATACTAGTTTGTATATTACTTAATGGAAGCTTGGGATATTCACCTTGTATAAACAATCTTGCTCAATATAGTAGTATGCTACTTGGTTTGTTTCTACTTCAATGTGTACTTGTGTTTATTTCAGTATATCACTTATACGCATTAGTGGAGCCCTTAGGATCTTTGCTTGATTACCAGCGTTGTGATGGCAGTCACACTAGTGGGGGCTGGGTAATCTATAAGCACATCCTTATACAGGTCCCTAGTCGCAGGACTATCGAGACAGGGCATCGATACTCCGGAGTAGACTAGCGTATGCGCTTCTCATCCCAGTGTGGGAGATGGTCTGTCCCACAGCCATCAGTACGTCGTACTGGAGATAGTATACGGGTGCTCGTTGGGTTACGAGTACACTGGACAGGACTCGTCGGGAACTGAAAGGTTGGTATTATACCTATCGTCAGTTATCAGTTCCCAGGTGACATGAGTACAGCTTAGTCCGCTGACTTGACACTGGCACTTTGCCTCGAGTGTGTTCCCACTACACTTTGATCACTACCCTACCACAGCTCAAAGGAGTCGTGCAAACAGGTAGTGGTTGGGTGCAGTCCCGAAGCACTCGGAGGCAGTGCCGGTTAGACAGGATTCGTCTCTCCCGGTATTGGGGGTTGACATCGCGCTGTGTCTAGGAGAGCCATTACACGAGTAGTCCCTGGCCAGGGCAAGCGAGATATACTGGTAGGCTTCCAGTGTTATCTCAGGGTGTTTTGGGCTTCACTCCGACACGACTTGTACCGCTATTGGGGGACTGACGTTTTACCGCCCCCTAGGCCCGACATGCGATGTATCAGACGAACAGACCGGACTGTACGGAGAATGTCATATTCAGACTCAGTAGGAGTTCAGATGGGGTTTCACCTCGTCAGCCTTCTTGTCGACATCTACCTGGGGACCGTTACGCACAGCTAGTGCCGCTTGCGGTCTGTGGTTAAACCCACTGCCAGCGTAGTGTCGAGTCTTTAGAGTCCCACACAGAGGGTATTCGCCTCTGGGCAAAACAGAGTAGAGGTCGCATGGTTTTGCGACAGGGTTCGTTCTCATCCGCGCACTTGTGCACGTTTGGAGTCCGGACGGATTATACTGGCAGGCTCTGGTTTGAGCCAGATACTGGTATATGTTTTGGGGTTGCTTTTATCACTTGGTATTCTTGTTCCTCGGAACGAGAATGCAGGTGTGTATGCACAGTTGCTTGAGGCGGAGGATGAGGTTTTTCATTAGGGTTTCGGAACGGGTGCGTATGCACAGTTGACAGTCTTCATTTTCCAAACCCTAATGGATTTATAAATTATCTATTAATAATAGTAATTAAATGAGAATTTTGTTATGGTTGATTTTGTTGACTTGTTGACCATGGTTGACTTGTTGACCATGGTTGAATGTTGACCACCATCATGCTTTGAAAGATCCTCCTTGATTCAAGTTTACACTTCATTTAAAGAAGCATGATAGTGGTCATTCCAAATTACCATCAACTATTCTTATTTTGAATTATTATTATTTAGATAATTCTTTTCTTTTGGCATTATGGTTGCAAGAAAGAAAAAGATTGCTCATTATCTCATTTAGCTTCTCTCTCCTCACTTCATCTTCTTCTTCCTCTAGCAAAGAGAAACCTTCTCATGTGTTGAGAATCCTTCTCTTTAAAAAGAAAAGCAAACCCTAGTCACTCTCTACTCATTCTAGGTTCAAGGTTTAGCAAGCCGGAAACCCTAGTTCACTCAAAGATCGAGGAAGAGCCCAAAGGTCGAACCTTCGAGGTGGATCCATCTTCGACGGAAGAAGGCGACGAAAAGAGAACCATCAACCTCTACAAGATTTCAAGAAGAAGGAGTTCAAGTTTAGGTATAACCTTCATCCGAGTAGCTAACTCCTTTTAGCGTATTTGCTAGTTTAGTTTAGACACGATCCCGACCTTGTTTAGTCCATGTTGCCTCTTGCGATAAAAATTTGTTTTTTATACCGTTTCCGCCTCCCCGTAAGCACCGGGGGTCGCAATATGGACTTACAATCTATATATGATATCTATTTAGGTGTTGCTTATGTTTTGCATCCGCGCTAGTCCAGCCCCCGCTCTGTCGTTAGTTAAGTAACCTAACAGGTGATAATGGGACCCCGTGGCGAATGCGGATGGCATAAGCGTACACCATATTTTGGTTGTTTTCTGCAATGGTAGGATTAAATGATGGGACGCATTGGAATTAATGCAAGAAAATAAACCAAGTAAAAGTCGTTGGAACACTTTCTAAACCACTCGGTTCTTTTCAAAAACCAGCTTTTTAAATGCGGAGCTTGAACCACTCCTTTTAAAAGCTATCTCGTTCCATCGATTATATCAAGTTCACTACGTTCACGGTTTCGCCAAAACCATTCGTAGCCCTCCGTCATTTCAGTTAAATATTCAGTAGTATTCAAGCTATGTATTTTGACCTTCGCCAAGGCATAGTGATTGGTAGCTGCTGAATATTTATCTGTAGCATAGATAGATGCGTTGGTTTGGGACAGTCGTACTACTATTTTGGCCTTCGTCAAGAGTATGTATGGGTGGGTTCAAATTAACCTGGACAATGACGGGTAGAACTTGACATGTGACTTATGATATGTTGGCCTTCGTCAAGGTCATAAGAGCATGGGGCAAAAATCCACATCGGGAGTTTCAAAAGTACTGAAACTTGCTAGTGCTGTATACCATTTGGAGTGTGATGATTCTGGTAGGATTCCTTCAGTTTTCTCACGCGGTGATATTTGGATCCCGATCCTACTGTGGGTATATGCTACTCCTCGGGAACTTTCTCGCTTAACGATCAATGCTATAAACCAAGTAGGTGTCTAGAAAGGTGTTAGCGGGGCTACACCCACAGGGAAAAGAGGTTACTTAATTAAGGAACTTCGCAAAAGCGTTGGAAAACCTCCCTCGAAATACCGACACTGGCCTGGCTGAACGGTTAAGCAAGTATTGTACAGTGAGATTAATCCTGACTAATTCTTCCTTTATGGTTTGAGGAGGGATTCGAGAGACAGTGGGAGCCATCCTGTTTAGATAAATTAAAAACCAATCTAAACTTGTAAGAGCATCATGCTAAAGTGTTTTCTTCTCTCTCTCTTAATTGCAGCGACCCAGTGACCGCACCTAGGTTACATCTAGATAATAAAATGACTGAATCTGACTGTTATGACTGGCAAAGGTCTGTCCAGATGTCCGTTGCCCATAACAAGCTGGGACACCTCTTAAGTAATCCAACCCCTGCCGTCTCAGGTCCAGTTTCCCCTGTCACGGATATTAATATACATAGGACATCGGAAGAAGACTGTGCGAAAGCCAAGTGCCTCGTGTTAGCCTCGGTTGATGGTGTAAACCAGAGGCAGCACGAGAAGATGGACTTAGTTTCTATCTTCCTCCATAACAAAGATTTATATGGAGAGCAATCTCGTATCGCAAGATATGAGATCTCGAACGAATTGCTTCCAGCGAGGTTGGCTATCGGGTCATCTGTAGGGGGCAACGTCCTTACAGAGACCAGCTCTTTTGAGCTCTCGGACCTGAAGACCACGTTGAAGAACGGGTCAGATGCTGACTTAGTTCAATAGTCTCTACCTACTACCCTGAAGGAAACCAGGGAAGTGGAAAGAAAGGGAAGGGCGGAAGTTTTAGGGCTGGATATAGTAAAAGAGGGACGTTCCTATTGTTACAGGAATGAACATTGGCAGAAGGATTGCAGGGCTAGTATAGCCAGTAGCCAGAATTCGAAGCATGTTGTGGCTTCGGCTTCGGGTGTGTTTGTAATAGAAAACTGTATGTCAGTTAACCCTACTTCCTGGGTATTGGATACCGGATCAGGATCTCATATTTGTAATTCGTGACAGGCTCTGAGAAACCGTAGGGTTATCAAGAAAGGTGATATGACTCTCAGGGTTGCTAACGGAATGAGCAGGTATGCTGAATCCGTAGGGGAATATCATCTAGGACTGACAACTGGGCAGATATTGATTCTGCGTGACTGTTTTTATGTACCAGGTGCGACTTGTAATATCATATCTGTATCCTTACTTTCTAAGGAAGGGTATGATTTTACTTTTGTAAGCGATGTAGTAAACATCCACCTAAATCAAGTTCTGATTGGGTCAGGTACATTGAAAAACGGTATATACGTTTTGCATCAAGCTCAGGTCTTCAGTGTCCAGAACACACTTAAAAGAAAGTCTCTGGAATTAAATCAGGCTTTCTTATGGCATTGTAGACTGGGTCACATTAATGAGACACGGTTGACAAAGTTACATAAAGAAGGATACTTGGATCCGTTCGAGTACCAGTCTTATGCCACTTGTGAATCTTGTCTTATGGGAAAGATGACAAAGACTCCGTTCACTGGACACGGAGAAAGATCAAGCGAGCTCTTGGGACTCATACACAGTGATGTGTGTGGTCCAATGTCTACACATGCGCGAAGTGGTTATTCATACTTCATTACTTTCACAGATGATTTCTCTAGGTATGGGCATGTCTTCTTAATGAAGCATAAATCCGAGGCCTTTGAGAAATTTTGGGAATACAAGAATGAAGTTGAAAAACAAACAGGCAAAAGTATCAAGGCACTGAGATCTGATCGAGGTGGTGAATACCTGAGTGCCGAGTTTCTGGCCTTCTTAAAAGAGAATGGAATTCTCTCTCAGCTTACTCCTCCATACACACCACAACACAACGGTGTATCGGAAAGGCGGAATCGAACCCTATTGGATATGGTTCGATCCATGATGAGTAAGGCTGAGTTATCGCGGTCCTTCTAGGGTTATGCACTAGAATCAGCTGTATATCTTTTGAACAAGGTTCCCTCCAAGACTGTGCCTACCACACCATATCAGATGTGGTGTGGGAAGAAATCCCAACTTCAATATTTGAAGATATGGGGATGTCCAGCTTTTGTAAAAAATCAGCATGCGGACAAGCTCGAGGCACGCTCAGTACTGTGTAAGTTTGTGGGATACCTAAAGAACTCCAGGGGGTATTTTTTCTATCACGCAGAGGAACAAAAGGTTTTTGTTTCTCGCCATGCCCACTTTCTGGAACATCAGTTTTTAGAAAAGGAAACAAGTGGGAGCGTAGTAGAACTGGAAGAAATTCCAGAACCGCAAGCTATTACTGAAAGCTTGGAAGAACCAGAAGGTTCGAAAGAACAGGACATTCCAGCGCCACTCCGCAGGAGTAGTAGGCAGTCTCATCCGCCCGAGAGATACTACGGTTTTCTCATAGACAGGGATAAAGAGGATTGCACCATGGATTATGGTAAGCCTACTAGCTTCCAGCAAGCCATTCAGAGCGGTGACTCGGTAAAATGGCTGGATGCAATACGGACCGAGATGGAGTCCATGTACACCAACAAAGTTTGGACTTTGGACTTTGCTCCAGAAGGGGTAAAACCCGTAGGCTGCAAATGGATCTTCAGAAAGAAGATTGGTGTAGATGGGCAGGTTGAAACCTATAAAGCTAGACTTGTTGCAAAGGGTTTTCATCAAAGATCTGGTTTGGACTATGACGAGACTTTTTCTCCAGTGGCTATGCTGAAATCCATTCGGATCCTTCTTGCCATTGCTGCTTTCCACGATTATGAGATCTGGCAGATGGACGTAAAGACGGCTTTCCGAAATGGAAATTTAGAAGAGTGTCTATATGGATCAGCCGGAGGGATTCATTCAAAGTGGGAGCAGCGGTAAAGTGTGCAAGTTGCTCAAGTCCATCTATGGACTGAAGCAGGCATCACGGAGTTGGAACATCTGTTTCGATGATACTGTCAAGGAATTCGACTTTATCAAAAACCCAGATAAACCATGCATTTACAGTAACATTGTAGGGAGAACTATGGTATTCCTCGTCTTGTACGTGGATGACATTCTCCTAATAGGAAATGATATTCCTATGTTACAGTCAGTCAAAGGATTCTTGTCGCAGAAGTTCTCCATGAAGGACCTGGGCGATGCCAACTACATTCTGGGGATCCGGATCTATCATTATAGATCTAAGAGGATGTTGGGACTTTCACAGTCCAGGTACATTGACACCATACTGAAAAGATTCAGTATGAAAGATTCAAAGCGCGGTAATTTACCGGCTTGTCACGGAATCACCATCTCCAAAGAGATGTTTCCCAAGACTGATTTGGAAAGGGATCGCATGTCAATTATACCCTACGCTTCTACGGTAGGCTCTATAATGTATGCGATGTTATGTACCAGACCAGATGTAGCATACACTTTGAGCGTTGTAAACCGGTATCAGTCGGACCCAGGGGAGAAACACTGGATAGCGGTAAAGAACATTCTCAAGTACCTGAGAAGGACTAAGGAGATGTTCTTGGTGTATGGCGGAAAAGACCTCCAGATCGAGGGCTTTGCCGACTCCAGCTTCCAGAGTGACAAGGATGACTCCAAGTCCATGTCGGGTTATGTCTTTACCCTCAATAGAGGGGCGGTTTGCTGGAAGAGTTCCAAGCAGGAGACCGTTGCTGACTCAACTATGGAAGCGGAGTACATAGCTGCTTGCAATGCCGCAAAGGAAGCTGTCTGGATGAAGAAGTTCCTTATGGAGCTTCAGGTGGTTCCTACCATTGTTGATCCAATACCGCTGTATTGCGACAACAACGGTGCTATAGCTTTAGCGAAGGAACCTAGGTCCCATCAGAAGTCCAGGCACAGTTTGAGGCGATACCACCTGATCAGGGAGATCGTAGATCGCCGGGAGATCGAGGTAAAGAGAGTAAATTCGGAGAATAACACTGCAGATCCACTCACGAAGGCCCTACCCCAGACTCAGTTCGAGCGGCTGATCGAGATGATAGGTCTTCGATACGCCAGTACATGGCTTTAGTGCAAGTGGGAGATTGTTAGTGTATATGCCCTAGAGGCCATTACTGTATCATACTAGCTTGTATATTGCTTAATGGAAGCTTGGGATATTCACAGTTGTATAGACAATCTTGCTCAAAATGGTAGTATGCTACTTGGTTTATCTCTACTTTAATATGTGCATGTGTTTCTTTTAGCATATCGCTTATATACAAATTAGTGGAGCCCGTAGGATCTTTGCTTGATTACCAGCGTTGTGATGGCAGTCACACTTGTGGGGGCTGGGTAATCTATAAGCACATCCTTATACAGGTCCCTAGTCGTTGGACTATCGAGACAGAGCATCGATACTCCGGAGTAGACTAGCGTATGCGCTTCTCATCCCAGCAGGGGAGATGGTCTGTCCCACAGCCATCAGTACGTCGTACTGGAGATAATATGCGGGTGCTCATTAGGTTACGAGTACACTGGACAGGACTCGTCGGGAACTGTTGGTTGGTATTATACCTATCGTCAGTTATCAGTTCCCAGGTGAAATGAGTACAGTTTAGTCCGTTGACTTGACACTGTCACTTCGCCTCGAGTGTGTTCCCACTGTACTTAGATTACTACCCTACCACAGCTCAAAGGAGTCGTGCAAACAGGTAGTAGTTGGGTGCAGTCCCGAAGCACTTGGAGGCAGTGACGGTTAGACAGGATTCGTCTCTCCCGGTATTGGGGGTTGACATCACGCTGTGTCTAGGAGAGCCATTACACGAGTAGTCCCTGGCCAGGGCAAGCGAGATATACTGGTACGTTTCCAGTGTTATCTCAGGGTGTTCTAGGCTACACTCCGACACGACTTGTACCGCTATTAGGGGACTGACGTTTACCGCCCCCCTAGGCCCGCCATGCGATTTATCAGACGAACAGACCGGACTGTACGGAGATTGTCACATACAGGCTCAGTAGGAGTTCGGATGGGTTTACCTCATCGGCCTTCTTATCGACATCTACCTGGGTACCGTTACGTACAGCTAGTGCCGCTTGCGGTCTGTGGTTAAACCCACTGCCAGCGTAGTGTCGAGTCTTTAGAGTCCCACACAGAGAGTTTCCCTGCACTGAGTGAAACGTGTAGAGGCCATATGGTTTTACGGCAGGGCTGCGATCACTTACTTGCACTTGTGTGCGTATGCTGTTCAGGCAGGCAATACTAGTGGGCTTTGGTTTAAGCCGGATCCTAGTATTGCACAGATGGATTTATTTTGTCTTCTATGCATTCGCATTCTACGGAATGCGGATGCGGGTGTGTATGCACAGTTTTGAGGAGCGATGAAAGAGGAGGTGCCTCATTAGGGTTTTGGCAGTTGGTTCGGCCAAAACCGTTATGTGGCAGGCTTATTAGGGTTTTGGCAATTCGTTCGGTCAAAACCATTATGTGCCGGAGACATTGTTTACTAATCCTTTTAGTGATAATTTTGTGATGGCTAATTGCATTGACCATTTGACCACCATAACCTCTCTTGACTTTGTTGACCCGTTGACCGGAGTTAACCATTGACCTTCATGAGAGGTCTATACTCTTCTTTGGATTTTCTTTTTCTTTTTGATTATGAAAATGGTCAATTCAATGTAGCATCAACTTTATCATGATAGGATTTGTAATGATGATAGTTTTGCATTATTGCAACCATGGATCATTTCTTTAGCTCATAATTCATTTCTCATTCTCTCTCTTGCTCTTGCTCATGAGAAGAAAAGAAATGCTCCATGGTTGCTAGCTCCTCCTTCTTCCTCCTCTTGATTTCTTCTTTTGATCTCATGTGTTGAGAGAAAAAGATCCCACAAAGACAAACACTTCCATATATCTCTACTACACAACCTAGGGCATCTTGACTAGCGATCTCGTTGCCCTAGTTGCCTCGGCTCGAGGTGGAGCTCAGTGTACATCTCTCGGGTGGATCGTCTTCGACTCAAGGAGGCCGTGGAGGTGACCAAGATCCGGATCGACACTCGGAGCTTGGATGGACGAGCGGGACAGCGGAATGAAGACCCGAAGGACCGGTTTCGTGAGGTATAATTTCTACGGCATACTAGTTAAAGCCTCTAGTAGTTTGCTAGTTTCTAGTTTAGCAAAGATCTCGCTTTTGAGTCCATGTTGCCTTGCGCCAAATTATCGTTTTTCGCCGTTTCCGCCTCCCCGTAAGAACCGGGGTGAGCAACGTGGACTTACAGCGATAAGGAAAGACCACTTTCCTTTACCTTTCATTGACCAAATGCTAGAACGATTGGCGGGGCATGAGTTCTACTGCTTTTTAGATGGCTATTCCGGCTATAACCAAGTCCCCATAGCCAAAGAGGATCAAGACAAGACCACATTTACTTGTCCCTTTAGCACTTTTGCTTATCGTCGCATGCCCTTTGGGTTATGCAATGCACCCGCTACATTTCAGCGGTGTATGATGGGGATCTTTTCGGACATGGTTGAGAAGTTTTTGGAAATCTTTATGGACCACTTCTCCATTTTTGGTGACTCCTTCGACGAGTGTTTACGACATCTTGACGCAGTTCTTACCCGCTGTAGAGATAAGAACCTAACTTTGAATTGGGAGAAGTGCCACTTTCTGGTACAAGAAGGTATTGTCTTAGGACATGTCATCTCGCAAAACGGCATAGAGGTTGATAGAGCCAAAATTGAAGTCATTTCTAATCTTCCTCCTCCTAAATGCGTCAAAGATATCCGAGCTTTCCTTGGCCATGCCGGTTCTTATAGATGGCTCATCAAGGATTTTAGCAAGATTGCTAGACCCTTGACTCTCTTATTGGCCAAGGACACAATATTTGATTTTGACTCAACTTGCATGGAAGCGTTCGAGTCTTTGAAACACTCTCTCATTTCTGCGCCCATTCTTTCATCTCCAAACTGGACGCATCCTTTCGAAATTATGTGCGACGCATCAGATTTTGCCATTGGTGCTGTCCTTGGACAGCACATTAATAAGATGCCGCACGTGATTTATTACGCTAGCCGTACATTAAATAAGGCCCAACTAAACTACACAACAACAGAAAAAGAGTTTTTAGCAGTTGTGTTTGCACTTGAAAAATTTCGGCCTTGTTTAATCGGCTCTCCAGTTATAGTGTACACGGATCATTCAGCTCTTCGCCACCTTTTTGCGAAGAAGGATGCTAAATCGAGGCTAATACGTTGGATCCTCTTGCTATAAGAGTTTGACCTTGTCATAAGGGACAAAAAAGGATGTGAAAACGTAGTGGCCGATCACGTTTCACGACTTCCTTCTTCGCCTACACTTGAACTTCCAATCACTGATGTTTTTTCCGATGAGCAACTCTTGACCGTTTCTTGCGAACCATGGTTCGCCGATATTGTAAACTACTTAGCCACCGGCTTGATACCTAAAGATTGGTCGAAACAAGATAAACTTAGATTCTTGTCCCGAGTAAAGCATTTTTACTGGGATGAACCTTATCTTTTTAAATACTGTTCCGACCAAATCATTCGTCGGTGTGTACCGGAAAATGAGGTTAAGAGTGTGCTGTCTTTTTGCCACGATCAAACATATGGCGGGCACTTTGGCCAAAAGAAGACAGCCGAGAAAGTCTTGCAGTGTGGTTTCTATTGGCCACGACTCTTCAAGGATGCATATGAGTACTGCAAGACTTGCTCCCGGTGACAACACTTGGGCCGGATATCGCGGAGAAACGAAATGCCGCTCCAACCAATTTTGGTTGTGGATATTTTTGATGTTTGGGGTATGGACTTCATGGGACCATTTCCTAACTCTTTTGGAAATGTGTATATTCTTTTGGCTGTTGACTACGTTTCAAAGTGGGTCGAGGCTGTGCCCAGCCGAACGAACGACAACAAGGTTGTCGTTCGATTTCTTAAAGAACACATCTTTTCTCGATTTGGGCACCCTCGAGCGATCATAAGTGATAATGGTTCTCACTTTTGCAATAGGACTTTTGAGTCCTTAATGCGCAAATATTCTATCACCCATAAGCTGTCAACGCCATACCATCCCCAAACATGTGGGCAAGCCAAGGTCTCGAATCGGCAAATTAAGCAACTCTTGGAGAAAACGGTTTCTAAAAACCGTAAAGATTGGTCACTCAAATTGATCGATGCACTATGGGCTTTCCGTACTGCATACAAGACCGATCTTGGCATGTCTCCATACCGGCTTGTTTACGGGAAGGCTTGCCACCTCCCAGTAGAGATTGAGCATAAGGCATTTTGGGCTATCAAAGAGCTGAATTTATCTTTAGGAGATGCGGGCAGCAATCGAAAGCTGCAGTTGAATGAACTAGAAGAGCTGCGGGATGAGGCATATGATAATGCCGTAATTGCTAAAAACCGAGCTAAGGTGTTCCACGATAAACACCTTTTGCGTAAAACATTTAACCCTGGTCAACAGGTTTTACTCTATGATACTCGGTTACATTATCACCCCGGCAAGCTCCGTTCTAGATGGAAGGGACCTTTTGTAGTCCGCACCGTCCGCACCGTTTATCCGCACGGTGCGGTCGATCTTGAAAATCCAGAGGACGGTACTTTATTCAAAGTGAATGGGTATCGATTGAAACCGTTCCTCACAGCGGACCCATCGGAGGAGCTCCTGCTTTTGCAGGAGCCGATCTACACTGATTAATTCTCCTCCACTTTCACCCCCGAATTTCCATTTTTCCAAAACATTACTTCAAATAAGTTTGGGGGTGTGTATATAATTTGTAAATACATAATTCCAAAATACCATAAAAATAAAAAAAAATTGAAAAAGAAAAAAAGAAATATTTTTGGACCTAATTAAAAAATTTCAGAATTAATTAATAACTAACATTTTTTTATTTACAAATAAAACCCTCATTTTGGAGGGTGTTTTATACAAATCTCCATCTTTTCCTCCCTATTTATAAGTCCCGAGCCCCCCTGTTCTCTAAAACCTAAAAATTCTTCATCTAAAAAACATAGCACCGCCACCTATCAGCTCCCGAAAAATCTCGCAGCGCCGCCGTCATATCACCGCGCTTCCGCCGCTTTAGCCGCCTCATGCCGCCCTTCCGCCGCGCTTCTGGAGCCTCACCCCCTGAAACTTCAGGGGAGGTACTCTCTGTTGAATTCCTCTCTGTTTCTTGCATACTTTTTATCTGTAAAAGCAAAATGACACACAAAATGCAATTTGAGAGGGATTTTTTCCCAGTTTTCTCGCACGAATTGTACGGTAGCTACTTTACACACGAAATAGAGCAGAGGGGCTGGAATTTCCTGACCTACAATCATCCCTCTGTGTTTGCTCTACCTGATCTAGTTACCCTTTTTTATGAATCCATGGAGGATAGAAGTCTCGATGACTTAGGCTATATAAAATTAAATTTGGGAGATCGTGTAATTCACATTGATAGGGATTTGATCCACGAGGTCACACTTATACCTCGTTTGCCTGCACATGACCACCCCCTACAGTTTGAGGATTATATGCCCTTGATGGGCAATGACTGTGCGAGGGAGCCGCGAAAGGGTATCCAAGCACGGACCCTTTTCACGAACGTTTTTACTGTGTGCCGATAGGCACAAAACAACATCTTTGGCAGCTCTCACAACACGACTTTTTTCACCCCCTCCTTACATGTCGTGCACACACTAATGACGAAAAATCCACGGTTCGACATGTGCACTGTTTTGCTTCATTCTATAGGTGCGGGGAAAAGAGGTACCTGTAAGTCGATATAGAACACCCCAATACTTGTGGGGAGGCGGAATTTTCAAAAACGAACTTGTTTAGTGAACAAACATCGACTAACCGCTTGAATCGAAGCTAAACGATAACTAACAACAAACATAGAGATTTTATGCTACTATGTATAGGGATTATACCTAACGAATCGTGTCCTTCGTCTTTGTGAATTCCTCCTCCTCCTCGGCCTTCTCGAAGTAGTAGACGATCCACCCGAGAGCTTTACTCCAAGCTTAGCCTCTAAACTTGAGGCAACTAAACTTCTTTAAGTGCTAATCAAAGAAGCTAGGTGAAATATAGAGAGGGTTATGGATTAAGTAGTCTAACTAATCATTGTACTCAACTCATGAGAAGGGAGGATTAGTGTTTGAAGAGGGAGAGCTTGAGGAGAGAGAAGATGATAAAGATAATGATATGAGAATAGTGAGATAACATGATATATATCAAGCATTTCTTTTTATCAAGAAAAGAAAAGAAATGAATTTAACAACCATGCTTGATAATATCTAGTGATGATTCACATCCATGAGTCATTAAGCATTTATGATGCATTAATGACATGGATGAATCATCCATATGACTCACTAATCACATTCATTGTATGTGCCACCTAAACCTCCTTAGTCACCATCTTCTAGAAGCTTCTCGCGCAATTACGAGAATGCCCCTCCTTTCCGCAAAAATACGGAAAAACTTTAGACTGTATAAATCCAATAACCGGATACCAGTAACTGGCTTAAACCAAAGCCGACTGGTAAAAACTGTCCGAAAGTCATACGTGTGTAAACACACGTATGCGTCCGAACCCTTGTCGTAAAACCATACGACCTCTATATCGTTTCGCCTGGAGTAGGGAAACTCTCTGTGTGGGACTCTAGAGACTCGACTACTACACTGGCAGTGGGTTTAACCACAGACCGCAAGCGGCACTAGCTGTACATAACGGTCCCCAGGTAGATGTCGATAAGAAGGCCGATGAGGAAACCCATCCGAACTCCTACTGAGTCTGATGTGACAATCTCCGTACAGTCCGGTCCGTTCATCTTAGACTATCGCATATCGTGCCTACGGGGCGGCAAGCGTCAGTCCCCTAGTAACAGTATAAGTCGTGTCGGAGGGAAGCCCATTACACCCTGAGAAACTACTGGAACCTACCAGCAAATCTCGCTTGACCTGGCCAGGGACTTTGCGTAATGGCTCTCTGACACAGCGCGATATCAACCCCCAATACCGGGAGAGACGAATCCTGTCTAACCGCCACTGCCTCCAAGTGCTCGGGACTGCACCCAACTGCTACCTGTTTGCACGACTCCTTTGAGCCGTGGTAGGGTAGCAATCTAAGAACAGTGGGACACACTCGAGGCGAAGTAGCAGTGTCAAGTCTGCGGACTATGCTGTACTCATGTCACCTGGGAACTGTTCACTGACGACTGGTATAAAACCAACCAACAGTTCCCTGTGATTCCTGTTCGGTGTATCCGTAACCTAACGAGCACCTGCATACTATCTCCAGTACGACGTACTGACGGCTGTGGGACAGACCATCTCCCCAACTGGGATGAGAAGCGTACACACTAGTCTACTCCGAAGTATCGATGCCCTGTCTCGATAATCCAACGACTAGGGACCTGAATAAGGATGTGCTTGTAGACTACCCAGCCCCTACTAGTGTGACTGCCATCACAACGCTGGTAGTCAAGCAAGATCCTTAGAGCTCTTTCAATACGTATACTCACATATTAAGATAGAAAAAACCAAGTAGCATACTACCATGTTTAGCAAGACTGTTATATACATGTGAATATCCCAAGCTTCCATTAAGTAATATACAAACTAGTATGATACAGTAATGGCCTTCTAGGGCATAAACACAAACAATCTCCCACTTGCACTAGGGCCATGTACTGGCGTATCGAAGACCGATGATCTCGAGTAGCCTCTCGAACTGAATCTGAGGTAGGGCCTTTGTGAATGGATCAGCAATGTTCTCTTCAGAAGCAACTCTCCGAACCTCGATCTCCTGACGATCAATGATCTCCCTGATCAGGTGATACCGCCTTAAGATGTGTCTGGATTTCTGATGGGACCTTGGTTCCTTCGCTAAAGCTATAGCTCCGTTGTTGTCGCAATACAGAGGTATTGGATCAACTATGGTAGGAACCACCTGAAGTTCTGTTAGGAACTTCTTCATCCAGACTGCTTCTTTTGCAGCATCGCAAGCAGCTATATACTCCGCTTCCATCGTTGAGTCAGCAACGGTGTCCTGCTTGGAGCTCTTCCAGCACACCGCCCCTCCATTGAGGGTAAAGACATAACCCGACATGGACTTGGAATCGTCCTTATCACTCTGGAAGCCGGAATCAGCAAAGGCCTACAACCTGAGGTCTTTTCCGCCGTAAACCAAGAACATCTCCTTAGTCCTTCTCAGGTACTTGAGAATGTTCTTTACTGCTATCCAGTGCTTCTCCCCTGGGTCTGACTGATACCGGCTTACCACGCTCAGTGCGTAAGCTACATCTGGTCTGGTGCACAACATCGCATACATTATAGAGCCTACCGCAGAAGCGTAGGGTATAACAGACATGCGTTCCCTTTCCAAATCAGTCTTGGGAGACATCTCTTTGGAGAGGGTGATTCCGTGACAAGCCGGTAGATTACCGCGCTTAGAATCTTCCATACTGAATCTTTTCAGTACAGTGTCGATATACCTGGACTGCGAAAGTCCCAACATCCTCTTGGATCTATCACGATAGATCCGGATCTCCAGAATGTAAGAGGCATCACCCAGGTCTTTCATGGAGAACCTTTGTGACAAGAATCCTTTGACAGATTGTAGCATAGGAATGCATTTCCTATCAATAGAATGTCATCCACGTACAAGACGAGGAATACGACACTTCTGGCTACAACTTTACTATATATGCACGGTTCATCTGAATTTTTGATAAAGTCATATTTTTTGACTGTCTCATCAAAACAGATGTTCCAACTCCGCGATGCCTGCTTTAGTCCATAAATGGACTTAAGCAGCTTGCATACTTTCCCGCTGCTCCCACTCTGATTGAAACCCTCTGGCTGATCCATATAGATGCACTCTTCTAAATTTCCATTCAGAAAAGCCGTCTTTACGTCCATCTGCCAGATTTCATAATCATGGAAGGCAGCAATAGCAAGAAAGACCCGAATGGATTTGAGCATAGCCACTGGAGAAAAAGTTTCGTCATAGTCCAAACCAGGTCTTTGACGAAAACCCTTTGCAACAAGTCTAGCCTTATAGGTTTCCACCTGTCCATCTACACCAATCTTTTTCTTGAAGATCCATTTGCATCCTATGGGTTTTACCCCATCTGGAGCAAAGTCCAAAGTCCATACTTTGTTGGTGTACATGGACTCCATTTCGGTCCGCATTGCATCTAGCCATCGTACCGAGTCGCCGCTCTGGATGGCCTGCTGGAAGTCACTAGGTTCATCATCATCTATGATGCAATCCTCTCTATCCCCATCTATGAGAAAACTTTAGTATCTCTCAGGCGGATGAGACGGCCTACTGCTCCTGCGGAGGGGTGCGGGAATGTCCTGTTCTTCTTGAACTTCCGGTTCTACCAAACTTTCAGTAGCAGTTTGTGGTTCTGGAATTTCTTCCAGTTCTATTTCGCTCCCACTTATTTCCTTTTCTAAAAACTCATGTTCCAGAAAATGGGCATTACGAGAAACAAAGACCTTTTGTTCCTCTGCGTAATAGAAATAATATCCCTTGGAGTTCTTTGGATATCCCACAAACATACATTTTACTGATCGTGCCTCGAGCTTGTCCACATGCTGCTTTTTAACAAAAGCTGGACATCCCCAAATCTTCATATGCTGAAGATGGGGTTTCTTCCCAGTCCACATCTGATATGGAGTGGTAGGCACAGTCTTGGTAGGAGCCCTGTTCAGAAGATATGCTGCTGATTCTAGCGCATAACCCCAGAAAGATCGTGGTAACTCAGCATTACTCATCATGGATCGTACCATATCTAATAGGGTTCGATTCCGTCTCTCCGATACACCGTTATGCTGTGGAGTGTATGGAGGAGTAAGCTGAGAGAGAATTCCTTTCTCTTTTAGGTAACCTAGGAACTCGGCACTCAAGTATTCACCACCTCGATCAGATCTAAGTGTCTTGATACTTTTGCCGGTTTGGTTTTCTACTTCATTCTTATACTCTTGGAATTTCTCAAAAGCCTCGGATTTATGTTTCATCAGATAAATGAATCCGTATCTTGAGCAATCATCCGTGAAAGTAATGAAATAGGAAAAACCACCACTTGCATGTGTAGACATTGGACCACATACATCGCTGTGTATGAGTCCTAAGAGCTCGCTCGCTCTTACTCCTTGTCCAGTAAATGGAGTCTTTGTCATCTTTCCTTTGAGACAAAATTGACAAGTGTCATAAGTTTGATATTCGAACGAGTCCAAATATCCTTCTCTATGCAACTTAGTCAACCTTCTCTCATTGATGTGACCCAGTCTACAATGCCATAAGAAAGCTTTATTTAAATCTGGAGACTTTCTTTTTAGTGTGTTCTGGACATTGAAAATTTGGAGTTGGTTTAAAACATATATACCGTTATTTAGTGTACCGGACCCAATCAAACCATGATTAAGGTGGATGTTAACAACATCTCTTACAAACGTGAAATCATAACCTTTATTTGATAACAAGGAAACTGATATGATATTACACGTTAAGCTTGGTACAAAATAACAGTTATGTAAAACCAAAATGTGTCCATTCGTCAATCTTAGGTGATAATCCCCGACGGACGCAGCTCCCACGCTAGCTCCGTTAGCAACCTTTAGGGTCATATCACCTTCCTTTAGCACTCTACGGTTTCTCAGTGCCTGCAAAGAATTGCAAATATGAGATCCTGATCCGGTATCCGATACCCAGGAAGTAGAGTTGATTAACAGACAATTCTCAATTACAAACACACCTGAAGTCGAAGCCACAGCTTGCTTCGGTTCCTGGTTCTTGGCGTTCCACGCCTTGCAATCCTTCTTCCAGTGCCCTTTTCTGTGACAATGGAAGCATTCATCCTGGCCAACTACCAGTACTGCAAACTTTTTCTTTCCCTTCCCTCCCACCTTACTAACACCTCCTCTAGGTTTGGGTGCGGCCTTCTTCTTCCTTCCTTTGGCCCTTGCCTTGGACCCAGAAGAAGATGTACCGCCAACAAACATAGCAGGTGTTTCCCTTGCTTTCTGCAAAGTGCCCTCTGCACTCCTTAACATGTTCAGGAGTTCCGGAATTTCAACTTCTTTTCTTTGAAGGTTGAAGTTCAGGATAAACTGGGCGTAGGTGTGAGGAAGGGACCGGAGAATAAGGTCTGTATAGAGCTCATTATCCAAAGTCGTCCCAAGGTCTGCGAGCTCTTCAATATAGCCGATCATCTTTAGGACATGTTCTCCTACTGATGACCCGACAGCCAACCTCACTCGAAATAAGTTCTTAAAGGTCTCGTATCTTGCTATACGAGATTGCTCTCCATAAAGTTCCTTTGTATGGAGAAATATGCCATCTAGGGTCATATCCTCGTGCCTCCTCTGATGTTCATTGTTCATTGAGGCAAGCACGATGCACTTGGCTTTCGCACAATCTAAATCCCAGGTTTTGCGGATTTCCTTATCCGCATTGCTGGATTTGGGACCAGGGACAGCAGGTGCCGTAGCGGTGAGGACGTACCCTAATTTGTCATAGGTCAAAGCCATTTTGACATTCCGCAGCCAATCTTTATAGTTTGGCCCTGTCAGTATATTTTCTCTAAAAGTAACTTAAGTCCAGTCATTTTCAGGGTCGCTGCAATTAGGAGAGAGAGAAGAAAACTCTTTAGCATGATGCTCTTGCAAGTTTAGAGTGGTTTTTAGTTTATCTAAACTGGATGGCTCCCACTGTTTCTCGAATCCTTCCTCAAACCATAAAAGAAGAATTAGCCATGACTATTCTCACTGTACAATACTTGCTTAACTGTTCAGCCAGGCTGGTGTCGGTACTTCGAGGGAGGTTTTCCAACGCTTTCGCGAAGTTCCTTAATTAAATAACCTCTTTTCTCTGGGGCGTAACCCCGCTGACACTTTTCTGGACACCTACTAGGTTTATAGCATTGATCGTTAAGTGACGAATATCCTGATAAGTAGCATATACTCACAGTAGGATCGGGATCCAAATATCATCGTATGATAATGTTGAAGGAGTGCTACCAACATTCATCAAACTCCAAATGGTATGCATCTCTTTGCAAATTTCAGTTTCTTTAGAAATTCCCGATATAAGTTTTTGCCCCATGCTCTTATGACCTTGGCTTTGGTCAAAATGTCATAAGTCACATGTCAAGTTCTACCCGTCATTATCTTGTCAATTTGAACCCATCCGTATATACCCCTGACTTTGGTCAAATGGTAATACGACTGTCCCAAACCAACTCATCTATCTTATGCAACAAATGAAAACCCAGTAGCTACCAAACACTATGCCTTGACTTTGGCCAAAATGCATAGCTTGAATACTACTGAATACCCAAATGAAATGACGGAGGGCTACGAATGGTTTTGGCGAAACCGTGAACGTAGTGAACTTGATTTAACCGAAGGAACCTGATAGCTTTTAAAAGGAGTGGTTAAAGCTCCGCATTTAAAAAAATATCTGTTTTTTAAATTAACCGAGTGGTTTCTTTTAAATTTTTCCAACGATTAAAACTTTGGTTTATTTTCTTTGCATTATAAATAATGCGTCCCATCATTAACCTATCATTGCAGAAAACAACGAAAATATGACGTCCTCTTATGCCATCCGCATTCGCCATGGGGTCCCGTCATTACCCGTTAGGTTACTTAACTAACGACAGAGCGGGGGCTGGGCTAGCGCGGGTGTAAAACATAAATGACGTCTAAATAGCTATCATATATATAAATATTTCACATTCGTCTGACGCAATGATATACATTCCAGATCACAGATGAACTTAATTGGATTTGCAAGCAATCCGTGTTTGTTTTGAGCCTGCAACAAAAGACGGATTACACAGTTATGATGAATAGCCATTACCCCACCCAAGACCCCAACGGGTACGGCAAACTACCCGCCCGGCAGTTTGTGCACCCCACCTTGGGTCTGTCCTAGGAGCAAAAACAGTAAAATGAAATAATACAACGGTGGCTACAACCGCAACCTGGATGTGCCCCGCAAAATAATATTACAACAAATTACATTTACATCAAATGAATTAAATAATAACCAATCACATAACCCCGGCTAATCATCACAACAGTCCAACACAGTTCATATCCACAAACAGTAAAAACCATTACAGAAATGTGCAACCCCCTGCCAACCGACATACTAGCAGTTAGGGGAGGTTTACGAACACAGATATAATCCATCAAGCAAATACTGTATAATTTCGATCGATTAAACACTTTTAATTTTGCTCCAATACTTCTCTGTAAATCTGAAACCTGAGCAAAAACAAAATATTCCAGAAAATACCAAATATCACAGAGAAGCAACACAAGAACTTTGGGTTCCTGAATCGCCAACTCGGCGGCGGAAGCGCGGCGGATCGGTGCGATCCGCCGCGGTTCCGCGGCGCTTTAGGCAATTCAGGGGCCCAAATTTCTTGGGTGTTCTACTACTGTCTTTTTAAGCTTTCTGAACCTCCCTGAAAAATTTTTGGACTTCATTTAAAATTCGACAGAAACTTGTGATTTCGGGGTTTTCCGGTTTCGTTTTTTCCGTTCGAAATTCATACAAATTTGCAAGTAAGTTATTTATTGTTTAGCGAGGCTCTGATACCACTGTAAGTCGATGTAGAACACCCCAATACTTGTGAGGAGGCGGAATTTTCAAAAACGAACTTGTTTAGTGAACAAACATCGACTAACCGCTTGAATCGAAGCTAAACGATAACTAACAACAAACATAGAGATTCTATGCTACTATGTTTAGGGATTATACCTAACGAATCGTGTCCTTCGTCTTTGTGAATTCCTCCTCCTCCTCGGCCTTCTCGAAGTAGTAGACGATCCACCCGAGAGCTTTACTCCAAGCTTAGCCTCTAAACTTGAGGCAACTAAACTTCTTTAAGTGCTAATCAAAGAAGCTAGGTGAAATATAGAGAGGGTTATGGATTAAGTAGTCTAACTAATCTTTGTACTCAACTCATGAGAGGGGAGGATTAGTGTTTGAAGAGGGAGAGCTTGAGGAGAGAGAAGATGATAAAGATAATGATATGAGAATAGTGAGATAACATGATATATATCAAGCATTTCTTTTTATCAAGAAAAGAAAAGAAATGAATTTAACAACCATGCTTGATAATATCTAGTGATGATTCACATCCATGAGTCATTAAGCATTTATGATGCATTAATGACATGGATGAATCATCCATATGACTCACTAATCACATTCATTGTATATGCCACCTAAACCTCCTTAGTCACCATCTTCTAGAAGCTTCTCGCGCAATTACGAGAATGCCCCTCCTTTCCGCAAAAATACGGAAAAACTTTAGACTGTATAAATCCAATAACCGGATACCAGTAACTGGCTTAAACCAAAGCCGACTGGTAAAAACTGTTCGAAAGTCATACGTATGTAAACACACGTATGCGTCCGAACCCTTGTCGTAAAACCATACGACCTCTATATCGTTTCGCCTGGAGTAGGGAAACTCTCTGTGTGGGACTCTAGAGACTCGACTACTACGCTGGCAGTGGGTTTAACCACAGACCGCAAGCGGCACTAGCTGTACATAACGGTCCCCAGGTAGATGTCGATAAGAAGGCCGATGAGGAAACCCATCCGAACTCCTACTGAGTTTGATGTGACAATCTCCGTACAGTCCGGTCCGTTCATCTTAGACTATCGCATATCGGGCCTAGGGGGCGGCAAGCGTCAGTCCCCTAGTAGCGGTATAAGTCGTGTCGGAGGGAAGCCCATTACACCCTGAGAAACTACTGGAACCTACCAGCAAATCTCGCTTGCCCTGGCCAGGGACTTTGCGTAATGGCTCTCTGACACAGCGCGATATCAACCCCCAATACCGGGAGAGACGAATCCTGTCTAACCGCCACTGCCTCCAAGTGCTCGGGACTGCACCCAACTGCTACCTGTTTGCACGACTCCTTTGAGCCGTGGTAGGGTAGCAATCTAAGAACAGTGGGACACACTCGAGGCGAAGTAGCAGTGTCAAGTCTGCGGACTATGCTGTACTCATGTCACCTGGGAACTGTTCACTGACGACTGGTATAAAACCAACCAACAGTTCCCTGTGAGTCCTGTCCGGTGTATCCGTAACCTAACGAGCACCTGCATACTATCTCCAGTATGAAGTACTGACGGCTGTGGGACAGACCATCTCCCCAACTGGGATGAGAAGCGTACACACTAGTCTACTCCGGAGTATCGATGCCCTGTCTCGATAATCCAACGACTAGGGACCTGAATAAGGATGTGCTTATAGACTACCCAGCCCCCACTAGTGTGACTGCCATCACAACGCTGGTAGTCAAGCAAGATCCTTAGAGCTCTATCAATACGTATACTCACATATTAAGATAGAAAAAACCAAGTAGCATACTACCATGTTTAGCAAGACTGTTATATACATGTGAATATCCCAAGCTTCCATTAAGTAATATACAAACTAGTATGATACAGTAATGGCCTTCTAGGGCATAAACACTAACAATCTCCCACTTGCACTAGGGCTATGTACTGGCGTATCGAAGACCGATGATCTCGAGTAGCCTCTCGAACTGAATCTGAGGTAGGGCCTTTGTGAATAGATCAGCAATGTTCTCTTCAGAAGCAACTCTCCGAACCTCGATCTCCTGACGATCAATGATCTCCCTGATCAGGTGATACCGCCTTAAGATGTGTCTGGATTTCTGATGGGACCTTGGTTCCTTCGCTAAAGCTATAGCTCCATTGTTGTCGCAATACAGAGGTATTGGATCAACTATGGTAGGAACCACCTGAAGTTCTGTTAGGAACTTCTTCATCCAGACTGCTTCTTTTGCAGCATCGCAAGCAGCTATATACTCTGCTTCCATCGTTGAGTCAGCAACAGTGTCCTGCTTGGAGCTCTTCCAGCATACCGCCCCTCCATTGAGGGTAAAGACATAACCCGACATGGACTTGGAATCGTCCTTATCACTCTGGAAGCCGGAATCAGCAAAGGCCTCCAACCTAAGGTCTTTTCCGCCGTAAACCAAGAATATCTCCTTAGTCCTTCTCAGGTACTTAAGAATGTTCTTTACTGCTATCCAGTGCTTCTCCCCTGGGTCTGACTGATACCGGCTTACCACGCTCAGTGCGTAAGCTACATCTGGTCCGGTGCACAACATCGCATACATTATAGAGCCTACCGCAGAAGCGTAGGGTATAACAGACATGCGTTCCCTTTCCAAATCAGTCTTGGGAGACATCTCTTTGGAGAGGGTGATTCCGTGACAAGCCGGTAGATTACCGCGTTTAGAATCTTCCATACTGAATCTTTTCAGTACAGTGTCGATATACCTGGACTGCGAAAGTCCCAACATCATCTTGGATCTATCACGATAGATCCGGATCCCAAGAATGTAAGAGGCATCACCCAGGTCTTTCATGGAGAACCTTTGTGACAAGAATCCTTTGACAGATTGTAGCATAGGAATGTCAATTCCTATCAATAGAATGTCATCCACGTACAAGACGAGGAATACGACACTTCTGGCTACAACTTTACTATATATGCACGGTTCATCTGGATTTTTGATAAAGTCATATTCTTTGACTGTCTCATCAAAACAGATGTTCCAACTCCGCGATGCCTGCTTTAGTCCATAAATGGACTTAAGCAGCTTGCATACTTTCCCGCTGCTCCCACTCTGATTAAAACCCTCTGGCTGATCCATATAGACGCACTCTTCTAAATTTCCATTCAGAAAAGCCGTCTTTACGTCCATCTGCCAGATTTCATAATCATGGAAAGCAGCAATAGCAAGAAAGACCCGAATGGATTTGAGCATAGCCACTGGAGAAAAAGTTTCGTCATAGTCCAAACCAGGTCTTTGACGAAAACCCTTTGCAACAAGTCTAGCCTTATAGGTTTCCACCTGTCCATCTACACCAATCTTTTTCTTGAAGATCCATTTGCATCCTATGGGTTTTACCCCATCTGGAGCAAAGTCCAAAGTCCATACTTTGTTGGTGTACATGGACTCCATTTCGGTCCGCATTGCATCTAGCCATCGTACCGAGTCGCCGCTCTGGATGGCCTGCTGGAAGTCAGTAGGTTCATCATCATCTATGATGCAATCCTCTCTATCCCCATCTATGAGAAAACCGTAGTATCTCTCAGGCGGATGAGACGGCCTACTGCTCCTGCGGAGGGGTGCGGGAATGTCCTGTTCTTCTTGAACTTCCGGTTCTACCAAACTTTCAGTAGCGGTTTGTGGTTCTGGAATTTCTTCCAGTTCTATTTCGCTCCCACTTATTTCCTTTTCTAAAAACTCATGTTCCAGAAAATGGGCATTACGAGAAACAAAGACCTTTTGTTCCTCTGCGTAATAGAAATAATATCCCTTGGAGTTCTTTGGATATCCCACAAACATACATTTTACTGATCGTGCCTCGAGATTGTCCACATGCTGCTTTTTAACAAAAGCTGGACATCCCCAAATCTTCATATGCTGAAGATGGGGTTTCTTCCCAGTCCACATCTGATATGGAGTGGTAGGCACAGTCTTGGTAGGAGCCCTGTTCAGAAGATATGCTGCTGATTCTAGCGCATAACCCCAGAAAGATCGTGGTAACTCAGCATTACTCATCATGGATCGTACCATATCTAATAGGGTTCGATTCCGTCTCTCCGATACACCGTTATGCTGTGGAGTGTATGGAGGAGTAAGCTGAGAGAGAATTCCTTTCTCTTTTAGGTAACCTAGGAACTCGGCACTCAAGTATTCACCACATCGATCAGATCTAAGTGTCTTGATACTTTTGCCGGTTTGGTTTTCTACTTCATTCTTATACTCTTGGAATTTCTCAAAAGCCTCGGATTTATGTTTCCTCAGATAAATGAATCCGTATCTTGAGTAATCATCCGTGAAAGTAATGAAATAGGAAAAACCACCTCTTGCATGTGTAGACATTGGACCACATACATCGCTGTGTATGAGTCCTAAGAGCTCGCTCGCTCTTACTCCTTGTCCAGTAAATGGAGTCTTTGTCATCTTTCCTTTGAGACAAAATTGACAAGTGTCATAAGTTTGATATTCGAACGAGTCCAAATATCCTTCTCTATGCAACTTAGTCAACCTTCTCTCATTGATGTGACCCAGTCTACAATGCCATAAGAAAGCTTTATTTAAATCTGGAGACTTTCTTTTTAGTGTGTTCTGGACATTGAAAATTTGGAGTTGGTTTAAAACATATATACCGTTATTTAGTGTACCGGACCCAATCAAACCATGATTAAGGTGGATGTTAACAACATCTCTTACAAACGTGAAATCATAACCTTTATTTGATAACAAGGAAACTGATATGATATTACACGTTAAGCTTGGTACAAAATAACAGTTATGTAAAACCAAAATGTGTCCACTCGTCAATCCTAGGTGATAATCCCCAACGGACGCAGCTCCCACGCTAGCTCCGTTAGCAACCTTTAGGGTCATATCACCTTCCTTGAGCACTCTACGGTTTCTCAGTGCCTGCAAAGAATTGCAAATATGAGATCCTGATCCGGTATCCAATACCCAGGAAGTAGAGTTGATTGACAGACAATTCTCAATTACAAACACACCTGAAGTCGAAGCCACAGCTTGCTTCGGTTCCTGGTTCTTGGCGTTCCACGCCTTGCAATCCTTCTTCCAGTGCCCTTTTCTGTGACAATGGAAGCATTCATCCTGGCCAACTACCAGTACTGCAAACTTTTTCTTTCCCTTCCCTCCCACCTTACTAACACCTCCTCTAGGTTTGGGTGCGGCCTTCTTCTTCCTTCCTTTGGCCCTTGCCTTGGACCCAGAAGAAGATGTACCGCCAACAAACATAGCAGGTGTTTCCCTTGCTTTCTGCAAAGTGCCCTCTGCACTCCTTAACATGTTCAGGAGTTCCGGAATTTCAACTTCTTTTCTTTGAAGGTTGAAGTTCAGGATAAACTGGGCGTAGGTGTGAGGAAGGGACCGGAGAATAAGGTCTGTATAGAGCTCATTATCCAAAGTCGTCCCAAGGTCTGCGAGCTCTTCAATATAGCCGATCATCTTTAGGACATGTTCTCCTACTGATGACCCGACAGCCAACCTCACTCGAAATAAGTTCTTAAAGGTCTCGTATCTTGCTATACGAGATTGCTCTCCATAAAGTTCCTTTGTATGGAGAAATATGCCATCTAGGGTCATATCCTCGTGCCTCCTCTGATGTTCATTGTTCATTGAGGCAAGCACGATGCACTTGGCTTTCGCACAATCTAAATCCCAGGTTTTGCGGATTTCCTTATCCGCATTGCTGGATTTGGGACCAGGGACAGCAGGTGCCGTAGCGGTGAGGACGTACCCTAATTTGTCATAGGTCAAAGCCATTTTGACATTCCGCAGCCAATCTTTATAGTTTGGCCCTGTCAGTATATTTTCTCTAAAAGTAACTTAAGTCCAGTCATTTTCAGGGTCGCTGCAATTAGGAGAGAGAGAAGAAAACTCTTTAGCATGATGCTCTTGCAAGTTTAGAGTGGTTTTTAGTTTATCTAAACTGGATGGCTCCCACTGTTTCTCGAATCCTTCCTCAAACCATAAAAGAAGAATTAGCCAGGACTATTCTCACTGTACAATACTTGCTTAACCGTTCAGCCAGGCTGGTGTCGGTACTTCGAGGGAGGTTTTCCAACGCTTTCGCGAAGTTCTTTAATTAAATAACCTCTTTTCTCTGGGGGCGTAACCCCGCTGACACTTTTCTGGACACCTACTAGGTTTATAGCATTGATCGTTAAGTGACGAATATCCTGATAAGTAGCATATACTCACAGTAGGATCGGGATCCAAATATCATCGTATGATAATGTTGAAGGAGTGCTACCAACATTCATCAAACTCCAAATGGTATGCATCTCTTTGCAAATTTCAGTTTCTTTAGAAATTCCCGATATAAGTTTTTGCCCCATGCTCTTATGACCTTGGCTTTGGTCAAAATGTCATAAGTCATATGTCAAGTTCTACCCGTCATTATCTTGTCAATTTGAACCCATCCGTATATACCCCTGACTTTGGTCAAATGGTAATACGACTGTCCCAAACCAACTCATCTATCTTATGCAACAAATGAAAACCCAGTAGCTACCAAACACTATGCCTTGACTTTGTCCAAAATGCATAGCTTGAATACTACTGAATACCCAAATGAAATGACGGAGGGCTACGAATGGTTTTGGCGAAACCGTGAACGTAGTGAACTTGATATAACCGAAGGAACCTGATAGCTTTTAAAAGGAGTGGTTAAAGCTCCGCATTTAAAAAAATATCTGTTTTTTAAATTAACCGAGTGGTTTCTTTTAAATTGTTCCAACGATTAAAACTTTGGTTTAATTTCTTTGCATTATAAATAATGCGTCCCATCATTAACCTATCATTGCAGAAAACAACGAAAATATGACGTCCTCTTATGCCATCCGCATTCGCCACGGGATCCCGTCATTACCCGTTAGGTTACTTAACTAACGACAGAGTGGGGGCTGGGCTAGCGCGGGTGTAAAACATAAGTGACGTCTAAATAGCTATCATATATATAGATATTTCACATTCGTCTGACGCAATGATATACATTCCAGATCACAGATGAACTTAATTGGATTTGCAAGCAATCCGTGTTTGTTTTGAGCCTGCAACAAAAAACGGATTACACAGTTATGATGAATAGCCATTACCCCACCCAAGACCCCAACGGGTACGGCAAACTACCCGCCCGGCAGTTTGTGCACCCCACCTTGGGTCTGTCCTAGGAGCAAAAACAGTAAAATGAAATAATACAACGGTGGCTACAACCGCAACCTGGATGTGCCCCGCAAAATAATATTACAACAAATTACATTTACATCAAATGAATTAAATAATAACCAATCACATAACCCCGGCTAATCATCACAACAGTCCAACACAGTTCATATCCACAAACAGTAAAAACCATTACAGAAATGTGCAACCCCCTGCCAACCGACATACTAGCAGTTAGGGGAGGTTTACGAACACAGATATAATCCATCAAGCAAATACTGTATAATTTCGATCGATTAAACACTTTTAATTTTGCTCCAATACTTCTCTGTAAATCTGAAACCTGAGCAAAAATAAAATATTCCAGAAAATACCAAATATCACAGAGAAGCAACACAAGAACTTTGGGTTCCTGAATCGCCAACTCGGCGGCGGAAGCGCGGCGGATCGGTGCGATCCGCCGCGGATCGGTGCGATCCGCCGCGGTTCCGCGGCGCTTTAGGCGATTCAGGGGCCCAAATTTCTTGGGTGTTCTACTACTGTCTTTTTAAGCTTTCTGAACCTCCCTGAAAAATTTTTGGACTTCATTTAAAATTCGACAGAAACTTGTGATTTCGGGGTTTTCCAGTTTCGTTTTTTCCGTTCGAAATTCATACAAATTTGCAAGTAAGTTATTTATTGTTTAGCGAGGCTCTGATACCACTGTAAGTCGATGTAGAACACCCCAATACTTGTGGGGAGGCGGAATTTTCAAAAACGAACTTGTTTAGTGAACAAACATCGACTAACCGCTTGAATCGAAGCTAAACGATAACTAACAACAAACATAGAGATTCTATGCTACTATGTTTAGGGATTATACCTAACGAATCGTGTCCTTCGTCTTTGTGAATTCCTCCTCCTCCTCGGCCTTCTCGAAGTAGTAGACGATCCACCCGAGAGCTTTACTCCAAGCTTAGCCTCTAAACTTGAGGCAACTAAACTTCTTTAAGTGCTAATCAAAGAAGCTAGGTGAAATATAGAGAGGGTTATGGATTAAGTAGTCTAACTAATCCTTGTACTCAACTCATGAGAGGGGAGGATTAGTGTTTGAAGAGGGAGAGCTTGAGGAGAGAGAAGATGATAAAGATAATGATATGAGAATAGTGAGATAACATGATATATATCAAGCATTTCTTTTTATCAAGAAAAGAAAAGAAATGAATTTAACAACCATGCTTGATAATATCTAGTGATGATTCACATCCATGAGTCATTAAGCATTTATGATGCATTAATGACATGGATGAATCATCCATATGACTCACTAATCACATTCATTGTATATGCCACCTAAACCTCCTTAGTCACCATCTTCTAGAAGCTTCTCGCGCAATTACGAGAATGCCCCTCCTTTCCGCAAAAATACGGAAAAACTTTAGACTGTATAAATCCAATAACCGGATACCAGTAACTGGCTTAAACCAAAGCCGACTGGTAAAAACTGTCCGAAAGTCATACGTGTGTAAACACACGTATGCGTCCGAACCCTTGTCGTAAAACCATACGACCTCTATATCGTTTCGCCTGGAGTAGGGAAACTCTCTATGTGGGACTCTAGAGACTCGACTACTACGCTGGCAATGGGTTTAACCATAGACCGCAAGCGGCACTAGCTGTACATAACGGTCCCCAGGTAGATGTCGATAAGAAGGCCGATGAGGAAACCCATCCGAACTCCTACTGAGTCTGATGTGACAATCTCCGTACAGTCCGGTCCGTTCGTCTTAGACTATCGCATATCGGGCCTAGGGGGCGGCAAGCGTCAGTCCCCTAGTAGCGGTATAAGTCGTGTCAGAGGGAAACCCATTACACCCTGAGAAACTACTGGAACCTACCAGCAAATCTCGCTTGCCCTGGCCAGGGACTTTGCGTAATGGCTCTCTGACACAGCGCGATATCAACCCCCAATACCGGGAGAGACGAATCCTGTCTAACCGCCACTGCCTCCAAGTGCTCGGGACTGCACCCAACTGCTACCTGTTTGCACGACTCCTTTGAGCCGTGGTAGGGTAGCAATCTAAGAACAATGGGACACACTCGAGGCGAAGTAGCAATGTCAAGTCTGCGGACTATGCTGTACTCATGTCACCTGGGAACTGTTCACTGACGACTGGTATAAAACCAACCAACAGTTCCCTGTGAGTCATGTCCGGTGTATCCGTAACCTAACGAGCACCTGCATACTATTTCCAGTACGACGTACTGACGGCTGTGGGACAGACCATCTCCCCAACTGGGATGAGAAGCGTACACACTAGTCTACTCCGGAGTATCGATGCCCTGTCTCGATAATCCAACGACTAGGGACCTGAATAAGGATGTGCTTGTAGACTACCCAGCCCCCACTAGTGTGACTGCCATCACAACGCTGGTAGTCAAGCAAGATCCTTAGAGCTCTATCAATACGTATACTCACATATTAAGATAGAAAAAACCAAGTAGCATACTACCATGTTTAGCAAGACTGTTATATACATGTGAATATCCCAAGCTTCCATTAAGTAATATACAAACTAGTATGATACAGTAATGGCCTTCTAGGGCATAAACACTAACAGTACCATCTACCCATGTCCTATGCTAGTCACCCAACTCTGTCGTTATTTCCTCCCCGTCGAGGAATTTGACTTTTACATGATGGGAGGAATTCCGGTTCAACCACTTGTTGAGGGCGTTACTCCGTCCTACTCTAGACTGACGGATATATGGTCGTGAACCGAACCGGCAGAGAATGTTCCCGCTCGCACCCCTAACTCTATCTCGACATCGAGCGGGGATGAGCTGACCCCTCAAGAGCATGCACGCTTAATGAAGAGAACGGTAAGGGGAATTGATTTTTTGAGGGACGAGTTTAGGGCGACGGCACGAGAGCACGACCGTCGGCTGGCGGAAATTGAGAGGGGTATTCAAACCCTATTGGCTAGAGGGGAGCGATCACGTTCACGCTCAAGGGCGCGACGTGGGGCCGGACAGTGAGGGCACTTCTTTGCTTAAGTTTGGGGGAGATGGTGGTGTATATAGTTATCTTTTGCATTGCATTGCATATTTTCATTTTGTATAAATTTTTCTTTTCCTTTTGCATATTTAATTTCTGCATTGCATCTTTATATAAAAATCATAAAAATTTGAAAAATTTGAAAAATGAAAAAAAATTAGAAAATGAAAAAACCCATAAAAATTGAAAATTTTCAAAAAAATATAAAAATTAATGTATTCAATTCTGGTTAATTGACTTGAGTTTGATAAATAGGTCAACTGGCTAGGAAAAACTAGATCTTAGACTTAGTAAATTAAAAACCCTAAAAAAACCTTCCTTAAAGTTTAATGGTAGAAAGTATATGTCTTTGTAATTTATTTAGAAATAGGCAAATTTTGGGTTCACTTCTTGGGCTAAGTCGAAACGAAGGAAAAGTATTGATATTTTTATTAGAGTATAAGTTTGAAAAATAATTCCTAACTTAAATCTAGATTCTAAAAACGTATACCCTACAAATTGCACAATCACGCACCTTGAAACTTGGAATAGTAGAGGAGACCTTGAATTGCTCTTGTCTAAAGTCCTTAGTACAATGAAAATAAAAGGAAAAAAAAAGTGAATAAAGAAGAAGAAAAATGAACACTGGTTTTTGTGATTACTTAAGGCTAAAAAATAGAAAAATATTTAGCGAGGGTGCTTCATCACCTAGTGCCTTAGACCAACTGGTTTGGGAGTCACTGCTAAAACCTTGGGTGTTGCAAAACTAGGAAGTACGCTTTAAAGTGTTAACGCATCTTGTAATCGGTTGTTGGTGCCTCAAGAAATATTAACGGTCGCATGAAGAATGTGTAAGCGAAATTCAATTAAAAATTCACCAATTAATAAGTTCTTTAGACAATGGACAAGAGTACGATTGCTTGATTTGAATTTCCAAGTGTAGGGGTGATTTTTACACACACGTGGGGATATGTGATTAGAGTTTAGATAAGAGAAAGGAATGAAGAATAGAACTTGTATCTTTAGTAAAGTTGATAAAAATTCCTAAGTGGAGATGGAACCCTAGAAGGAAAACTTAAGAAATGCCGAAAGCTAAGTAAGTCTATAGAACATATATAATCTTAAGTTAAATGATGAGAAAGTGTGAAGAACATGGGTGGATAATTTACGGGTTGACGATAATAGAATTCCTTGTTAGAAAACCTAATTGGAGAACAAAAGTCGAACAGCCGAATTGATAGGATTTTGTGGGTAGTATCCGCTGAAAACCCTCAGGAGACAACACTCCTCCTACTAGGGACACCTAGAGGTTTAACGGCTTGTTGCATGAGCTCAGTGCAATCGCGTTTCCCTGCGAAAGTGCGGTTAGGTTAAATTTTTGTCGAGAATAAAAAATAGGTTTGCCCGAGGACGAGCAAAAGATAAGTTTGGGGGTATTTGTTCATATCATAATATTGCATTTTATATTCCCTATTCTTATGCATTTTACAATAAAAACAGGTGCTTTTGACCCATGTCTGCTATATAGTACAGATTACAGGTTCTTGGAGTGAAAACAGTGAAAAACACAAAAGACAAGATAAAAGAAGGACTTTTGACCAACAAATAGGAGGATCTTAGTCAAGCGTAGACGAAGAACAGTTCACAATGTACAAGGCAACGCAAGGTCCAAGAATACAAAGCGAACGGTTAAAAATCCATTGCAAATTGTTCACTGAAGATCTGGAACCAATGTAGAAGCCCAATTGATAAAAGAACCAAAGAATCAGAAGCCCAAAAAGTCCCAGAACAAAACCCTAAATTTTCAGCACACAAGACTGCCAAAGGGCCGCGGAACCGCGGCCCAAGCCTGCCATTGCCGCGGTTCCGCGGCCATATAATGCCCGGAGGTCGTGAAATTTTTACCAAAACTCGATGCGGCGCTGAAAAGATTTCCTAGGGGTATTTTTGTAATTGCAGACGTGCGGATCAATTGAAAACCTAGGGTTTCTATGTCTTATAAATAGAACCCAAACCATTGTATTTTTCTATGCCTCTATTCATCAATAAAATTCTGTTTTCTTTGAAGATTGGAGTGCATCAATCGTAAGTAGGTTATTTTTCTGTCCTAGTTCTAGTTTTTTTATTTCTGCCCTAGGTAAATTCTTTTCTTGCCCTAGTTTAATTTAGTTTAGAATTTTATTAACTTGCAATAGATGTTTCATCTCTTTAATGAAAACAAAATAAAAATTATGTCTTTCTTAATTCCCTCAATGAGCGAGTAGTTTTCTCGCTTGTTAGGGTTAGGAATAGGGAAGGGTTTGAGAGATGAAGATCTCTCATCTCTTTTCTTTGCCGATCTCTTTTGAACATTAGAACTCCATGCATACTTTCTTATTCCGCTCCTTACGGCACTCTACCCATGAGGTAATGGTGATATCGTAGTCTAAAGGCCCGGATTTTAAGGTTTTCCATGGAGGTTAGGGTAAAGATTAACAAAGGAAGGACAAGGATCTAGAGGAAGAAACATCTTCCCAATCATCCTAATCCCCTTTATTAATATTTACCATAACCCTAATATGATATATATATTTTAAGGCATTGGAAAGAGATGTGGATCTTTATTTACCAAATTTTCCCTAAACCTGATCCTAGCAAGTTTCTAATCCTAGTATAACACAACTTCGTTTTTAGATCTAATTAAAAGACCAAACACCATTTAGAATTAGCTCGTAAGAACTTAAAGGAGATTTACAACATCCCTGTGGACCGACCCGTATTCACCGGCTAGCTTCATGCGACACCGTTCTTGATTGCGGTAAATATTTTTGATCTCTAAAATCTCTAAAAATCGGAACCGCGGCAAAGACATGGCTTATGCGGCGGTTCCGCGGTGGTTTCGTGGGTTTAAGTGCCCAAATTTCTTGTGTAGTCTTTAAAAAGCCTGCATGATTTTTAGAGATAACAAAAATAATTTTTCGACCACAAAAAAATTCGACAGAAACGTTGAACTTGAAAATGCGGTTTTGAAAATTTTGTCCGATCGAGCTTTTAAACATATTAGAACAAGCCAGTATACAGTTAATGGGTGGCTCTGATACCATGTTGGGGTATAGCGGCGTCCCGGCCGTCAAACCAACACCAAATGCGGAACAAAAACTTTTTACGGAACCAGCGCCACCGTGACCCAAATCCCCAGATCATTCCATTAACCGTAAACTAGCAAACTGTAAAAGAAGTTAGGGAATTTTATACCGATCGATCCGTGTCCTTCGGTCTTTAATCTCCGCACCAAGCTCCCCACTGCTGCGCCGACGAAGTCCGCTCGCCGATCTCGCTCGTCGATGTGGCACCACATCGTTGAATCTTTAAACGGGCTCCCGCCTTGAACCGAGGCAACTTGGATATGAAGTTTGCTAGCCGACATGTCTAAAATTGATGTAGAGATAGTGTAGAGTAGCTTGTCTCAGGACACCCAAGCTATTGGGCGGAGGAAAATTGGAGTTGCCATTTGGAATGAACATGTGAGCAAGGAATTTGCAAGTGAAGAAAAGACCCTAAAGGGCTCGGCCAAAAATGAGACAGCAAAAAAAAATGAGACATCCTCAATGAAAAAGCTCTCTGTGAATTACAAAGAAGGAGTGGGGATTGCAAGGAAAAAAATGGCAGTGAAAACCACAAGCTCAAGAAAAATTATCAGGGATAATTTATTCACTCACAAAAAAATGACAGCCTCACACCTCACCACAAAAAGGCCCATGCTTAAACAAACTGGCGAAATTACAGTTAGCCCCCCAACTGTAAATACATACCCGCATTTGTATTCCGACCGAATACGAATGCAAATAAGACAAAAATATTCCTACAATATAATACTAGGATCCGGCTTAAACCAAAGCCCGCTAGTATTATCCGTCCGATCATGATCCGTACACAAGTGCACGAATATGATCGAACCCTGCCATAAAACCATACGGCCTCTATAACGTTTCGCCCGAACTTGGGAAACTGTCTGTGGGGGACTCTAATGACTCATCGATACACTGGCATTGGGTATAACCACTAGCACGTTAGAGGTACTAGCTGTACGTAACGGTTGCCGATGTATTGATCGGAAGGGAAGCTGACGAGTGAACTCATCCAGAAACCCTACTGAGCCTGACAGTGACAATATCCGTACAGTCCGGTCCGTTCGTCTATGAATATCGCATATAGGGCCTAGGGGGCTGGTAAACGTCAGACCCCCAATAGCTGTATAAGTCGTGTCGGAGAGTAGCCTAGAACACCCTGAGATACTACTGGAATACCTACCAGTAAATCTCGATTACCCTGGCCAGGGATTTCGTGTAATGGCTCTCCTAAATACAGCGCGATCTTACCCCCAATACCGGGAGAGACGAATCCTCGACGATCCGCTCACTGCCTCCATATGGCTCGGGACTGTACCCAACTAAAACCTGTTTGCACGACTCCTTTGAGCTGTGGTAGGGTAGTAATCAAAGCACAGTGGGAACCCACACGAGACAAATGACTATCTCAGGTCGACAGACTAACCTGTACACATGTCACCTGGGAACTGTTATCTGACGATATGTATAATACCAACTAGCATGTTCCCGGCGAGTCCTGTCCGGTGTACTCATAACCCAATGAGCACCTGTATACATCTTAGGTGAACCAACTGACACCAATGGCTTGTGAGACCGGCCACCGCCCCTCGTCGGGGTCTCGACTGTATACACTAGTCTACTCTGGAGTATCGATGCCCTGTCTCGAAACTCCCATGACTAGGGACACTTTAAGGATGTGCTTATAGACCCCAGCTCCCACGTATATGATCGCCATCATATTGCTGGCAGTCAAGCAAGAATCATATGGGCTCTATCAACATGCAATAATGAACTAAAGCATGTACACGATGATAAAGACAAAACAGATAGCATACTATCATCTCGAGCAAGACTGTACTACCGGTATAGGTCCTCCCTCAATTACTGCAATCACGTACCTGCGATCCAATAATTGATTTTGAGGGCACTATATCCAACATTAAGAAAACCAATTAGCCTAAGTTGGGTGTACAGAAGGTAATAAGTAAAGACAAAATAAAGTGATCAGAAAGAGGGCAAAGTAAATTGCGACTGCAATTATTCACGACCGAACCACGTATTTCATAGCCACTCCTAATTCACCTTTGTATTTCTTCAGAACACCCCGTATCACTACGAACATCCAATTCCATTGGATAAATCCATCGTATGGTTATATACGAACTCGAAGGAACGTTTTCGATGATGGATTCTGGTTCAGGAGAAATAGGAATAAGCTTTATTCGGTTATCTTTTATCCTTACCTTCTCCCAGGTTGCGAGTGCTCCTAGGATTAGGAGAGTACACCTATTATGCTTACTGGATAGTTTTCTTCCAAACCGTAGGCTGGTGCCGAACGGTAAGGAAGGAAGAAAACCACTTAGCCTAACGATGGTGTACAGAATGTAGTGAGTAAAGATAAATAAAGAGAATTGGTGAGATGGCAAGGAAATATACGGTTACAGTCATGAATCTGGATAATAGAAGAGGCATTACTAGGAATACCAGGATACCCCTTCGAAACATTTTGATGTTTCAGTTTCACTGTATATTGTTAATAGAAAACTGATTTCCTAATTAGCTCTTGCTCCGGAGTATGTATTTACCAGGTATGATTCTCACATCTGTATGGTTTTACAGATGATGTGTGGGAGTAAGTTATTGGGAATTAGGTGATCATCCTCATTATATCGGAATTCGTTGTAATTGGTGATATTTGAGGAAATCGCCTGGGTACAGTTTTCAACCTACGACGCACAGAGTTTGAGTTATTCAACTCAGGGGACTTTTATAAAGTATTGTATATTGTCCAGTGTCGATTAGGACAAAGGGGTTGGTCCTCATACTATATTCTGTTTACTTGTGACTTCTCAAGTTTTGGACAAGTGTTTCGTAGAAATACAAGGTCCAAGTTTGAGAAGTTATAGGTATAAGAATAAAGTAGAGAACCACATGTTGCAAGTATCGGGATTCTTCAAGGTGATCGAAGATGTAGATGCTTGTGTTTGGTATTCAGTTGATAGTAATGGTTTTGAGAACTTACTTCTCTTTCAGGTTACTCATAATTGGATGTACTCCTAAGTTGAGTAATGCTGATCGGCCTCTCTCCATCTAGTTGATATGCACTGGAGACAGCTGCATGATTTAAATCTGGTTCCAATTAAATCAGTGCCTCTATTTCTATATTGTATATAGAATGGTTCGTATCTTAACGATGTTAAGGTACGGGGAGTTGTCCAGCTTATGCTTAAAACCAGACTCAGGATAACTTAAAGCACGTTTCTGTAATGGCAGTTTGTGGGTTAACCCGGGCTTTGACGAAGGTTGACTTTCTACCATCTGGAAGATCAATAGTGATATTGTTCTTGACTCTCCACAGTTTTAGTAAAATGGACTTTTTCAGAAAACAGTAGTGGGAGTATGGTAGAACTGGAAGTGATTCCAGAACCGCAAACGATTATGGAAAATTTAATAGAACCTAAAGATTCAATCGGGATTGACATTCCATTAGCCACTCCGTAGATATGGTGGGTAGCCTCAGGCGCCCAAGAGGTACTTCGGTATTCTCAAGGACGGTGACAGGGAGGTTCTTGTTTACCCAGACTTGCCATTACTGTTGTTCCAGACTATGAGACCCGGCAGGAGGATGAGTATAGCGTCGTTCTAAAGTTTACTTTAGAAGTGCACGTGTATATGACTCTGCCAGAGGGTTGTCGTAGTCAGTGGAGCAGCAGAAGCGTAGTGGACAAGTAGCTTATGCCTATTTATAGACTAAAGCAGATATAGCAGAGATAGATCATCTATTTCTGGTGTGACGGTCATAGGTTTTGACTTCATCAGAATAGGGGATGGATCTATTAAGAAGGTAGTAGGGTATGATGTCCTGGTATTTGGATTACATACACAGAGTAGGAAGTGAAATTCCTATACTACGATCGGTTATACTGTGGTTTTCACACAGTGTTTTCTCCACATTAGTTGATATTAATCCAATCTTGGAGAAACGTTCGGAAGAAGTTTTAGAACATAAGTGGTTGTTCTAGGGATTTGATAACAGCAGCCTCCTTCGGGAGACGGTTATCATTCCAGGCTTCCAAGGTGACCTGGATGATAGAGTGACTGTCAGAGTTATAGTTTTCCCTCTGACAAGGGGCAGTAGTTTGGACAGGTGGTCCAAGCGGATACTGAGGGAGGCATGGTGCAGGATACTGATTAAATTCAGTTGACGATACAGTCTAAGAAGTTTGCTGGATTTGGAGTTCATTTATGAACTGGGTCCCATCAGATATCCAGACATATTCTAAGACAGGTATTACTCAATTCGGAAGATGGTTTTCTCAGCGAACTTGAGACAAAGAGAGACATAGAAGGAAACATCATGGCGGATCCACTCACTGAGGCTGTTTCTTGAAAGCATTAGTTTTACAAACGAGCTTTGTGAAACTGATTAGTAGAGGAGTTGGATGTTCGGTATCACACGAGCTGTGAGTACGCGACATCGCAATAATTAACCTTAAGTGCAAGTGGGAGATTGTTGGATATAGTGCCCTCAAAGTCAATTATTGGATCGCAGGTACATGATTGCAATGATTGAAGGAGGACCTATAACGGTAGGACAGTCTAGCTCGAGATGATAGTATGCTATCTGGTTTGTCTTTATCATCGTATACATGCTTTAGTTCACTAATGCATGTTGATAGAGCCCATAGGATTTTTACTTGACTGCCAGCAGTATGATGGCGATCATATACGTGGGAGCTGGGGTCTATAAGCACATCCTTAAAGTGTCCCTAGTCGTGGGAGTTTCGAGACAGGGCATCGATACTCCAGAGTAGACTAGTGTATACAGTCTAGACCCCGACGAGGGGCGGTGGCCGGTCTCACAAGCCATTGGTGTCAGTTGGTTCACCTAAGATGTATACAGGTGCTCATTGGGTTATGAGTACAACGGACAGGACTCGCCGGGAACATGCTAGTTGGTATTATACATATCGTCAGATAGCAGTCCCAGGTGACATGTGTACAGGTTAGTCTGTCGACCTGAGATCGTCATTTTTCTCGTGTGAGTTCCCACTGTGCTTTGATTACTACCCTACCACGGCTCAAAGGAGTCGTGCAAACAGGTTTTAGTTGGGTACAGTCCCGAGCCACATGGAGGCAGTGAGCGGATCGTCAGGGATTCGTCTCTCCCAGTATTGGGGGTGAGATCGCGCTGTGTTTAGGAGAGCCATTACACGAAATCCCTGGCCAGGGTAATCGAGATTTACTGGTAGGTATTCCAGTAGTATCTCAGGGTGTTCTGGGCTACTCTCCGACACGACTTATAGAGCTATTAGGGATCTGACGTTTACCAGCCCCCTAGGCCCGATATGCGATACTCATAGACGAACGGACCGGACTGTATGGATATTGTCACTGTCAGGCTCAGTAGGGTTTCTGGATGAGTTCGCTCGTCAGCTTCCCTTCCGATCAATACATAGGCAACCGTTACGTACAGCTAGTACCTCTGACGTGCTGGTGGTTATACCCAGCGCCAATGTATTGATGAGTCATTAGAGTCCCCCACAGACAGTTTCCCAAGTTCGGGCGAAACGTTGTAGAGGCCGTATGGATATATGGCGGGGTTCTATCATATCCGTGCACTTGTGCACGGATCAGGATCGGACGGATAATAATAGCGGGTTTTGGTTTAAACCGGATTCTAGTATTGTTGTGTAAGAATATTTTTGTCTCATTGCATTTGTATTCGGTCGGAATACAAATGCGGATATGTATTTACAGTTGAGGGTTAATCTCGTAATTCGTTACGGGATTGCTTTCAGTTGCCAGTTTTCTTTTCCAAAACATCACCATCCATGTTTAAATCATGTGAGCATTTTCCCTTTTTTCCCCTTGTTTTTTTTTCCTTCCATGCTTGCTCTGTGTGGGGAGGTGCTGCCGAGCACTGTTCTTGGGGCATGCTCTTTTAATGAGGCATGGGCACCCATTTGTTTTGTTTTGGGCTAAGTTTTTATTCTTGGGCTAAGTTTTTATTCCCTGGCAAAATATTCATGAGCATTGATTTGGCTTTGGAATTTCGAAATGGGATGCCCATAATTTCGATTGGGATTGGATGAGGCGGCATTTGGTGGCTGTGATGACTTGAGGGAGTGGGTGTGATTTTTTATAAGGCATGGGTCTTTGGTATGGTGTCCTGGGTGCTCTTTAATTGTTTTTGTATTTGGAAAGGATATTTTTGAGTGTGCTGTGCTTGATTGGTGAGGCATTATTATTTTAGCATGAATGATGAATTGAAAAGGTTGCTAGAAAAAAATACACACACCAACCCACTTGTAGAAATCCCCAGAGAGCACTTCTTTGGCGACCCCATTTTTTTGCATAGCATTCTCCCTTAGCCAAAATTCAATGCTCACTTCTTCATATCTCTAATGGCAACTTCACTCTTGAGACAATATATTCTACACTATCTCTACATCATTCTTGGACATATCGGCTGGCAAACTTCATGTCCGAGTTGCCTCGGTTCGAGACGGGAGCCCGTATAAAGATTCGAAGACATGGTGCCGTTTTGACGAGCGAGATCGGAGACCGAACTTCGTCGGCACAACAGCGAGGAGTTAGGAATGGGGATTGAAGACCGAAGGACACGGATCGATCGGTATAAAATTTCCTAACTCCTTTTACAGTTGCTAGTTTACGGTTAATGGAACGATCCGGGTTTTGGGTCGCGGTGGCGCCGGTTCCGTAAAAAGTTTTTTGTTCCGCATCCGGCGTCGGATTGACGGACGGGACGCCGCCGTGTCCCAATGATTAGTCAAAAATATTGCATCTTTTAACCGGCAATTTCCCTCTCATTCGCATTTATATAGAAGTGTTCGGCATTCATATTTCACATATTAGCAAAACTGTCGCAAAATATCAGATTGCATGTGTTAGACTCTAAAACCGGCACTATAAAGAAAATTGACTGCATTTCATGGCATCGCATCATCCCTATATTGCGCAACACTTGTTTTGAGATCTGTGCAGGAAAATCCAGAAGAGAGGCCAAAAAATTTACATGGTACCGATCAAACAATACGCCAACTCAAGGAATTGGAATCTGGTATTGATGTAAAGAGCATTCAGGAATTCAACACATCAGCTAAAGCTCCAAATATTAGCCCAAGATCACAGAAGAAGCCCCAAACCCCAAGGAGCCAACATGACCGTGGAACCGCGGCCGGAGCCGGCTTGCGCCGTGGTTCCACGGCGGATCTGCGACGTCAGCACCAAAGCTTTGCACCAAAATTCTTCATTCAGGGCCCACATTCAGCTCATGTACTTCAAGTTCCAGAAGACTCCAGAGGCTTCTGCCAGATCAGCAAACTAGGGTTTTCTAAGCTTAATTAATCCTAGCTTAAAACCTAAGCTAGCTCCTAACAAACTCTTTCTAGAAACTCCTCAACAAACTTTTGGAGGGAATTGTAATTTCAAACCTAGACCTAGGGTTTGGGAAGTCTATAAATAGAAGCCTAGACCTAGGGTTATAAAGAGGATCATCTTTAGCCAATCTAGAGCCATTCACTCTCTTTCTTCATCTTCTTCCACAAGTCTAGTGACAAGGCTTGTGTGAAACCCTAACCCTAATTCCAATCAAAAGCCAAGATTCCGAGTACCCAATCAAGCAAGAAGCCTTGCAACCTTTTATGAGCGGAGCCGATCTTCAACAGAGCAAGTGGTCCAAGCTGATCCGCGACTCACGGAGCCGAGCGACGCCAGATCGACAATTTAGTTCTTCCTCTTGTAGTTCTTGAGCGACTGTAATCAAATTTTTGATATAAATAAAAGGTGATATTCTTTTATCTTGTTTTCTTTAAATTCTTGCATCATGATTCGATCCAAATTTATAGTTGTAATTCTGGTTGTGATGTTTGAGTAATACTCCGCTCGTCGAGGAGTCGAGACGATCAATAGAATGATGATGTAACATATCTTAAATCGATTCTTGAATCCTACGAGTTTTGTAAACCCTAGCAAGTTCAAGAACCGACAACCCAATTCGTTGCGATGCTTTCTTGAATGATATCGCTCGAGATTGGGGAGTTACGATCGTTTCTTGAAATTGCTAGAGGCTAGAATGTGAATGATATCGATAAAAGAACAAGGGTTAAACGATGAGACCCTAGTTTCATGAGAAAGCCCTAACTCTCATCGATTATCATCGATCTAGTATCAATCCTTCGAAGGACAAGAACACGAAATCTTGAGATTACATCACGTCTATAGATCCGATCGATTCCTACGAGCCTCATTTAGATTCTTGACATTTGGTTGGAAATATCATCGAAACCCGATTCTTGATTGTTTATCTTTTTCTTGATTCTTGAATAGAATAGTGACACTTGAACAATTGATAAATCTTGAATCATGCTTTCTTTTCTTTTCGATTAACTTTTCAATTCAAACAAATCGAACATTGAAACGAATCGCACAATTCCTGTGGACGATCCGCACTCGCTTACGATCTACAACTGACACCGTAATTGATTGCGGTCAAATATAATTCTTTGATTGTGATTCTATACATTTTCTAATTACCGACACATAGAAACTTATTCGCTTTATTCGATTTACACAAACAAGAATTCTTTACAATCAAATGAAACCGTTATCAGGGATCATTTGAGTTGATTTACTTACACAGTCTCGAATTTTACGATAAATTAAATGGCGCCGTTGCCGGGGATCGCGCGCTAATTCGTTTCTTATTATAGTTTGAATTGAAAGATTTATGCTATTGTGATATTTGAGATCAAAATTCGTGCAAACCCTAAACGATTTATTGTGGTTCATTGCAAGGAGATCTGGAGATTGCTGGAAATTTGAAAAAAAAAATTGGGATATACCAGAGAGCAGAGGGAGTCTACAGAAGCTCCCTGGTGAATTTTGGTGGAGTGATCTCACCATTCAACCGCGTTTCCGCGGTGGGAGCCCCCTTATTGCGGCGGTTCCGCGGCTACCTGAAGGGATCACTGTACCATTTTTTCTCTGTAAGCTTCTTACCTTCTCCTCTCTCCTCGTTTTAGCTCCAACTAATAATTTTCTGCAGGTTTCTTTGCAAATAAATCGCAGCGCCGCAAAAGAAAAATTAAAATTGTGCGTGATTTTGTTTCTTGGTTGTTTGCATTCTAAATACGGAAATTAAGGGGCACGGCCAAATCCAAATTAGGTAGGGATTTCATTACCCTTCCTAGGCCCCAAAAATCGCAAAACTTGCATCCGCATTGACCTACATTAACTAAAAAATATCTAGAGATGACTCTAAGGACCGTCGCGCTCAATTAGGACAGAAGAAAGCCGTGGGTAATTCATTGCTTATCCGCGTTTTCTTGTGGTGTCTAAGGCGAGTGTGTCTAAGGCTAGTGGTTTTTAATTAGGCCCACTACTTACGTAGTGGAGTACCTTCCCACTTACCTGGCACTTATCCGGCCACGGGGGGACAAAGAGGCCGTGGAGGATTCTATCCTGCGACTTGTCTTTTGGCAGTTAGGAGCGGTCTAGAGCCGGACCTAGGTGACCACTAGATTCTAAGGTCTTTGTTGTTGCATTTGTTTTGTAGCATCATTTTTTCAAAAATCCATCCCTTTTTGCAAAGCAAACACCGCATTCATTCATACCCCTAATTATAAGTCAACGCCGCCACTTGTACTAACCCTTTTTAGTGCAAGATAGGCTGGACACGGGATTATAGTGCCCGTTTAGTCCGCGTACCTTTTATCGATTCCGAAGTCGGTATTTCTCCATTTACCTTTTCTTTACCCACTACCACACCCACACCGATGGATCCGAATCCATCGAACTTCTTTAACCCTAATCTGCCGCCGTCCGTTGGTGCGCAAAATCCACCCCGCATCTCTCTCCAGGAGAGGTGCTACCCTATTCGAGGTTCTCTTTCGACCTGCTTATCCACACCACCAGCCAATGGGGATAACTTTGAGATTAAGCCCCAGCATATCAATCTTTTACCCAAATTCCACGGACTCGAGACTGAGGACGCTTACGTTTTCATTACCAAATTTGAAAACGTATGCGCAATGATGGGTACGTCACAACCTTCAGTGGATGCTATGCGTCTACGACTTCTTCCATTTACTTTGTGCGATATAGCTGAGAAGTGGCTATATAACACTACCGCACACTCTATTACGAATTGGGAAGAATTCGTCGCTGCATTCCTTAAGAAATTTTACCCAATACAAAAGACAGCTCGAATCTGTAGCGAACTGAATCAATTTGCCCAGCTCCCTACTGAACCATTTTCAAAATGCTTTGAACGTTTCAAGGATCTATTGGTTCAGTGTCCTCATCACGACATCCCGAGATGGGAGCTTTGCCGAATCATTTATGAGGGCATTAACCCAAACACTAAACAGAGCCTTGAAAACATGTGTCAAAGTACTTTTATGACCAAAGATGATGGGGAAGTTTGGAAGTATTTAGAAGAGTTCGCTGAAAAATCACTACAGTGGGAGAGTGGAACCCAACCATTGAATAGGGGTGGCGTACACCAAATAGATGTGTCCATAGGTATTCGAGCTGAGATGGAAGCAATGCAAAAGAAGCTCGACGCTATGGAACACAAATTTGCAGCAGCATCCCTAAACCCAATGTCACTCCCCAAAACTGTTTGTGGGTGCTGTTCTGATCCGTCTCATTTAACGGAAGAATATCCATTAAACTCTGCGTTTCAAGGTCACGAGCATTCAAATGCCGCATTTCAAAGACCTCGAAATGATCCATATTCTTCCACGTACAATCAGGGTTGGAGGAATCACCCGAATTTTGCTTGGAACCAAAACCAATCTCAAAACACGGTTCCAAACACGAATAATTTTCAAAGGGCTCTTCCTCCACCACAGCAACCCCTTCAACTCACTCAGCACCCCTACCAGTCACAAAACTTCCAAAATCAGGTCAACACTCCTGCACAGTCTAATCCTATGACCTGTTCTGACGAGTTCTCTCAATTCACTCAAACCATGAAATCACTTTTGTCAAATTTCATAGAGGTTTCGGCTGAGGTTAGATCTTCCGTCGGTGAGATAAAGAAAAACTCAACGTCCCAAGCTGAAAGTATCAGAACGATGGAAGCTGAAATCGCACGACTTAAAGCCGAAATGAGTGCGAGAGAAAAAGGGAAACTTCCCTCTCAACCCCTACAGAATCCTGGGTATTACAATGTAAATGCCGTCACAACGTTGAGATCGGGAAGAGTGCTGAACAATCATGTTGGGGAAGAAGTTGATGATACTGAAAATCATATCAACGCCCCGGCTGAGACCTTTCCACACACACACACTTCTCCTTCTGATCCTTCTTCTTCTACCCTACCACCTTCTCGCGAGCCTATTCTCCATTTCCCACTAGGCTCGACACCTCAGTATAGCCCTTCTAGTTCTCCACAGACGGTCCCCACACCTCTTTTGGGATCTCGTCTACCCCCTCTTCCTTCTCCTATGATGGACCCGACGCTCATTGCGAAAGCACCTTACCCGAATCGGTTAAGGGGTAACAGAACGAGTCCTCATATGGAGAAAATAATAGAAATGTTCAAACAGGTTAACATAAACATCCCTCTCCTAGATGGGATTCAACAAGTCCCCGCTTATGCGAAAATTCTTAAGGACTTGTGCACTAGGAAGAGGAAGACTCAAGTGCCGAAGAAGGTCTTTATGTCTAATAATATCAGCACTGCTTTTATTCCCCAGCTACCAAAGAAACGTAAGGATCCAGGATGCCCTACGATATCGATTTCTATTGGGGGTAAAAACATAAATCGTGCTCTTTTAGACCTTGGCGCAAGTGTTAACCTACTTCCATATTCTGTATATGAGCAATTAGGGATTGGAGAGTTGAAACCTGCTCACTGCACTCTCCAAATGGCAGACCGTTCAATCACCAAACCAAGGGGTGAACTAGAGGATGTGTTGATAAAGGTCGGGGAATTTGTTTTCCCTGTAGACTTTATTGTACTCGATACACAGCCTGTAGCAAACCCCCGGGGCCAAATTCCGGTGATTCTGGGTCGTCCTTTCCTTGCCACTTCCAACGCTGTTATAAACTGTAGAAATGGTTCAATGAACTTATCATTTGGAAATATGACCATTGAACTAAATATCTACAAAGTTGGAAGTCAGCCATCAGAACCCTCTGCTTATATTCTAGATGTATGCTCTGTCCATGAGATCGCTCCCGATAGTTATGGAGCTGAGGATCTTTGCTTTTTAGATCTCGACGACATTACCACATCTCTGCTTGATCTTACAAATGATTTTAGTGAGGACACTTTTCCTACACTTGAGTCCTGCACTCCTGACTTTACTCCACCTGAGTCTGTATCTTTCACAGGCTCTGAGCTTCTTTGTAATTCCAAAAATCACTCGATGATCCCACCTTCTATTATTTCTCCGCCTGAATTAGATCTCAAAATTTTACCTTCTCATCTTAAATATGCTTATTTAGGAGAGAATGAGTCCTTACCGGTTATCATATCCGCTTCTCTTGCATCAGAGCAAGAGAATGCACTTTTATCGGTATTAAGATCTAATAAAGAGGCGTTTGGTTGGACCATGGCGGACATCAAAGGAATTAGTCCCTTGATAGTTGAACATCATATACATGTGATGGATGATGCCAGACCGACCCGACACCACAGAGACGGTTAAATCCCGTCATGAAGGAAGCGGTGATGAAAGAGATCGTCAAATGCCTAGATAATGGTATTATATACCCCATCTCCGATAGCCAATGGGTGAGTCCTATACATGTCGTCCCTAAGAAATCCGGCATCACTGTTATTACCAATGAGGCAAATGAGTTGATTCAGACACGCACCCAAACTGGGTGGCGTGTATGTATTGATTATAGAAAACTCAATGTTGCCACGAGAAAAGACCACTTTCCTCTACCATTCATTGATCAAATGCTGGAACGTTTAGCCGGACGAGAGTATTATTACTTTATGGACGGATACTCAGGCTATAATCAGGTCCCCATTGCCAAAAAGGAACAAGATAAAACCACTTTTACTTGTCCTTTTGGTACCTTTGCTTACAGTCGCATGCCCTTTGGGTTATGCAATGCTCCCGCTACCTTTCAGCGGTGTATGATGGGGATATTCTTTGATATGGTAGAGAATTTTCTAGAGATCTTTATGGACGATTTCTCGATTTTTGGAGACTCTTTTTCTGATTGCCTATCGAATCTTGACGCAGTTCTTACTCGTTGCAAAGAGAAGAACTTAACTTTGAACTGGGAAAAATGTCATTTCATGGTCCAAGAAGGAATTGTACTTGGACATGTTATTTCACATAAAGGCATTGAGGTTGACAGAGCTAAGATAGATGTCATTCAAAACCTACCTCATCCCAAAAGCGTCAAAGATATTCGATCTTTCCTTGACCATGCGGGCTTTTATAGGAGATTCATTAAGGACTTTAGCAAAATTGCTAGACCTTTAACTCTTCTCCTGGCCAAGGATACGACCTTCCACTTTGACTCGGACTGTGAGACAGATTTCGACTCACTTAAACACTCACTCACTTCAGCCCCCGTTCTATCGTCTCCAAATTGGGACTACCATTTTGAGCTGATGTGTGATGCATCCGACTTTGCAGTAGGTGCAGTCTTAGGACAGCACATTGAAAAGATACCACACGTGATCTACTATGCAAGTAAGACCCTGAACGATGCACAAATCAACTATACAACCACCGAGAAAGAGCTTTTAGCGGTTGTATTTGCATTAGAAAAATTCAGGCCTTACTTAATTGGCTCTCCTATAGTTGTGTACACTGACCATTCCGCCTTAAAACATCTTCTGGCGAAGAAAGATGCAAAAGGTCGACTAATACGTTGGATCCTTCTGTTACAAGAATTCGATCTTGTTATCAAAGATAAGAAAGGATGTGAAAACGTAGTAGCTGACCATCTTTCACGCATCATTTCTTCCCCTGTGACCCTGCCGATCAATGATTCGTTCCCTGATGAACAACTCTTGAACGTATCCGCTGAACCATGGTTCAGGGATATTGTGAACTATCTTGTCATGGGACTTATACCGAGCGATTGGTCAAAACAGGACAAATACCGTTTTCTATCCCAAGTAAAACACTTTTACTGGGATGATTCATATTTGTTTAAGTATTATCCTGATCAGATCATTCGCCGATGTGTCCCAAAAGAAGAGTTCAAGAGTGTTCTTTCTTTTTGTCATGATCAGGCCTGTGGGGGTCACTTCGGTCCTAAGAAGACAGCGAAAAAGGTTTTGCAATGTGGATTTTATTGGCCGACCTTATTCAAGGACGCATTTGAGCATTGCAAAACCTGTACACAGTGTCAGTACACGGGAGAATATCCCGGAGGAATGAAATGCCTCAGCAACCCATTCTGGTTGTTGAAATATTCGATGTTTGGGGCATTGATTTTATGGGTCCTTTTCCCAACTCCTTTGGGAATTTGTACATACTGCTGGCGGTTGATTATGTCTCAAAGTGGGTAGAAGCCATTCCATGTCGCACTAATGACAAGAAAGTTGTCATTAAGTTCTTAAAAGAGAATATCTTTTCACGATTTGGACACCCACGCGCTATTATTAGCGATAATGGGACACATTTCTGCAACAGATCTTTCGAGACTCTGATGAGAAAATACGCAATCAACCACCAACTTTCTACACCCTATCATCCCCAAACGAGCGGGCAGGCTGAGATCTCAAACAGACAAATCAAACTTATCCTGGAGAAAACTGTTGCTAAGAATAGAAAAGACTGGTCGACCAAACTGACGGATGCTCTTTGGGAATTCAGAACTGCATATAAAACCGACCTAGGGATGTCTCCATATAGGATAGTGTTTGGGAAGGCATGTCATTTACCCGTCGAGATAGAGCATAAAGCATTGTGGGCTATAAAGGAAATGAATTTTGATCTAAAGCAGGCCTGCAACTTTCGGAAGCTGCAACTTAATGAGCTAAGCGAACTCCGCGATGAAGCTTATGATAACGTTGTAATCATAAAGAATAGGACTAAGATTTTTCACGATAAAAACATTTTGAGGAAAACATTTTCACCTGGTCAACAAGTCCTTCTTTACGATTCACGATTACACCTTCACGCGGGTAAGCTCCGATCTCGGTGGAAGGGACCTTTTGTTGTGCGGTCTGTATACCCGCACGGGGCAGTAGAAGTAGAAAATGTTAAAAACGGCACATTTTTTAAAGTAAATGACATAGACTAAAGCCGTATTTTTCCACTGACCCCACGGAGGAGCTCTTGTTCTTACAAGAGCCAGTTTATTTGGATTAAAATTCCTCCATCTCACCTTCATATCCTGTATATCATTGCATCATGTTTTGAATGAAAATGAGTGAAAAGAATAAGTTTGGGGGAAGTTCTTCACTTATATATTTTGCCCCCACTAATAATTCCCCCCAGGCTTACAGTTGTTGTAGGTATAGCGATTGGCAACAGTGAGGACACTGTTGAAATCAAGTTTGGGGGAGGTTTGTGCTCATTGTTGCATCATTTGCATATCATCTGCATAAGCACAAAGCAATTTCTTTTAAAAATCTATAAAAATTTAAAAATTTTCAAAACCCACAAAAATTTAAAAAATTTCAAATATAAAAATATTTTAATATTTACATACTTTTTTTACATAAATAAGATAATAAAAGTTTAGATAGTGAACAATTACATCCATGAGATTAGAAAAAATTTAGAAAACTAAGAAAATTAGAAGTTTTCTTATACGAACTAGTAATAAGTAGTTATGAGCCGTTGTCCCAAGGGTTAGTAAGATGAAAGACGTCACTAATCTGAGGATAAAAATAAGTCTGAAAAATAGTTTCTATTCTGAAAGCCAAACATTTTTGAACGTTGCTACCCTGCTATTTACACTTACACACGTCTTGAAGCCTGGGATAGTAGAGGATAGCTTGAAATGCTCTTGTCTTAAAGCCGATGTATGAAGGAAATAAAAAAAAGGAAAAAAAAGTGAATAAAGAAAATATAAAGTGGTGAGAAAAATGGACACTGGTTTTGTTATCACCAAGGGCAATAAAAATGTATAGCGAGGGTGCCTTTTCACCTAGTGCCTTAAGGTCAACTGGTCTGGGAGTCACTGCTATGCCTTAGGTGGTGCAAGACGAGGAAAATACACCAAATAAGGAAGCACATGAGTAATCGGTCGGTTAGTACCTCAACAAGTATTAACGGTCGCATGAAAGTGTGTGAGCAAATTCAGCTAAATATTCATTAATTAAAAAGTACTGAGGCTGATGGGCAAGAGTATGATAGCTTGAATTGAATTCTCCGGATGTAGGGATGTCTTTACACACACACAGGGTGATATGATCGATATTTTGGAAGAAAGATAGGAATGAAGAATAAGACGATGTTTTATTGAGGGAGGACGTGATTTCTAACATCTTTTCATGACCATTAAGATAGAGCTCATGACAACCGAAAAGCTAGCTTTGTTGGAAACCCTAATTTTCAAGGCTTTTCTTTTACAATTCTTTTTAAATGTAATATTCATGATCTTTCTTTTATTATTGGATTTTGTGGGTGCAATCCGCTGAAAACCCTCAGGAGACAACACTCCTCCTCCTAGGGACACCTAGAGGTTTAAAGGGTTGTTGCACGTGCTCAGTGCAATCGTGTTGCCTACGAAAGTGTGCTAGTTAGTTTTTCTCTTTCTTTATTTTCTCCTTCTCTTTTTAATAAAATAGTTCGCTCGAGACGATCGAAATTAAGTTTGGGGGAATTTGATTAATCGAAAATATTGCATTTTTTAACCGGCAATTTCCCTCTCATTCGCATTCATATAGAAGTGTTCGGCATTCATATTTCACATATTAGAAAAACTGTCGCAAAATATCAGATTGCATGTGTTAGACTCTAAAACCGGCACTATAAAGGAAATTGACTGCATTTCATGGCATCGCATCAACCCTGTATTGCGCAACACTTGTTTTGAGATCTATGCCGGAAAATCCAGAAGAGAGGCCAAAAAATTTACATGGTACCGATCAAACAATACGCCAACTCAAGGAATTGGAATCTGGTATTGATGTAAAGAGCATTCAGGAATTCAACACATCAGCTAAAGCTCCAAATATTAGCCCAAGATCACAGAAGAAGCCCCAAACCCCAAGGAGCCAACATGGCCGCGGAACCGCGGCCGGAGCCGGCTTGCGCCGCGGTTCCGCGGCGGATCTGCGACGTCAGCACCAAAGCTTTGCACCAAAATTCTTCATTCAGGGCCCACATTCAGCTCATGTACTTCAAGTTCCAGAAGACTCCAGAGGCTTCTGCCAGATCAGCAAACTAGGGTTTTCTAAGCTTAATTAATCCTAGCTTAAAACCTAAGCTAGCTCCTAACAAACTCTTTCTAGAAACTCCTCAACAAACTTTTGGAGGGAATTGTAATTTCAAACCTAGACCTAGGGTTTGGGAAGTCTATAAATAGAAGTCTAGACCTAGGGTTATAAAGAGGATCATCTTTAGCCAATCTAGAGCCATTCACTCTCTTTCTTCATCTTCTTCCACAAATCTAGTGACAAGGCTTGTGTGAAACCCTAACCCTAATTCCAATCAAAAGCCAAGATTCCGAGTACCCAATCAAGCAAGAAGCCTTGCAACCTTTTATGAGCGGAGCCGATCTTCAACAGAGCAAGTGGTCCAAGCTGATCCGCGACTCACGGAGCCGAGCGACGCCAGATCGACAATTTAGTTCTTCCACTTGTAGTTCTTGAGCGTCTGTAATCAAATTGTTGATATAAATAAAAGGTGATATTCTTTTATCTTGTTTTCTTTAAATTTTTGCATCATAATTCGATCCAAATTTATAGTTGTAATTCTTGTTGTGATGTTTGAGTAATACTCCGCTCGTCGAGGAGTCGAGACGATCAATAGAATGATGATGTAACATATCTTAAATCGATTCTTGAATCCTACGAGTTTTGTAAACCCTAGCAAGTTCAAGAACCGACAACCCAATTCGTTGCGATGCTTTCTTGAATGATATCGCTCGAAATTGGGGAGTTACGATCGTTTCTTGAAATTGCTAGAGGCTAGAATGTGAATGATATCGATGAAAGAACAAGGGTTAAACGATGAGACCCTAGTTTCATGAGAAAGCCCTAACTCTCATCGATTATCATCGATCTAGTATCAATCCTTCGAAGGACAAGAACACGAAATCTTGAGATTACATCACGTCTATAGATCCGATCGATTCCTATGAGCCTCATTTAGATTCTTGACATTTGGTTGGAAATATCATCGAAACCCGATTCTTGATTGTTTATATTTTTCTTGATTCTTGAATAGAATAGTGACACTTGAACAATTGATAAATCTTGAATCATGCTTTCTTTTCTTTTCGATTAACTTTTCAATTCAAACAAATCGAACATTGAAACGAATCGCACAATCCCTGTGGACGATCCGCACTCGCTTACGATCTACAACTGACACCTAATTGATTGCGGTCAAATATAATTCTTTGATTGTGATTCTATACATTTTCTAATTACCGACACATAGAAACTTATTCGCTTTATTCTATTTACACAAACAAGAATTCTTTACAATCAAATGAAACCGTTATCAGGGATCATTTGAGTTGATTTACTTACACAGTCTCGAATTTTACGATCAATCACCCAACATTCATATGTGATATGGAAAGGGAAGAGCCTATTTCTTAAGTTTGTTAAGATTTGGGGTTGTCCGGCCTGTATCTAAAAGCAAAATCCGGACAAGCTCGAGGCAAAATCAGATCTATGGATGTTTTTTGGATATCCCAAGCATATGCAAGGGAATATCTTCTACCTAACCGAGGAATAAAAATGTTTTGTTTCTCAGCATGCCACCTTTGTGAAAGGGAATTTCTTGTAAAGAAATTAGTGGTCATGAGGTAGAACTGGAAAGAGTTCCAGCTATACAAACTGTAGCTGATGATTTGGTAGAACCAAAGTATTCAATAGTTTCCAACGAAGCTCAGCCTCTCCGCCGATCTAGTAGGGTTCCTCACCCACCTGAGAGATACTTCGGTTTTCTCTATGACAGTGGGAGCGAGGATTACATCATGAGATGATGACTCAACTAGTTTTCGAGCTGGCCATCAGGAGTGGGACTCTGTAAGAATGGCTGGATGCTTATCGATCTGAGATGGAATCCTTATACACCAACAAAATATGGACTTTGGTTGCTTTATCTGAAAGGTTAAATCCCCATCAGGAGCAAGTATATCTTAAGAAGATTACTTGGTATACATGGAAAAGTTGAGACTTTCAAAACTATGCTTAAGTCCATCCAGATCCTACTTGCCACGGCTACATACCATGACTACGATATCTGGCGGTTGGGTGTCATGACTGCTTTTCTAAATGATGATTTGGAAAAGAGCGTCTATAAGTACACATCCAGAGGGCTTCATAAACGGTGGGAGCAGTGGAAATGTGAGCAAGATATTTTATGTGATAAATTAGGCATCGCGGAGTTGGAACGTCTGTTTTGATGAAGTAGTCAAAGAGTTTGACTTCATCAAAATGGTAGATGAACCTTGTATATACAAAATGGTAGTAGAGAGTATGGTGATGATCCTCATAGAGTACGTGGATGACATACTCTTGATAGGAAAGGAGTTTCCTATGCTACGCTCGGTCAATCTCCTCTTATCACAATGATTCTCCATATAGGATCAAGTGATACCTCCTAAATCCTAGGTTTTATATCTATGAGATAGATCTAAATGGATGTTAGTATTCTCACTAGGTGTAGTGAGATGGTATCAATCGATCCTGGGAAGAATCACTGGAAAGGTTTCAGGGTGATAAGGACGACTGAATGTCAGTCGCAGGCATTGTCTTTACCCTCAGTGGAGGGACGGTATGTTGGAAGAATTCCAAGCTAGATACCGTGACTTACTAGATGATTAAAGGCAAGATACATCGTTACCAAACATGCTACCAAAAAGGCAGTCTGGATATAGATAATAGTTCATGAGATGAACTCAGTTCCTACCATTGTGTGACAATGGAGTTGTGACTTTTGCCAAGGAACCCTCGTCCCATCAGAAATCCAGATATAATTCTTAGGCAGTAACACCTGATCATGGAGATGGTTGATCTCTAGGGAGATCGAGGTTAGGAGAGTAGACACAGAGGACAACAGCGCGGATCCACTCACAAAGGCCTTTTTCCCAGTAGAGACTTTTATGGGATGGTTGAGCATGAGATACTTCAAACACAGCTAATTGTTGGGTATGTGATACCACAACAGATGGCCCTAGTGCAAGTGGAAGATTGTTAGTTATATGTATGCCCTAGAGACCATTACTGTACATATGATGTATATTGTAATGGACGCTTGGACATATAGGGAGGACTTTCTTGCTCGACATGATAGTATGCTATTTGGTTGTACTTTATCTTAACATGTACTCTGATTGTCTCTATGTTACATGTTGATAAAGCCTTTAGGATATGTACTCGACTACTGGGACTATGATGAGATCATACTAGTAGGGCCACGGTAGTCGACGAGTACATCCTATAACTGTTCCTAGTCGAGGGTGTATCGAGACAGGGCATCGATACACCAGAGTAGACTAGCGTATACGCATCTTGACCCATATGATGGGCGATGGATGATCCCATATCCATCGGTGTTTGACATCAAGGATGGTGTACGGGTGCTCAGTGGAGACTGGGTATACTGGACGGACTCGCCGAGAACTCCCAAATGGTATTATACTTCACGTCAGATGGCAGTTCTCCGGTGACACGGGTACAGAGTAGTCTGTTGACCCGAGATCGTCATAGAGTCTTGTGTGATTCCCACTGTGCTTTAATTTCCATCATACCACGTCTAAGAGGGCGTGCAAAAAGGTGGCTTTTGGGTACAGTCCCGAATCACATGGAGGCAATGAGCGATAGGAGGGGATTCGTCTCTCCCGGTATAGGGAGTTGATGTTGTGCTGTGTTCGATTGGCTATAACTGAAAATCTCTGGCCAGGGTTGCTAAGATTTACTGGTAAGTGTTATCAGCAGTTTCTCGAACAGTTATAGACCTCATATCGACACGACTTATCGAGCTACTGGGGTCTGACGTTTACCACCCCTAGGCGAGATATGTGACATATCAGACGACGAGACCGGACTGTACGGGAGTGTTACTGATTGGATTCGCAGGAGAATATACAGGCTTGCTTGTTGATCTTCTGATCGCTCAATACCTGGGTGGCTGTTACGTTTAGCTGACTGCTTGCAGTTTGTGGGTGTTTGATTCTCATCACCTACTGTTGGCGTATTGACGATTCTTTAAAGTCCTACACAGAGGTTTCTTGGCTCAGGCAAAACGGAGTAGGAGCATATATGTGATATGTGCGGGACCGAGAACAATACGTGTATGTGATACCGTATTAGATTCTCGCGATACGAGATATCGGCCGGGTATATGTGATATAGCCGGGTCATCGGATCAAGTGTTGATTCGATGAACTGATACAGATTATATTAGTCGGTTATATGCGATATAGCCGGATTGTCGGATCAAGTGTTGATTCGATAATTTAATGTATAATAATATATATGATATATTAAATTACATTAACTGATATAAGCTTACTAAAAGATTCTTTTTCTCACTCAGGTAATATATTGATATATATGCGATATATGTTAATTGTATTATTTTATTTTGTTAGAATAAATATTATATATGTGATATATAATATTGTAACATGATGTGGTTATTAATGCAACATGATTGGTGGAGATTAAACATGGTTAAGGTTTGATTTGGGTTAAGCTTTTCTAGAAGTTTCTAGAAGGTTTTGTTTTGTTTTGTGCAAAGATATTTGTGTTGATATTTTTAAGTGACTCATCTTTAACTCAACCCAAACCCTAGCCCTAGTTAAATATCTACAAAGGTTACATTGACCATGGTTGCATTTCTAACCTTATCATAACTTTTATTATTCATCACAAAAGGATTACTATTCTTCTTCTTCTTCTTCCTTGATACAAAGCTTTCTTGCTTTGCTTTTTGTGATGAAAAGGAGTGAGAATAAGAAAACAAATGAGAGCAAAAAATCCTATTTCATCATCCTCATCTACCCTTGCCATTTAGATGAGGGTGTTCCCTTCATTTTGTGAGTGAGAGCTTGTGCTAATGAAACTTCAAGGTAGATCATCTTTGTTATCGAAGATCGGAAGCAAGCTTGCATCTTTCTCTTCGTGGAGCCTCTCGAGAGTCCGGAACTTGATGATCGTAGCGAAGGGAGCACAACACGGAGCTTATGAAGTGAAGGACCGGATCTACAAAGGTTGTAATCTCTCTCACTTAGTGTTAAAGTGTTTAACATGCTTGTTTTCGCCTAAACTCTAGTATAAAGATCTTGTTTAGGGTTGTTCGGCACGGATAAATTTTAAATCGGGCATTGTTGATGCCTTATAGACCCTTGTGAGAGTGCCTAGTAACCCTACAATGTTAAATCTACTCACCGTCCATCTTGAGCTAGGTAAATCCAACCACTTGTTTTCCCCCCTTGCAGCGTCCGAAGTCCTCGCCTGCGATCCTATTATCACATAACACAATAACGCGTGGATTAGCGAACTACCCAACAATATACGAACATGATGCCAATTAATGAATCGGTTCCCCCAAGCTACAAGGGTTCGCTTAGCGGCTAAACGCGTACAGCGGCATCTCCAAAATAGATCCACGGCTGCAAGCTACCAGAAACACTTAAACTACGTCGGATTAATCGTATCGCATTTTGTCGAAACACTAAAAACTAGCTAAGTGGTCCCAGATTTTGCTACTCAAACAATTAGTGAAAGTTGCAAGTTCCACGAGACTACAAACAACCCCAGAGACCCCACGACCAAGACTCGAGACCCCAGTCCCCAATGTGGCCGCAATTTGCGGCCAGAAGCAATATATTTGCGGCCAAGTTCAAATGGAATGGGCTCAGGTTTTTATGGTGGGTTCTAGGCCTCTAAACTAGGTCTCTGTGATGGCAACTTCTCAAACAACAAGCTGGTTCGATAGCAGATTCACCCGAGGCACAACACTTTACCAAAATACGATATTTGCGCAAAAACTATAATTTTAGTGTTGTAAACAGCAACTAATAAATAACACAACATCTTAAAAGCCTAGTTAACAGTTAGAGATCACTACCTTACCAAACATGCTCAAAAACCCTAGCTTTTCATGCTCCAAGTCATCTCTAAAGGCTTAACTTGACTTTGTGAGGGTTTTAATGAAGTTTAGTGAAGATTAGGCTTGGGTTTTAGTGAAGAACAAGATAGGTTTCAGTTTTGAGGAAAGGAATGAGAAGGAGAATAATTGAGAATGAGAGAGTGAGGTGAGAAGGAGGGAATGTATGAGTGAAGGATGAGGGAAATGAGGGTGTGGGGTTAGGAGTGAGCCATGTCCTTTCTCTCTCCTCATTAATGCTCCCATGCTTGCCCCATGCCTCATCATCCTTCATTTTTCAAACCCCCCCCTCTCTCTTAAGTCAAAAGTGTAGGGTTCCTAGGCACCCTAATGAGGTCTCACAAGGCATCAACCATGCCAAATTCAAATTTTAACGGTGCCGAGAAACCCTAGAACGGATCGTTGGCTAGATTTCAAGGCGAAAAAGCAAACTAGTTAACATCTTAACATAAAGGAAACGGAAATACAACCTTTGTAGATCCGGTGCTCCACCTCCATAGCTCCGCAACGAAGTCCCCTCGCTGTCCAAATGAATTCCCGGGCTCTAGCGTCGGCTTCGTCGGAGAAATTGCGAGCTAGGTCGTCGATGTCCATGCCGAAGATGATCTACGTCGAGGCATCGCTAGATCAAGCTCCACCTTCACCAAGCCATGAAAACTTGTGAAGGAAACACACTCTACTACTTGGCAAGAGGTAGAGGATGAAGAAATAGGAAGTGAGTAGACTTTAGTTTTGGATTTCTCACTAGTTTTCATCACTTGCCATTGGAGTAGCAAGCTTTCTTCCATGGAAGAAGATGAAGAAGAAGAAGAAGAATCTTATGATAAGTTAAAAGAAAATAATACTTATCATATAATAAACCATGGTCAAGTGTAGAGAACTAACTAAGGTTATGTGAATGGTTAGGGTTAAAAGAACAAGACAAAATGGTCAATTGGTCAAAGCTTCATGAAGCTTCAAAAAGCTTCATGAAAGAAAAGAAAGAAAGAAACCATTTTGCTTTTTCTTTTTATGCTTTTATTAATATCCAAAATGAATAAACAAATAATAAAATGAAAAAGCAAAACCCTAATCATTAAGGTAACCATGGTTCAATTCTATACACTTAACCAAAGAAGCATGTATCATCAAACATGATACAAACATGTGCACAAAAGTATATCACATATACAACTTGCACATATCAAGTGAGAAATACCATTTAAAGTGAACCAATACTAGTTAATGCAGAGTAATATATCAAATATATAATTATGCATTAAATCATTAAATCAACACTTGATTTAACGATCCGGTCATATCGCATATAACCGACTAATATTAACAGTAACAATTTATCGAATCAACACTTGATCCGATAACCCGGCTATATTGCATATAACCGATCAATGTCACATTTCGCCAGAATCGAATACAGTATCACATACTGGTATCATTCTCGGTCCCGCACATATCTCATATGCGCTCCTATTTCGTTTCGCTTGAGCCAGGAAACCTCTGTGTAGGACTCTAAAGACTCGTCAATACGCCGGCAGCGGGTGATGATCATATCAAACACCCACAAGCCGCAAGCGGTCTGCTAAACGTAACGGCCACCCGGGTATTGAGCGATCAGAAGATCGACGAGCAAGCCCGCTCACACTCCTGTGAATCCAACCAGTAACACTACCGTACAGTCCGGTCTGATCGTCTGATATGTCGCATATCTCACCTAGGGGTGGTAAACGTCAGACCCCAATAGCTCGATAAGTCGTGATGATATGAGGTCTATAACAATTCGAGAAACTACTGGTAACACTTACCAGTAAATCTCAGCAACCCTGGCCAGGGATTTCCTGTTATAGCCAATCGAACACAGCGCAACATCAACCCCCTATACCGGGAGAGACGAATCCCCTCCTATCGCTCATTGCCTCCATGTGACTCGGGACTGTACCCAAAAACCACCGTTTTGCACGCCCTCTTGGACGTGGTAAGATGGAAATCAAAGCACAGTGGGAACCACACAAGACTCTATGACGATCTCGGGTCAACAGACTACTCTGTACCAGTGTCACCAGAGAACTGCCATCTGACGTGAGGTATAATACCATCTGGGAGTTCTCGGCGAGTCCGTCCAGTGTACCCAGTCTCTACTGAGCACCCGTATATCATCTCTGATGTCAAACACCAATGGATATGGGATCATCCATCGCCCATCTGTATGGGTCGAGAAGGTACACGCTAGTCTACTCTGGTATATCGATGCCCCGTCTCGATACACCCTCGACTAGGGACTTTGAAGGATGTACTTATGGACTACCATCCCCACTAGTATGATCCGCATCATAGTCCAGGTAGTCAAGTACACATCCTAAGGGCTTTACCAACATGTAACAGAGAGACAATCAGTATACACGTTAAGGTAAAGAGCAACTAGATAGCATACTATCATGTCGAGCAAGAAAGTCCTCCCTATATATGTCCCAGCATCCACTACAATATACATCCTATGTATAGCAATGGCCTTTAGGGCATACATATAACCAACAATCTCCCACTTGCACTAGGGCCATCTGTAGCAGTGGTTGTAGTATCCCATACTCAACCATCCCATAAAAATCTCTCTCTGGGAACAGGCCTTTGTGAGTGGATCCGCTGTGTTGTCCTCTGAGTCTACTCTCCTAACCTCGATCCCTTGGAGATCAAGCATCTCCATGATCAGGTGACACTGCCTTAGAATATGTCTGGATCACTGATGGGACCGTCGTTCCTTGGCATAAGCCACAACTCCATTGTCTCACAATGGCAGGAACGAAGTTCATCTCATGAACTAATATACACCCAAACAGCCTCTTTGGTAGCATCTTAAGTAGCGATGTATCGAGCCTTTATCGTCTAGTATGCCACGGTATCTAGCTTGGAACTTTTCCAACATACCGCCCTTTTACTGAGGGTAAAGACAATGCCTGTGACTGACATTCAGTCGTCTTTATCACCCTGGAACACTTCCAGTGATTCTTCCCAGGATCAATTGATACCATCTCACTACAGCTAGTGAGTATTCTAACATCCACTTGGATCTATCTCATAGGTCCAAAACCCAGGATTTAGTAGGTATCACTTTGATCCTATGTGGAGAATCATTGTGATAACCAGAGATTGACCGAGCGTAGCATAGGAAACTCCTTCCCTATCAAGAGTATGTCATCCACGTACTCTACGAGGATCGTCACCATACTCCCTACTACCTTTTTGTATATACAAGGTTCATCTACCATTTTGATGATGTCAAACTCTTTGACTAATTCATCAAAACAGACGTTCCAACTCCGCGATGCCTGCTTTATCCTATAAAACATCTTACACACGTTTCCGCTGCTCCCACTGTCTACGAGGCCCTCTGGCTGTGTACTTATAGACTCCCTCTTCTAAAACATCATTTAGAAAAGCTGTCACGACGCCCAACCGCCAGATATCGTAGTCATGGTATGTAGCCGTGGCAAGTAGAATCTGGATGGACTTAAGCATAGCTACTTGAAAAGGTTTCATCATTCTCCACGCCTGGTCGATGACGAAAAGCTTTAACAAGTCTAGCTTTGAAAGTCTCAACTTTCCCATCTACACCAAGTAATCTTCTCAAGATATACTTGCTCCTGATGGGGATTTAACCCTTCAGATATAGCAACCAAAGTCCATACTTTGTTGGTGTATAAGGATTCCATCTCAGATCGCTAAGCATCCAGCCATTCTTAAAGAGTCCTACTCTTGATGGCCAGCTCGAAACTAGTTGGGTCATCATCTCATGACGCAGTCCTCGCTCCCACTGTTATAGAGAAACCGAAATATCTCTCAGGTGGGTGAGGAACCTTACTAGATCGGCGGAGAGGCTGAGGTTCGTTGGTAACTATTGAATCCTTTGGTTTTATCAAATCATCTGCTGTAGTTTGCATAGCTGGAACCTTTCCAGTTCTACATAACTAACCTTGCCTCGAGTTTGTCCGGATTTTGCTTTTAGACATAGGCCGGACAACCCCAAATCTTAACTAACTTAAGATATGGGCTTTTCCCTTTCCATATCACATATGAAGTGGTAGGCACTGATTCGATTCGAACCCTATTCAATAGGTATGCAACTTCATAAGTGCATAACTCCCAAAAAGGAAATAGGAAACTCAGTAGTACTCATCATAGAGCACACCTTATCATATAGGGTGAGATTGCTCCATCCCGATATACCATCGTGCTATGGTGTATACGGAGGAGTAAAGCTAAGAGAGAATCTCATTCTCCTTTAGAATAATCCAGGATTTCCGTGATCAAGTATTCTCCTCCTCGATCTCATCAAAGGACATAATACTTATACCCGTGTTGGTTCTCTACTTCTAACTTATATTCTGTGAATATCTCAAAAGGTTCGGACTTGTGTTTCAACAGGAACATAGGTCTGAATCTCGAAAGATCATCAGAGAATGTAATGAAGTACAAGGAACCGGTCTTGGCATATGTAGACAGGGGACCTTACATACATCAACATGTATCATCCCAAGAGTTCATTAACTCTTTCTCTGTTTCCAATAAACGGAGCTATGGTCATCTTATCTTTGTGACATGACTGGCGAGTTTCACAAGATGTAAATTCAAACTGATTTAAATATGCATCTATATGTAACTCTAGCTAGTCGGGTCACATTGATCTGACCTAGTCTACAATGCCTCAAGAAGAATTCGTTCATTTCTGAACTCTTCCTCTTGTGTGTGATCCGTATACTAAGAACTGTACTTTGATTTAGAACATCAACGCTTTTAGATAACGTGCCTGAACCGATCAACTTTTGATATAGGAAATGTTCAAAACATTATCCAACAATACAAAATTATATCCTTTCTTTACTAATAAAGAGATTGATATGATTTTGTATATCAGGTTCGGTATCTAACAACATTCGTTCAGAATCAATGTATTGGTAATACAGGGTGACAGTGACCAACAGACTTGGCTGCAACACTTGCCCCGTTTTCTGCCTTATGAAACTTATCACCCGTTCTCAGTTCTCTACCTTTCTGTAGCCCTATGTAACAGATTACATATCTGGGATCCTGATCTGGTATCACATACCCAGGACGTAAAGGATACTGAGAAACAGTTCTCTGTAATGAACACACCCGAAGATGATGCATCAGCATGCACTCTCTTCGTTTGGGCGGCACGGGAATTCTGGTATTCCCCAATTTCCTGCTCTGTCTTATAACAATTATAAGTTGGAGCGGGACCAACGTTCCCCAGCTCAGTATAACAAGCGGGTTTGGTCAATAATCCGTATTATTATCTTGATTAAGGCGTGATATGGTCGCTACCAGGAGAGAGAGAAGAAAACACTCAGCGTGCGCTCTTGCAAAAATAGATTGGTTATTAGTTTATCTAATCAGGATGGCTCCCACTGCTTTTTATTAAATCTTCCTTCAAACCCTAAAAGGAAAGACTAGCCGGGATTAATTACACACCACAAGTTCGCCAATCTTTCAGCCAGGCCAGTGTCGGTACTTTGAGGGAGCTCCCCCGTGCTTTCGCACGAACCTAATTAATGTAAACCTCGTTTTCCCAGAGGCGTAACCTCGTTAACACCTTTCTAGACACCTACTTGATCGGCTAATTGTAATGTGTAAAATTCTCCCAGGAGTAACTCTTACTCGCAGCGGGTATCGGGATCCAACTATCTCATAGAAGGTATGCAATCTCATTGCAAATTTCAACACTTGAAATTCCCGATAATATTTTGCCCCTAGCAGCTATATGACCTTAACATAGTCAACAAATCATAAGTGCTAGTCAAGTTCAACCCGTCATTTCCCGATTGAATTAAACCCACCCGCACGACCCTTAACATAGTCAACAAAGTCGCACGACTACCCTAATCCAATCACATCATATGCTTATGCAGATAAGCACTAATTAGCTACCGCACACTACGCCTTAACATAGTCAACAAACGTAGCACGAATACTAACTAGTACTTATCTGAAATGACGGAGGGCTACGACAGGTTTTTCTGAAAACCTATTGCGTAATGAACTTGATATCGTTGTAGAATCAAATGATTTTAAAATGGAGTGCTTTTGAGGTTTTTCTAGTTTTGCTAAAGGAGTCACTCCCGGTGAAGGGATCGTCGGTCCTTTTCTCGTCGAATGAGGTGCGGGATATATCATATATATCACTGTGCAAAGCAAAAACTCTTAAAAGCAATCAAAAGACAAACCGAGTGTGTAGCATCTGCCAGTTATTGCTAAAGGAGTCACTCCCGGTGAAGGGATCTCGGTCCTTTCCTTATCGAATAAGGTGCAGGATATATCAAATATACCGCTGTGCAAAGCAAGAACTGTAGCTACCTGTTTTATTTTGAAATTCGATTCTACAACATCTTAGGTTTCTTTTATTTCATTAATCACATTAATGAAGTCCCATCATTTAAGTACCTAAACATCACAGATAAATACGACGTACGCTTATGCCATCCGCATTCGCCTCGATGTCCCCTCGTGCACCGTTAGGTTAGGTAACTAACGGCAGAGCGGGCAGGGCTAGCGCGGGTGTAAAACATAAGTAACGTCTATATAATATATCATATATACTATATACTGTATCTGTAATACCCGGTTCTTTTATATACACTTAAATCCGTATTTCTCTTTAAATTATAAAGTTTGTTATTTTTTTATATTTAATTATTTTAAAGAAACTCCATCAAACCCAATACCACTTTCCCTTTTATAATATATTCACTCAACCCATTTCCTTTATTAAAATTTAACCCAGCCCATTCCTTTTTAATTTAATTTCTTTATTAACACCAAACCCTAAATCCAATATTTACCCTAAACCAAAACCCCAAGACATTCTCTTATATTCGTTTTCCTTTTTTCTGTTCTTTCAGTCCAAACTTTTCACAGCCCGGCCCCCTCCCTTTTTCATTTATTCTTGGTTTTTCCGTTTAAATCCAGCAGCCCCATTATTTCTATTATGTTCATTCCCTTACTATTTTCCCCAAGCCGTCACTATTTTTCCAGCCCGTTACTTTTAACCCCAAGCCGTCATTTTTCTCATTTTATTCTTTGATTTTCCATTCATAGCCCGTCCCCATTCAATTTGTTTTTCCCAATTTTTCTAGCAGCCTAAATTCCCTCAGCACAATCAAAAAAAAAAAAGAAAGTCCTTACTAAATTTTTCCCCAGCCGTTTCATCTCAGCCTACATAAAATTTTTCCCCAAATAAATTCTCTAAATCATTTAGCCTCAGCCCGCTGCCCTCAGCCCACTCTTGTTATTTTTAAATAAATCCCTTATATAAATTCCCGGCCATTTCTCCCATCATCAGCCCACACCTTACTGTAAAATGATTCTTCAATTATTCTTATAGCCCGGTCCAATTTTCTTTTTCTATTTAATTTCTGCAAGCCCAGCCCACCAAGCCCGCGTCCTCTCTCTCCACGCCCGCGCCCGCTTCCTCCTTACCCGACCCGACTCCCACTCCTGTTCATCTTCCTTCAATTTTTTCCAACGGCTAGCCCCTTCTCCCGCGCGCGTTTCCTCCGCCGCGCTCCTCGCCTCCGCCGTCGCCCTCTCTCGCGCGAGCGTTACCCACGACGAGCGCGTTTTTCCCCACGACCCTCTCTCCTCTACCCACCACTCTCTCTCGATCCCTCATTCTCCCCCACGTTCACCCCAGAAAACCCCCTGCCTCGAGCCCCCACTGCCTTCATCACTCCGCCGTCAACGCCGACGACAACGAACCCCTCCTCGACTTCAACCTCCCCTCTCTCTCACGAGAAAACTCCGACCACCTACACCTCCTCTCCATCCCCAAGAACCCAACAGCCAACTCCAAACTCCCGAGCACCCCAGACCAACTCAAGAAATCCCTCTGTCGTCACCGGAAAACTTCACCGTCCCATCACCCGACATCACCGACCCCACCACGACCTCCACACCCTCTCACATGCTTCATCTCCCTCTCCATTCCCGAGCTCCCCAACCTCCGATCACTTCTCCTCTCCCCTGTGCTTTCTCTCTCTCTCTCTCTTCTCACTATCTTTCCCTCTTTCTCTCTCTAACTCTCAGTTTCTCTCTCCCTCTCCATTTTCTCTGTCTCTCACCCCTCTGTTTTCTCACTCTCCCTCGCTTCCCCTCTCTCCCTCTGTTCACGATCTCTCTCTCTCTCTCAATCTCTCAATCTCTCTCATTCTCTGTTCCTCTCTCTCTCTCTCTCTTTCTCTCTCTCACTCTTTATTTCTCTGTTCTCTCTCATCTTGATCCTACACCTCTCTGCAACTCCGGCCATCGATTGGGATCGTTGCTGTCGTCCGAAGCTGCCCCGTCTCCACCTCCGAGCCAAGCTCCATCGAGTCGAGCCCCACGACACAAGCCTAAGCCTAGCTAAACCTCGTCGTGGCCTTGTTAGTCACCATCGTGCTGTTATCACTGCCGAGCATCGTTAAGACGTTCCCAGACAAGTATTCTACTTGCTTACATGCTATTTACCTAAATTACAAATGTTAAATATATGGAATTATAATGTTACAAGTTTAAAACTATCATGTGCCGTAACTGTTCGATACTTGTTCCCTTAGGAAAACATTATCTAATTTGACGGAACTCACTGGTGTAGGTTGGCCCGAAGGGCTGTGAACATAGTGTGTGAATTTTTGTTGGATGTTGTAATCGATAATGACTAAAACAACTACCCCCAAGTTTAATCGTAAAACCGTAATCCTGTTGTATCTGAAAACCGTTAAATTCACCATAAATCATATACATATTAGAATGGTGCGTTCGAGGGCTCAAATCGAAGCTAACTCGATGAACTTTAATCCTATACCAGTTTCCAGACATTTCTATATTTAAACTGTGATGATATTCGGATCGGAGTGCGACTCTGGACTGCAGTCCAGAGCGACTCCAGTAGTTGGTTACTGTTTCATAATGGGTATCACAGGATTTTCCTTAACTCGTAGGTTGCGGAACTCTGCTGTTCACTATAGATAAATCTATTATCTAGACAACACAATTGGTTTTATTCTGTTTCGTTACCGTTTGATATTTAATCGGTAATTTAATATATCGGAACACATAACGGTCCCAAACAGAATCAGATATGACATATTAGTGTTAAACAGATTATAACTCCTAACGTACAAACGCGATTGAAGATCCGTTTGTTGCGTTGAAAACTTTACTAAAAACCCTAGAATTCATCCAACTGTAGCGTCGCTAAATTATGATCCCAACTGGGGTTAAAATGCGTTGCGAAATGGATTCCTGATTCTGAAACCGGATTTCCAGCCGCGTGCGCTTGAAATGAAACAGTTATAACTAATGATCCTGAAACCCGATTGGCTTGAAACTAAATTCTATGGATGGACAACTGAACATACTAATTACAACCTGTTTATCATTTCGCCAAATTATATACGTATGTTTCATGATAAATCGTGCAAGTGAAAGAATGCTGTTTCATAACATCCTCATCACGTTTATATACTTGTTCACGCATCATATCATACCCATATTATCGTATTGATAACCTAGTGGCATCGTGCATTTACCCAGTGTTAGATTTTAGTGGTGATTGTGGCAAGTACGTCAGTGTTCGTGTATCCGTGATTAAGTGAAAGTGATACGTACTTGTACACAATCAGTGTCCCTATTGTTCTATTGCATTGTCGACGTCTGTGGGATGCGTGTACGTGTGACTATAAGTGGTATGGGACACTTATGGACGCACTTGCACGGGTGTTACAGATAAGGCATCCGACACTGCCATTTATCTTAGGTATTAGTCGGGACGTGCTTGATGGAGGTCCTGCCTCCAGTTCTCGCGCAGACTTGTCACGGATCGATTAGTACTTAGGGTGATGGTTAGCGTTTGATGTAGACCACGGGATGTGGGGTAGTTTAAGTGTGAGTTCAACAGAATCTCGGGAGTCCCATGCCGGCTTATATATTTAGGGAGTTATATGGAGATTTACAGGGTACGTGATATATACACCGTGATATTCTTGTTACATGTTGGGCCCGTGGTCCCTTGCCCTTGGGTTCTACCCTTGGGTGGAAGACACTCACGAGTGGTTGACTCTCACACTTGGACTGACGATAGGCTTAATGACCTGTACAGTGAGACTTAGAGACTGATAGGGATACTGGCATTTTATTCATGATATACTGTGTTGCATACGAGACATATCGTTATACAGCTTTACTGTTCCGCTGCTTTGATTACTGCGCATTCATATTCTTGCTATCGTTGATTTACTGTTATTCATTTCCATTACCACTGTTAGAATTATCACTTTATTTTATATATATATATATATATTTGCTATTGTGTCGCTCTGACGACCTGAGTATGCATGCTCAGTGTGAGGAGAAGATTTAGCTTGGATCAGAACTAGACGAGCATCACCGACTTCTTGACTTGCTACTCCGAGTTACTTTCGTTTGTCCACTTCAGGTCAGTTTATATTGTTGTACCTTTCAGTTACTGCATTTCTCATTACCTGCGCATCGTTTACTGTTTACCATGATAAACTAGAAGCCGAAGTGTGACTACGGCAGGACATTTCCTTGACCGTAGGAGCATGGCTGGCCTTGTCTACCCCTCGTATTCCGTATTTTGGGAAGCGGGGCGTGACAGTATCTATCAAAGAACATCACATGATCACATCATAGATATCGCAGCAGAAGAAACATATGAAATATTGGATATACTAGGACGTCCGTGTTTTCAATACGAGCTAGTATAAAACACGGATTCCACTGTCGCGATGAATAGCCAAACCCACACCCCTAGACCCCTACGAGAGCGGCAAGCAACCCTACCAATTCTGGAGTTAGGAGACCCGGACTCGACTCCTCGAGTTGGTCTCCCACTGGACTCCAGAACCCGGTTACTTGTGCTCCCCTCCTTGGGTCTATCCTAGTGCGGAAAAGTAAATAATATACAAAGGGTGACAACTTCCGCAACCTGGAAGTGCCCCAATAAAAGAATATTACATACAAGTTTTTACATGAATGAAAATGAAAACACTCATCTCACATAAAAACCCCCAGCTATTCAAACACGACGATCCAATATAACATATCCAGCAACACATAACATCACATGTCATCAACGTAAGTAAATATGCGCATCCCAATTGTCGTTGACATATAGCAACGAAACCGGCGATATCACATATTACACTTACGGTCACAGAAAAGAAAGTGTAAAACTACAACAGTTGGAATCCGCAATCTCTTTAGACATTACATGCCTAATCAAATGAATTCTTTAGACATCGCATGCCTAACAATTATAAACCCCGCATTTTAGTCTCATTATCGAAAACTCTTTTCAATATCAAGTCAGGCAATTCAACAAGATTTCCGACATTTTGATCGAATGCTCGTCGCAAACTTCAGTAGGCAGCTGCACCCCCGATGCCGTCGACGAAGTGCACCAAGGCGGAACACCGCTGCCGCGAGCACCCGAACGGATGCATTCGGCGACGGGGTTCTCCTACAGTCACTTGGTCGGGGCTATGGAGTGAGGCTGTCTATTAAGTTTACCCGGCGAGTATCCGCGTACGCTACGTGATTGCGACGGACTTTTGATCACATCAAAATTCCGTGGCAACCGATCAATTGAGACTAAACTGCTATGTTTATAACATTCATTCAGTTATCTCATAACTACTTGTGAATTCGAATTATTGTATCCCATTCCAGATAAACAGAAAATGTTAAACTTTCCGATCGAACAGTCAAACACCCAAGTTTTCCCGATACTGATCAACACATGAAACAAGTCTAAAAACATTCAGTTCGTGCCTCAGTACCAACGGTCCAGCCGTAGAAGGGTCAAGCCAACGCCTCACATGTGGCACGCCGTACTGCCCCAAAGCCGAAGGTTCAAAGGGCAGTTCAAGACGGTCACATAATCGAGTTAAGATTTGTTGTCTTCTAGAGGGTCCATCGAGTTACTTGCACTACTTAGAACGTCTTTAAACCACGGAAAAATCCAACAATTGGAAATTTCCCGACAGGGGAAAAATTGGGTATTTATATCCGGTCGAACTTTTTAACATATTTTAAAATTTATCCGGAAAGCCACACAGACAAAATTTGATACTCCGATCGAAACACCAAATCCCCAAAACAATCCTAGAAAATTAAACTCTTGAATAAATATTAAAAAATCCCAGAAAATCCAGCACCCGAAACCATGAATTACTGTACAAAAATTATAGGACAATACAATAATACGGCCGCGGAACCGCCGCATAAGCAGGGCTTATGCCGCGGTTCCGCCGCGTTCTGGAAGCTTCAATGGAAAAATTTTGTATCGTAATTCTTAGTTTTTCCTGCTGAATTTTTTACGAATTTTTAATTTGGAAAAATCCACGTTTTCAGAAAACGTCCAGAGAGCACATTTGAGTTGGGGTTTCGGGTTCGTTCGGGTTTCAAACTTTGTCTGGACTTCGCCTAAGGCTCTAGCTAGGCTCTGATACCACTGTAGGGTTCCTAGGCACCCTAATGAGGTCTCACAAGGCATCAACCATGCCAAATTCAAATTTTAACGGTGCCGAGAAACCCTAGAACGGATCGTTGGCTAGATTTCAAGGCGAAAAAGCAAACTAGTTAACATCTTAACATAAAGGAAACGGAAATACAACCTTTGTAGATCCGGTGCTCCACCTCCATAGCTCCGCAACGAAGTCCCCTCGCTGTCCAAATGAATTCCCGGGCTCTAGCGTCGGCTTCGTCGGAGAAATTGCGAGCTAGGTCGTCGATGTCCATGCCGAAGATGATCTACGTCGAGGCATCGCTAGATCAAGCTCCACCTTCACCAAGCCATGAAAACTTGTGAAGGAAACACACTCTACTACTTGGCAAGAGGTAGAGGATGAAGAAATAGGAAGTGGGTAGACTTTAGTTTTCGATTTCTCACTAGTTTTCATCACTTGCCATTGGAGTAGCAAGCTTTCTTCCATGGAAGAAGATGAAGAAGAAGAAGAAGAATCTTATGATAAGTTAAAAGAAAATAATACTTATCATATAATAAACCATGGTCAAGTGTAGAGAACTAACTAAGGTTATGTGAATGGTTAGGGTTAAAAGAACAAGACAAAATGGTCAATTGGTCAAAGCTTCATGAAGCTTCAAAAAGCTTCATGAAAGAAAAGAAAGAAAGAAACTATTTTGTTTTTTCTTTTTATGCTTTTATTAATATCCAAAATGAATAAACAAATAATAAAATGAAAAAGCAAAACCCTAATCATTAAGGTAACCATGGTTCAATTCTATACACTTAACCAAAGAAGCATGTATCATCAAACATGATACAAACATGTGCACAAAAGTATATCACATATACAACTTGCACATATCAAGTGAGAAATACCATTTAAAGTGAACCAATACTAGTTAATGCAGAGTAATATATCAAATATATAATTATGCATTAAATCATTAAATCAACACTTGATTTAACGATCCGGTCATATCGCATATAACCGACTAATATTAACAGTAACAATTTATCGAATCAACACTTGATCCGATAACCCGGCTATATTGCATATAACCGATCAATGTCACATTTCGCCAGAATCGAATACAGTATCACATACTGGTATCATTCTCGGTCCCGCACATATCTCATATGCGCTCCTATTTCGTTTCGCTTGAGCCAGGAAACCTCTGTGTAGGACTCTAAAGACTCGTCAATACGCAGGCAGCGGGTGATGATCATATCAAACACCTACAAGCCGCAAGCGGTCTGCTAAACGTAACGGCCACCCGGGTATTGAGCGATCAGAAGATCGACGAGCAAGCCCGCTCACACTCCTGTGAATCCAACCAGTAACACTACCGTACAGTCCGGTCTGATCGTCTGATATGTCGCATATCTCACCTAGGGGTGGTAAACGTCAGACCCCAATAGCTCGATAAGTCGTGTTGATATGAGGTCTATAACAATTCGAGAAACTACTGGTAACACTTACCAGTAAATCTCAGCAACCCTGGCCAGGGATTTCCTGTTATAGCCAATCGAACACAGCGCAACATCAACCCCCTATACCGGGAGAGACGAATCCCCTCCTATCGCTCATTGCCTCCATGTGACTCGGGACTGTACCCAAAAACCACCGTTTTGCACGCCCTATTGGACGTGGTAAGATGGAAATCAAAGCACAGTGGGAACCACACAAGACTCTATGACGATCTCGGGTCAACAGACTACTCTGTACCAGTGTCACCAGAGAACTGCCATCTGACGTGAGGTATAATACCATCTGGGAGTTCTCGGCGAGTCCGTCCAGTGTACCCAGTCTCTACTGAGCACCCGTATATCATCTCTGATGTCAAACACCAATGGATATGGGATCATCCATCGCCCATCTGTATGGGTCGAGAAGGTACACGCTAGTCTACTCTGGTATATCGATGCCCCGTCTCGATACACCCTCGACTAGGGACTTTGAAGGATGTACTTATGGACTACCATGTCCCCACTAGTATGATCCGCATCATAGTCCAGGTAGTCAAGTACACATCCTAAAGGCTTTACCAACATGTAACAGAGAGACAATCAGTATACACGTTAAGGTAAAGAGCAACCAGATAGCATACTATCATGTCGAGCAAGAAAGTCCTCCCTATATATGTCCCAGCATCCACTACAATATACATCCTATGTATAGCAATGGCCTCTAGGGCATACATATAACTAACAAAAAGAATAAACCCTTACTAAAAATTAAGTGAAATGGGTTAACTTGGCTTAAAATTAGTTTAAGGTGCCATGGCTACTTAAGTATGGTTAACACCTCCATAACCCCCAAGCTAACATGCACAAGTGTGTGCATGCCAAAACAAATAATAACAAAATATTAATTAATTTTTATAAAATATGTGAAAACTATTTTGGTTAACTTTTCATTAAAAATCCGGATTATCGCTTAATTAACACTAACCGCATTCTAAGGTGTTACAGTTATGTGCTATTGTGTTGCTTTACGCTGATATTCACTGTTTACTGACTCGTGATTTGAGATTTCGGATCATTCATGAGATTTCTGGATTTAGGAAACCGTATGTGAACCTTTATAAACTTATGATTATTTTAAAAAGAGAATGATGCAGTTTTCCTTGATTTGATATTTCATGTCCACCATGATATTTTCTCGGTTCTGAGCTTGGTTTCCGAGACCCGATTCGAGGAGTAGGATGATCCGTCAGCGGGTACATGGTGGACCCGGTAAGGTACCCCGAGGCAATAAGCTCAAGTTGTAGACGATGAGCCTGGCAGGGGAGCACTATATACCGGTGATAGTCGGCACGGCGGATATCTGGAGAATACCGATCGTAGTCGTGAGGTTGGATGATATGGCCGATCCGGACTGACGAAGCCCGAGATTTGAGGATTTTGTGTCGATGTTGACACGGATTTCTGTCGATTTCATTGATGATACTCTAATTGTTATACAACAAATCATACTGAGATAAGAACACGGCTTTCTCGTACAGATATATTCTGATTTCATTCTTGATGCATTCGTACATCATATATGTGACATATTGCTACTTGAGGCACTGACACAAGTACTTGGTATTACACTTATGTGTAGATGATTACCCTTGCCACTACTATATGTTTCAGTGTATATTATGAGTACATTATTGTATGACCTAGGAGATCGTCGTACATTCGGTTTCTACTCGGTGATATCTTCTACTCATGAATTGGCAACTCACCCCCGTTGGACCACAGTTTCTGCAGGTTTTGCCGTACAAGTTCCATGGCGGCTTCGCTGGCACATTACTTCCTTCCGGGTGATTGCTTTGGTGGGTGGGTTCACTTGCATCGTGACCACCGTTGTACTTTTATTTATTTCAGTTGTATCTAGTAAGCTCCATCTACCGGACTTGTATGTTTAGTAGACTTAGAAAACCATAGTTGTTTATTCTTTCGGCCTTAGAGTCGCGCTTATGTACTTATTGTTGTTTCTGATTTTCTTATGATGCTTAGTTTTCTCGCTTTCATTCTGAGTTTTGATCCTCGCCCTTCGGCATTGTATATTTATATTATCTTGCATGGTTGTTCCGCCATTTGGCGAAGAGCTATCTCCAGCTTGGGGATGCACACTATATATTTTATGTATTCGTTTTTTGGGTTAAAAGATACAAGGAGGTGCTGCCCAAAATTTTAAATGATAAAAGGTTTTCAAGTTAGATACAAATATAGTGTTTCATCCATTACTGCTTATATATATATATATATATATATATATATATAAGTATAAACTTGATTTCAGTGTACCTTATTTCAAAGCTGCACCTCTACTATTTTTCCCTAAAAAGGTTTAGATTTCTGGGCTTTTGGCTTGCTTAAATTAGGTGTAGTCCTATAGACTTCACATGATTTAAGTGCCAGTCATGTGCCTTTTCCGGGTCGTGACACCTTTAGTATTGGCTAACCGTACTGGCCCCAATATCGGGAGAGACGAATCCCTTCTATCGCCTACTTCCCCCAAGTGCTTCGGGACTGCACCCAACTACTACCTGTTTGCACGACTTTTTAAAGTCATGGTAGAGTAGTAATCTAAGTACAGTGGGAACACGCTCGAGACGAATAGTGATGTTGTTGGGTATAGTGCCCTCAAGTCAATTATTGGATCACAGGCACGTGATTGTAATGATTGAGGGAGGACCTATACCAGTGGAACAGTCTTACTCGAGATGATTGTACGCTATCTGGTTTGTCTTTATCATCGTGTACATGTTTCAGGTGACATTACAGATCACTATTACATGTTGATAGAGCCCATATGATTCTTGCTTGACTACCAGCAGTATGATGGCGATCATATACGTGAGAGTTGGATGGTCTATAAGCACATCCATAAAGTGTCCCTAGTCGTGGGAGTTTCGAGACTGGGCATCGATACTCCATGAGTAGACTAGTGTATATGGATCGAGACCTCGACGAGGGGCGGTGGCTGGTCTCACAAGCCATTGGTGTCAGTTGGTTCACCTAAGATAGTATACAGGTGCTTATTGGGTTATGAGTACACCGGACGGACTCGCCGGGAACCTGCTAGTTGGTATTATACCTATTGTCAGATAGCAGTTCCCAGGTGACATGTGTACATGTTAGTTTATCGACCTGAGATCGTCATTTGTTTCGTGTGAGTTCCCACTGTGCTTCATTATTACCTTACCACGGTTCGAAGGAGTCGTGCAAACAGGTTTTATTTGGGTACAGTCCCGAGCCACATGGAGGCAGTGAGCGGATCGGCAGGGGATTCGTCTCTCCCGGTATTGGGGGTGATATCGCGCTGTGTTTAGGAGAGCCATTACATAAAGTCCTTGGCCAAGGCAAGTGAGATTTACTGGTAGGTATTCCAGTAGTTTCTCAGGTTGTTCTGGGCTACACTCCGACACGACTTATACCGCTATTGGGGGTCTGATGTTTACCAACCCCTAGGCCCGATATGCGATACTTATAGACGAACGGACCGGACTGTACGTATATTGTCACTGTCAGGTTCAGTAGGGTTTCTGGATGAGTTCGCTCGTCGGCCTCCCTTTCGCTCAATACCTGAGTAGCCGTTACATACAGCTCGTGCCACTGACGTGCTTATGGTTAAACCCACTGCCAGCGTATTGACGAGTCTTTAGAGTCCCACACCAGAGGGTTTCCCAAGTTCGGGCGAAATGTTGTAGAGGTCGTATGGTTTTATGGCAAGGTTCGATCATATACGTGCACTCGTATACGGATCATGATCGGACGGATCATACTAGTGGGCTTTGGTTTAAGCCGGATCCTAGTATTAGATAGTTGGATTATTTTCGTCTCGTTGTATTCGTATTCAGTCAAAATACAGATGCAGGTATGTATATACAGTTGAGGGATATTCTTGTAATCCGTTACAAGATTATTTTGAAGATGCCATTCTTTTTATTGTATTAAACATTTAGGGTTTTTGATAAATGTTTAATATTTTGATGATGTGGAAATTGTGAGGCTAAGTTTTGGCATGGTGCATTTATTGTGCCATGCTTATTTGTTTATTGTTTTATATTGTGAGATATTTGTGAGGGTTTTATGGGAGATATTTGTGTGATGTTTTTTCTTTTATTACAAGAAAATACCTCACAATATAACACAATATTAACACATCAAAATAAAAGGGCAGCCAAGCTTCATTTTCTTTCAAGGGCTGCCTTTTCATTTTGTGCAAAGACTTGAGCTCACATTCTTCACAACTCATGGCTTCTTCTTCACCTCCATCCATACCCTCTCATGTGTTGAGAATCCATGAATGTCTTGAGACAAAATGACCACACACTCTCTCTACTTCATCTTGAGCACCTAAGTTAGCAAACTAGTTATTCGAGTTGCTTCGGTTTGAAGTGGGAGCCCGTATTAAGAATCCTCGAGGTGGATCGTCTTCGACGAGGGAGACCGGAGAGCGGACTTGTTCGGGGCAGCCGGCGAGGAGCTTAGGAAAAGATTGAAGACCGAAGAACACGGATCGATCGGTATAATCTCTGAAAACTTTACAGTAGTTAGCTAGTAAACGGTTAATGGCACGATCCTGAAATCGGGTTACGTTAGCGCCAAGTTTCAAAAGTTTTTGTTCCGCATTTGGCCATGGATTGATGGTCGGGGCGCTGCCGTAGCCCAACATGGTATCAGAGCCAGCCCATTAACCGTATACTAGTTGGTTTAGACAATATTAAACTATCGAAACCGAAACAACTCCAATTCACTGCACTGAAAATTCCAGTTTCTGTCGAATTTCATATGGTCTTCAAAAATTATTTCAACAACTGCAGAAGACTACTGACCTGACCACTAGATCACAGACCAAATACGAGACAATTCTACCCTGAAAAAACCGAGCACATTGCTCAAAAATCCGGCTAGGCCGGCCTCTTTGAAGAATTAGGGTTTTGTATTTGGGTTGTGGTCTTGTCTCTGGAATCTTGGTTCAGTGGTATTGTTTGTTTAGCCCAGTTTTGATATGGACTTATCTAGTTGTTTGGGGCTATTCGGGGTTATTTCGAAGTCCATATTTTCTAATATTGTTTAAAGTTTGCAGTACTTACATTACTATCTGCGACCGTGAATGTCATTCGAGCGGTACAACTTGTCTAATTGCTATAGCTCTTTTAGACGGGTTTGCGAACGTGACATTCACGTTGATGTTCTGTGTTGTGCTGTATTGTTGCGGATTCGTCGTGGTGGATAGCTTGCGTGCAATATTAGTACAGTTTGGATTTATTTATACATTTGATATCGTGGGGCGAGCGTCCGACATGTGGACTGCCCTCACTGCCTGTTTGTATATTATTCTTTTGGGGCACAACCGGGTTCCGTTTTACATATTTTCTTTTCTGTACTAGGATTACCCTGCGGTGGAGTGCACGGATAGCCGGGTTCTAGAGGGCAACGGGCCTGCATCTCATGGCTTTGAGACGGAGGGGGCTTCATTCTAGAATTGGCGGGCTATTCGCCGCGCTCGTAGGGGGTACAGGTTGACCCAAGGTAGGATGCTCAAGTTACCGGATTCCGTGAAGTGGTGGGTGGTCCATTCACTTTGCTGAAGGGGGCTGCCTCGCTTCTGGTTTTGGCGGGTAACTTGCCACACTCATATGGGTCTAGGTTTTCATTGCACAGGCTATCCACACGACCCGGGAAACGTCGGGTTTCACTTGCGGCTCAAAAGAAACCCAGGGCTCCTAGATTATCTGTATTGTTCTGTGATGCTTATTACTTTTCTATGATGTTGCATTTAACACGCCTGGAGAGATTATTGTATATTGATATATATAGTGGTAGATGTTGTATACGTTTTACACCCACGCTAGTCCAGTCCCCGCTCTGTCGTTAGTTAAGTAACCTAACGGGTGATGACGAGACCCAGTGGCGAATGCGGATGGCATATACGTACATCATATTTTCGTTCTTTTCTGGTGTGATTAATTGATGGGACTGCATTGATTCTGATCAATGCAAGAAAAAAAACCTATTCGATGTTGTTGGAACAAATTTTCAAAAGCTGTTATTGCAAGGACGTTTTCTTTTATTTTGCACAGTGGTATTCGATTATGAATATCCAGCACCTTATTCGACGAGGCAAGGGCCGAGATCCCTTCATCGGGAGTGAACCCTTGGGAAAAGGTTTGCGTCAGGGTAATAACTTCATTATAGTCGATTACTTTTTGCTTTGCACAGCGGTATTCAGTGAGAATATCCTGCACCTCATTCCACAGGGAAAGAGCCGAGATCCCTTCACCGGGAGTGACCTCTTTAGCAAAGGTTTTCGTCACTATATATTTATAAAAAGCTATGCGGCTCCTTCAACGATATCAAGTTCATTACGTTAAAGGTTTTTCGCCAAAAACCAGTCGTAGCCCTCCGTCATTTCTTACAGGTATTACTTAGTATTCATGCTGTGTATGTTGACCTCTGCCAAGGCACAGTTCTTGGTAGCTGGGTAATACTTGTTTGTTGCATAGATATGCGATTATTTAGGACAGTCGCACGGTCATTTTGACCTCTGTCAAGGGCACGTGCGGGTGGGTCTAAGTTAATCAAGGACAATGACGGGTTGAACTTGACTTGTGACTTATGATATGTTGACCTCTGTCATAGTTATCAGCCGCTTGGGGTAAAAATCACATCGGGAGTTTCTAAAGAAACAGAAACTTTCCAGGCATGCGCATACCTTCTGGAGTATGGTGACTTGAGTGGATTCCATCAAGTTATCATGCGATGATAGTTGGATCCCGATACCCACTGATGAGTTGGTTTACTCATCGGGTAATCTCGACTAATTCTTCTTTCAGGTTTGGAGGAAAATTTGAGGATACAGTGAGAGACATCCTGATTAGATAAAGTGATTGACTATTCTGATCTAGGTTAGAGTGCACGCTGAGTGTTTCTTTCTCTCTCTCTCTTTAGCAGCGACCATGGCCCGACCCTAGACTATAACTCAGTAACCAAGTTAACCGAACTTTCTTAAAACACTGGCCTTTGTATTGTCAGAGTTGCATACTTCATTGCCACTCTTACTTTTACCCTTTGCTTTTCTCTGGAACATTTTGTAACTCTACGAAGATCCCATTTTCATTGGATATGACCATCGTATAGTTACATACGAACTCAAAAAAACTTGTTTCAGATTCGAGAATGGTTTCCGGTTCTGGAGAAAATGAATAGGACTATTCAGTTGTCTTTTCCTTTTACTTTCTCTCAGGATGTGAGGGCTCCTAAGATTAGGAGAGGGTACACCTATTGCGCTTATTGGATAGTCTTCTTCCAAACCATAGGCAGGTGCCGAAAGGTGGGGAATGAAGAAAACCAATTTGTCTAAGTGTGGTGTACAGAAGGTAATAAGTAAAGACAAATAAAGGGATTAGAAAGAGGGCAAAGTAAATTGCGACTGCTATCATTCACGACCAAACCACGTATTTTATCGCCACTCCTACTTCACCTTGGGATTTCTCCAGAACACCCCGTATCACTATGAAGATCCACAGTTATTGGATAATCTATCGTATGGTTATATACGAACTCGAAGGAACTTGTTCCGGTATGAGGGTGGATTCTGGTTCAGGAGAAATAGAATAAGCTTTATTCAGTTGTCTTTTATCTTTACCTTCTCTCAGGTTGCGAGTACTCCTAGGATTAGGAGAAGTACGCCTATTATGCTCATTGGATAGTCTTCTTCCAAACCATAGCCTGGTGCCGAACGGTAGGGAAGGAAGAAAACCACTTAGCCTAAAAGGGGTGTACAGAAGGTAATGAGCAAAGACAAATAAAGGGATTTGAAGAGATGGCATGGAAATATACGGTTACAATCATGAATCTGGATAATGGAAGAGGCATTACTAGGAATACCCGGATACCCCTTCGAAACATTTTCATTGTTTCAGTTTTACTGTGTATTGTTAATTGAAAACTGATTTCCCAATTAGACCCTTACTCCAGGGTATGTATTTACCAGGTTTGATTCTCACATCTGTATGGTTTTACAGATGATGAGTGGGAGTAAGTTATTGGGAATTAGGTGATCATCATCATTATATCGGCATTTGTTGTAATTGGTGATATTTGAGGAAATCGCCTGGGTTTTTACCGGATGGCAAATATTTGGTTTTGAATATCCGTTGTTATGCACCAATTTCAAACTGATATGTCTGTACGTTTATTTTATAAAGTGAGATATAACTTTTTGAAATTATGTCCATGACATTTACCTATATCAGTTGATGGTTAGGTAAGGAGTATTAAACAACGGTGTAATTCTTCATAACCATAGTACAATTTTCAACCTACGACGCACAGGGTTTGAGCTATTCAACTCAGGAGACTTATACAAAGTATTGTATGTTGTCCAGTGTCCATTAGGATAAAGGGGTTGGTCCTCGTACTATATTTTGTTTACTTGTGACTTCTCAAGTTTTAGACAAGTGTTTCGTAGAAATACAAGGTCCAAGTTTTGAGAAGTTATAGGTACAAGAATAAAGTAGAGAACCATGTGTTGCAAGTATCAGGATTCTTCAAAGTGATCGAAGAAGTAGATACTTGTGTATGGTATTCAGTTGATAGTAATGGTTTTGAGAAACTTGTTTCTCTTTCAGGTTACTCATATATGGATGCACTCCTAAATTGAGTAATACTGATCGGTCTCTCTCCATTTAGTTGACATACACTGGAGACAGCTGCATAATTTGAATCTGGTTCCAATTAAACGAGTGCCTCTATTTCTATATTGTATATAGAATAGTTCATATCTTAACGATGTTAAGGTATATGGAGTTGTCCGGCTTATGCTTAAAACCAGACTCTGGATAACTCAAGGCACGTTTCTGTAATGGCAGTTTGTGGGTTATGTTGGAGATAGTGCCCTCAGAGTCAATTATTGGATCGCAGGCACGTGATTGCAATGATTGAGGGAGGACCTATACCGGTAGGACAGTCTTACTTAAGATGATAGTATGCTATCTGGTTTATCTTTATCATCGTGTACTGCTTTAGGTGACCTTACAGGTCACTATTGCGCGTTGATAGAGCCCTTAGGATTCTTGCTTGACGGCCAGCAGTATGATGGCGATCATATACGTGGGAGCTGGGGTCTATAAGCACATCCTTAAAAGGTCCCTAGTCGTGGGAGTTTCGAGACAGGGCATCGATACTCCAGAGTAGACTAGTGTATACAGTCGAGACCCCGACGAGGGGCGGTGGCCGGTCTCATAAGCCACCGGTGTCAGTTGGTTCACCTAAGATGTATACAAGTGCTCATTGGGTTATGAGTACACCGGACAGGACTCGCCGGGAACATACTAGTTGGTCTTATACCTGACGTCAGATAGTAGTTCCCTGGTGACATGTGTACAGGTTAGTTCATCGACCTGAGATCGTCATTTGTCTCGTGTGAGTTTCCACTGTACTTTGATTACTACCCTACCACGGCTCAAACGAGTCGTGCAAACAGGTTTTAGTTGGGTACAGTCCCGAGCCATATGGAGGCAGTGAGCGGATCTGCAGGGGTTCATCTCTCCCGGTATTGGGGGTGAGGTCGCGTTGTGTCTAGGAGAGCCATTACACAAAGCCCTCGGCCGAGACAGGAGATTTACTGGTAGGTATTCCAGTAGTATCTCAGGGTGTTCTGGGCTACACTCCGACACGACTTGTACCGCTTTTGGGGGTCTGACTTTTACCAACCCCCTAAGCCCGCCATGCGATACTCATAGACGAACGGACCGGACTGTACGGATATTGTCACTGACAGGCTCAGTAGGGTGTCAGGATGAGTTCGCTTATCGACGTCCCTTTTGGTCAATACCTGGTAGCCCGTTACGTATGGCTAATACCTCTGACGTGCTAGTGGTTAAATCCACAGCCAAAAGTATCGACGAGTCTTTAGAGTCCCCCACAGATAGTTACTCAAGTTTCGGGCGAAACGCTGTAGAGGCCGTATGGAGATATGGCAGGGTTCGATGATATACGTGCGGTATTGCACGGATCATGATCGGACGGATAATACTAGCGGGCTTTGGTTTAAGCCGGATCCTAGTATTGTATAGTGTAGATTTTGTCTCATTGCATTTGTATTCGGTCGGAATACAAATGCGGGTATGTAGATACAGTCGCGGGGTTTTCCTGTAATTTATTATGGGATCAGTTTTCTGAAGTTGCCAGTTTGCTTTCCGTTTCGGCCATTTTCCTTTGTTTCTTTCCTTGGCTGAAAATTGGTGGAGGAGGGCTAATTTGCAAATGTGCAAATTAGCAATATGGAGGGTGTTTCTTATTAATGGTTGATTCATGATGACTCTAGATTGACTTTGACTTCGACTTCTTTTTCTCATCATGACTTGCTTTTGTGAAAGGATGGTGGTGTGATGATTATTCCTCATGATGATCACTCATTTCTTTTTGCATTATTTTCTCCTTTGGCTCACACCACCTTGGGTGTGCTCACTCCCTCTCTTCTTTGATGAATGGCCGGACACAACAATAAGGGGGCTGTCCAAATTTTGGGTAGAGAAATTGATCTCTTTTGCTTGCCACAAAATTCTCTAGTTCATCTAAAAAGCTTACTACTCTTCCTCCACATCGATATGGCAACTTCCTTAACCCCAATGAGACAAAAGAGTTCTACACTATCCTACAGCATTCTTGGACACGTCGACTCGCCAACTTCGTGCCCGAGTTGCCTCGGTCCAGAGGTGGGAGCCCGTAAAAGAACCCGGCGATGTGGTGCCCTTCCGATGAGGAGATGAAGACCGGAGATTCCGCGGGGAGATCGGGATGACGACGAGAAGACCGAAGGGCACGGATCGCTCGGTATATCTCTCTACCCCTTCTCTTATTAGCTAGGAGTAGGTTAATGGCCCGATCCGGGTTTTAATGTCCGCGGTAGCGCCGATTCTAGTTTACAGAAAAGTTTTCAATTCCGTATTTTGGCCTCGTTCTGACGGCCGAGGCGCTGCCGTGGCCTAACATGGTATCAGAGCCACGCCATTAATCTAGTCTAGCTTGCTCTAACGTGTTTACAAGTTCGATCGAACGGATTTTCCAAAAACCGCATTTCCATGTCGTACTTTCTGTCGAATTTTTCTGTGCTCTAAAAATTATTTGGTACATTGGAAAATTACTTGCAGGGTTTTTTATGCATTCTGTGAAAATTTGGTAGGCTGAAGTTACTGTAGCGCGGCGGATCAGCGGCCAAAACCACGTTTTGGCCGCGTATCCGCCGCCGAATTTTGGCTTCACTGCATCAAATTTTTACAGTGGCTCTCTGACATGGAAATAGGGTTTCTGATATATTCTTTTTGGGCCCAGATGTTTTTGAGTGCTACAGTTGTGCTTGGGGCCCACTTCGGGAAATTTAGTCGATCGAAAATTTTAAACATGTTAGTTCACAGTATTTACATTATATCTGCAACCGTGAATGTCACTTGATCGGTAAATCCTGTCTAACTGCTATAGCCTTTTTAGACGGATTTGCGAACGTGACATTCACGTTGATGTTCTGTGTTGTGCTGTGATGTTGCGGATTGTCGTGGTGGATAGCCTGGATGCAATGTTAGTACTGTTTGGTTGTATATGTACATTTGATATTGCGGGGCGAGCGTCCGACATGCGGACTGCCGTCACTGCCTGTTTGTATATTATTCTTTTGGGGTACGACCGGGCTGAGGTCGATATACCCGTTGTATGTATATTTTACTTTCTGTACTAGGATTACCCCACGGAGGGGTGCACGGATAGCCGGGTTCTAGAGGGCAACGGGCCCGCATCTCATGGCTTTGAGATGGAGGGGGCTTCACTCTAGAATTGGCGGGCTATTCGCCGCACTCGTAGGGGGTACAGGTTGACCCAAGGAGGGGTGCCCAAGTTACCGGATTCCGTGAAGTGCTGGGTGGTCCATTCACGTTGCTGAAGGGGGCTGCCTCGCTTCAGGTTTTGGCGGGTAACTTGCCGCGCTCGTAGGGGTCTAGGATTTCATTGCACAGGCTATCCACACGACCAGGGGAACGTCGGGTTTCAGTAGCGGCTCTATGAAATCCGGGGATCCCAGATATCTGGATTGTTCTGTAATGCTTATTACATTTCTGTGATGTTGCATTTTATCACGCCTTGAGCGAATATTATATATTGATATATATACTAGTAGATGTTGTATATGTTTTGCATCTGCGCTAGTCCAGTCCCCGCTCTGTCGTTAGTTAAGTAACCTAATGGGTGATGACGGGACCCAGTGGCGAATGCGGATGGCATATACGTACATCATTATTTTCGTTCTTTATTGGTGTGATCAATTGATGGGACTGCATTGATTCGGATCAATGCAAGTTAAACAAACCTATTTGATGTTGTTGGAACATTTTTCAAAAAGCTGTTATTGCAAAGAAGTTCTCTTTTGTTTTGCACAGTGGTATTCGGTTATGAATATCCAGCACCTCAGTCGATGAGGCAAGGGCCGAGATCCCTTCACCGGGAGTGACCCCTTGGACAGAAGTTTGCGTCAGGGTAATAACTTCACTATAGCCGATTGCCTTTTGCTTTGCATCGTGGTATTCAGTTGGAATATCCTGCACCTCATTCTACGGGGAAAGAGCCGGGATCCCTTCACCGGGAGTAACCTCTTTAGCAAAGGGTTTTCGTCACTATATTTTTATAAAAACTATGCAGTTCCTTCAACGATATCAAGTTCATTACGTTAAAAATTTTTCGCCAAAAATTAGACGTAGCCCTCCGTCATTTCTTACAAATATTACTTAGTATTCGTGCTGCGTTTGTTGACTGTGTCAAGGCATAGTGTACGGTAGCTAAGTAGTGTTCGTTTGTGGCATATTAATGGGATTGGTTAAGATAGTCGTGCGGCCTTGTTGACTGTGTCAAGGGCTCATACGGGTGGGTTTAATGCACTCCAGGATAATGATGCGTTGAACTTGACTAGGACTCTTTGATTTGTTGACTGTGTCAGGGTCACTTGGGTCCTAGGGGTAAAAATCACATCGGGAGTTTCTAAAGAAATTGAAACTTGTCAGATATGTGCATGCCTTCTGAAGTGTGATAACGTGGGTGGATTCCATCACGTTATCTTGCGATGATAGTTGGATCCCGATTCCCACTGATGAGTTGGTTTACTCCTCAGGTGATCCCGACTAGTTCTTCTTTCAGGTTTGGAGGAGAATTTGAGGTTACGGTGGGAGGTTTCCTGATTAGATAAAGTGATAACCATTCTGATCTAGGTTAGAGTGCACGCTGAGTGTTTCTTTTCTCTCTCTCTTTGGCAGCGACCATGACCCGACCCTTGACTATGACTCAGTAACCAAAATTAACCGAACCTTCTTAAACACTGGCTTTTGGATTGTCAGAGTTGCTTATCTCATTGCCGCTCCTACTTTTACCCTTTTCTCCAGAACACCCCGTATTACTACGAACGTCCACTTCCATTGGATAAAACCATCGGATGGTTATATACGAACTCGAAGGAACTTGTTCCAGATTCGAGGATGGTTTCCGGTTCTGGAGAAAACGAATAGGACTATTCAGTTGTCTTTTCCTTTTACCTTCTCTCAGGTTACGAGTGCTCCTTAGATTAGGGGATAGTACACCCGTTACGCCTATTGGATAGTCTTCTTCCAAACCTTAGGCTGGTGCCGAACGGTAGGGAATGAAGAAAGCCAATTAGCCTAAGTGTAGTGTACAGAAGGTATTAAGTTAAGACAAATAAAGGGATTAGTAAAAGGGCAAAGTAAACTGCGACTGCTATTCACGACCAAACCAAGTATTTCATTACCACTCCCACTTCACCTTTGTATTTCTCCAGGACACTCCGTATCACTACGAAGATCCACAGTTATTTGGATACTCCATCGTATGGTTATATACGAACTCGAAAGGAACTTGTTCCAGTTCGGGGATGGATTCTGGTTCAGGAGAAATAGGAATAAGGTTTATTCAGGTGTCTTTTATCTTCACCTTCTCTCGCGTTGCGAGTGCTCCTAGGATTAGGACAGTACACCCATTACGCTTATTGGATAGTCTTCTTCCAAACCATAGGCTGGTGCCGAGCGGTAAGGAAGGAAGAAAACCATTTAGCCTAAGAGGGTGTACAGAAGGTAATGACTAAAGACATATGAAGGGAATTGGAGAGATGGCAAAGAAATATACGGTTACAGTTGTGAATCTGATAATGGAAGAGGCATTACTAGGAATACCCGAATATCCCTACGAAACATTTCAATGTTTCAGTCTCACTGTGTACTGTTAAAAGAAAACTGATTTCCCAATTAGACACTTGCTCCAGGGTATGTATTTACCAGGTTTGATTCTCACATCTATATGGTTTTACAGATGATGAGTGGGAGTAAGTTATTGGAAATTAGGTGATTATCCTCATTATATCGGGATTCGTTGTAATCGGTCATATTTGAGGAAATCACCTGGGTTGTTTGCCGGACGGCGAATATTTGGTTTTGAATATCCGCTGTTATGCACCAATTTCAAATTAATATATCTGTACGTCTATTTTTATAGAGTGAGATATACCTTTTTGAAATTATGTCTATGACATTTACCTGTATCAGTTGATGGTTAGGTAAGGAGCATTAAACAGCGGTGTAATTTTTCTTAACCATAAGTACAATTTTCAACCTACGACGCACAGGATATGAGTTATTAGACTCAGAGGACTTATACAGAGGATTGCATATTGTCCAGTGTCCATTAGGACAGAGGGGGTGATCCTCATACTATATTCGGTTCACTTATGACTTCTCTAGATTTTAGACAAGTGTTTCGTAGAAACACAAGGTCCAAGTTTTGAGAAGTTATAGGTATATGAATAAAGTAGAGAACCAGGTATTGCAAGTATCGGGATTCTTCAAGGTGATCGAAGATGTAGATACTTATGTATGGTATTCAGGTGATAGTAATGATTAAGAGAACTTGCTTCTCTTTCGGGTTACTCATAATTGGAAGCATTCCTAAGTTAAGCTGATCGACCTCTCTCCATTTAGTTGACATGTACTGGAGACAGCTGCATGATTTAAATCTGGTTCAATTAAATCAGTGCCTTTGTTTCTGTATTGGATATAGAACAGTTCATATCTTAACGATGTTAAGGTACGGGGAGTTGTCCAGCTTATGCTTAAAACCAGACTCTGGATAACTCAAGGCACGTTTCTGTAATGGCTGTTTGTGGGTTGACCCAGGCTATGACGAGGGTTGACTTTCTACCATCTGGAAGATCAATAGTGATATTGTTCTGTACTCGCCACAGTTTTAAGTAAAATGGATTTTTTCAGAAAACAGAAGTGGGAGTGTGGTAGAACTGGAAGTGATTCCAGAACCGCAAACGATTACTGAAAATTTGATAAGAACCTAAAGATTCAATCAGGTTTGACATTCCATCAGCCACTTCGCAGATATGGTGGGTAACCTCAGGCACCCGAGAGGTACTTCGGTAGCCTCAAAGACGGTGGCAGGGAGGTTCTTGTTTACCCAGATTTTCCATTGCTGTTGTTCCAGACTGCGAGACCCGGCAGGAGGATGAGTATAGCATCGTTCTAAACAAGCTTTAGAAGTGCACGTGTATATGATTCTGCCAGAGGGTTGTCGTAGTCAGTGGGAGCAGCGGAAGCATTGGTGGACAAGTGGCTTATGTTTATTAAGAGACTAAAGTAGATGTAGCGGAAATAGATCATCTATTTCTGATGTGACAGTCATAAGTTTGACTTCATCAGATTAGGGGATGGATCTGTTGAGAAGATAGTAGGATGTGATGTCCTGGTATTTGGATGACATACACAGAATAGGAAGTGAAATTCCTATACTACGGTCGGTTATACTTTGGTTGTCACACAGTGGTTTCTCCACATAAGGCTTGGATATTATATCAGACATTATGGTTACTAGATCTATGGTTTTAGATCTAGATTTGGGTAGTCTCCCAATCTGGGTACTTAGACAGCATTCTAAAGGTGTTTTAGAATGGACGACTCCTGGCACGGTAATATACCTGCAGGTGATGGAGCCACCCTTTCTAAAGGTGTCTTATAGACTAAAGGGGAGAGGGATGTACATGATTGACAGATCACTTGCTTAGGCAATTGAGTCAATCATGAGATGTCAAATACCACACCAGATGTTGTTTTTGCACCAGATGCAATAAGTTGATATTAATCCAATCCTGGAGAAACATTCGGAAGCGGTTTTAGAACATAAGTGGATGTTCTAGGGATATGATAACAACAGCCTCTTTCGGGGACGGTTATCATTCCAGGCTTCCAAGATGACCTGGATGACAGAGTGACTGTCAGAGTTATAGTTTTCCCTCTGACAAGGGGCAATATTTTGGACAGGTGGTCCAGGCGGATACTGAGGGAGGCATGGCGCAGGATACTGATTAAGTTCAGTTGACGATACAGTCTAAGAAGTTTGGATTTGGAGTTCATTTATGAACTAGGTCCCATCAGATATCCAGACATACTCTATGACAGGTATTGCTCATTTCGGGAGATGGGTTTCTCCGCGAATTTGAGATAAAGAGAGACATAGAAAGAAACATCAGGGCGGATCCACTAACTGAGGCCATTCCTCGAACGCAATAGTTTCGCGAACAGGCTTTGTGAGACTGATTAGTAGAGGAGTTGGGTGTTCGAAATCACACGGGCTATGAGTATGCGACATCGCAATAATTAGCCTTGAGTGCAAGTGGGAGATTGTTGGAGATAGTGCCCTCAGAGTCAATTATTGGATCACAGGCACATGATTGCAATGATTGAGGGAGGACCTATACCGGTAGGACAGTCTTACTCAAGATGATAGTATGCTATCTGGTTTATCTTTATCATCATGTACTGCTTTAGGTGACCTTACAAGTCACTATTGCGCGTTGATAGAGCCCTTAGGATTCTTGCTTGACAGCCAGCAGTATGATGGCGATCATATACGTGGGAGCTGGGGTCTATAAGCACATCCTTAAAAGGTCCCTAGTCGTGGGAGTTTCGAGACAGGGCATCGATACTCCAGAGTAGACTAGTGTATACAGTCGAGACCCCGACGAGGGGCGGTGGCCGGTCTCACAAGCCGCTGGTGTCAGTTGGTTCACCTAAGATGTATACAGGTGCTCATTGGGTCATGAGTACACCGGACAGGACTCGCCGGGAACATGCTAGTTGGTCTTATACCTGACGTCAGATAGCAGTTCCCTGGTGACATGTGTACAGATTAGTTCATCGACCTGAGATCGTCATTTGTCTCGTGTGAGTTCCCACTGTACTTTGATTACTACCTTACCACGGCTCAAAGGAGTCGTGCAAACAGGTTTTAGTTGGGTACAGTCCCGAGCCACATGGAGGCAGTGAGCGGATCTGCTGGGGTTCGTCTCTCCCGGTATTGGGGGTGAGGTCGCGCTGTGTCTAAGAGAGCCATTACACAAAGCCCTCGGCCGAGGCAGGAGATTTACTGGTAGGTATTCCAGTAGTATCTCAGGGTGTTCTGGGCTACACTCCGACACGACTTGTACCGCTTTTGGGGGTCTGACTTTTACCAACCCCCTAGGCCCGCCATGCGATACTCATAGAAGAACGGACCGGACTGTACGGATATTGTCACTGACAGGCTCAGTAGGGTGTCAGGATGAGTTCGCTCATCGACGTCCCTTTTGGTCAATACCTGGTAGCCCGTTACGTATGGCTAATACCTCCGACGTGCTAGTGGTTAAATCCACAGCCAAAAGTATTGACGAGTCTTTAGAGTCCCCCACAGACAGTTACTCAAGTTTCGGGCGAAACGCTGTAGAGGCCGTATGGAGATATGGCAGGGTTCGATCATATACGTGCGGTATTGCACGGATCATGATCGGACGGATAATACTAGCGGGCTTTGGTTTAAGCCGGATCCTAGTATTGTACAGTGTAGATTTTGTCTCATTACATTTGTATTCGGTCGGAATACAAATGCGGGCATGAATAAACAGTCGCGGGGTTTTCCTGTAATTTATTACGGTATCAGTTTTCTGAAGTTGCCAGTTTGCTTTCCGTTTCGGCCATTTTCCTTTGTTTCTTTCCTTGGCTGAAAATTGGTGGAGGAGGGCTAATTTGCAAATGTGCAAATTAGCAATATGGAGGGTGTTTCTTGTTAATGGTTGATTCATGATGACTCTAGATTGACTTTGACTTCTTTTTCTCTTCATGACTTGCTTTTGTGAAAGGATGGTGGTGTGATGATTATTCCTTATGATGATCACTCATTTCTTTTTGCATTATTTTCTCCTTTGGCTCACACCACCTTGGGTGTGCTCACTCCCTTCTCTTCTTTGATGAATGGCCGGCCACAACAATAAGGGAGCTGTCCAAATTTTGGGTAGAGAAATTGATCTCTTTTGCTTGCCACAAAATTCTCTAGTTCATCTAAAAAGCTTACTACTCTTCCTCCACATCGATATGGCAACTTCCTTAACCCCAATGAGACAAAAGAGTTCTACACTATCCTACAGCATTCTTGGACACGTCGACTCGCCAACTTTGTGCCCGAGTTGCCTCGGTCCAGAGGTGGGAGCCCGTAAAAGAACCCGGCGATGTGGTGCCCTTCCGACGAGGAGATGAAGACCGGAGATTCCGCGTGGAGATCGGGATGACGACGAGAAGACCGAAGGACACGGATCGCTCGGTATATCTCTCTACCCCTTCTCTTGTTAGCTAGGAGTAGATTAATGGCCCGATCCGGGTTTTAATGTCCGCGGTAGCGCCGGTTCTAGTTTAAAGAAAAGTTTTCAATTCCGCATTTTGGCCTCGTTCTGACGGCCGGGGCGCTGCCGTGGCCTAACAGGTTAACCCAGGCTATGACGAGGGTTAACTTTCTACCATCTGGAAGATCAATAGTGATATTGTTCTTGACCCGCCACAGTTTTAGTAAAATGGACTTTTTTAGAAAACAGTAGTGGGAGTATGGTAGAACTGGAAGAGATTCCAGAACCACAAACGATTACTGAAAATTTAATAGAACCTAAAGATTCAATCGGTTTTGACATTTCATTAGCCACTCCGCAGATATGGTGGGTAACCTCAAGCACCCGAGAGGTACTCCGGTATCCTCAAGGACGGTGACAGGGAGGTTCTTGTTTACCCAGACTTGACACTACTGTTGTTCCAGACTATAAGACCCGGCAGGAGGATGAGTATAGTGTCGTTCTAAACTAGTTTTAGAAGTGCACGTGTATATGACTCCACCAAAGGGTTATGTATGGATCTCAATAGGTTGTTGTTGACGCCGAGCTACCTGTAAAGAAAGTTCCGGGATGGGAAACCACCGTAAGGCCGTCCGACGATCAAGTAAGTACTGGGAAATAATTAGGCAGAGTAGCGGCGTATTGGATTGAGTTCGAGTTACCCAAATCGTCTAGAGGGGTTTATATAGGGGTTGCATTGGACCAAGTCGATACGAGATTCTCGCCGTCTGTTTCGTCCCTGCATTACATTCGCATTGATGGCGGGATACGCTCATTAATTGCGAGATATGCTCATTAATAGCGATATACGCTAGCATGTGATGCGGGACGTGGAGCGGCGGAGATCTCGTCATGGCGAGATATACGGAGCCATTACGGGGGCGCTTGTGCTCTGTGCTCCTGATCAAATATGGATGCTGAGAAATCTTAGCTATAGGACAGCTCGGAGACGAGTAAGTGAGCTGAGAAATCTCAGTTATAGGATAGCTCGGAGACGAGCAAGTTGAACTTAGGATAGCTTGGAGATGAACTATTAGCTGGTGGTTAGCCGAAGAGAGAATGTACTCCGGAAAGTTTCCGAAAGGTCGGATCCAATCTCGGAGGCGAGGTGCCGAGAAATGTCTCCAATGCATCATACTTATTCCAGCTCTATATCTCTCAGGAATCTAGTGGGTTTACGTGGACAACACGTCATCCGCTACGTATCGTGATCTGGGGAATTCCCACTTATAAGTATCATCCAGTACCTTAGTTAAATTATCATATTTGTATCTTTACTCTTTGTTTTCACTTTCGTAAGGCTCTTTCATATATTGATATGTCAAGTACTCATGTTATGTCTTCATATCCTTACTCTAACATTCTAATTATTTGCAGTTCAAATTAGTTTATGACGTTTCAAAATATGTCAACTTACACAAATATAATTGCTAGGTGTGTATATGTATACACACTTATGCACATATCAGTGTACACACACTTGTATGCTAATGAAATGAAAATAAATGAAAATTCTTCTCAAATTGAAATTCTATGGTTGCAGCTGTTGTATGCTAATGAAATGAAGAGGAAAAATTCTGCAATAGCAAAAAATCTGTTGCAGCTGTTGTATGCTAAAGAAGGCAAAAATTTATGTTCAAATTAGTCTATTTTGATGTTTTCTCTTTTTCTTCCTTTTTTATCTTTTTCCTTTTCTTTTTCTTTTTGTTGTGGGTTTATAGAGTGATGGGTTTTATAGCCTTCTTACTAGCCGTTGGAGGGTAGAAGGGTCTTTTAACATCCCTAACGGCTAGTACTGACAAAGTTAGTCACTGAAAGTAACCGGACGGTTATATTTAGTTAAGTTAAAACCTTAAAGGGTTTTTTTTGAATTTTTTGATATTTCGGGGCGTTTTTTCAAAATCCCCGATTGTCCAGGGTTGTATACAAAAAAACCCATAATATCGGCATTTATGTTCTGTTTCTGTGAAACAATAGGTATTTGAATTCCATTTAGGGATTATGTATGCACAGCTACTCAACAGTCACGTAGGTGCAAATTAAATATACTGTGTACTACAGAAGTATGGCATGAAATTGGTTGTTGTCGAATTTTAAACAAATAATGAAGACCCACTAAAAGTTGTAAAAAGAGCAGCGGTAATTAAGTCCAGGCGGAGACCCCAAAAATAAGTGGCGTCCCCCCGCCACATCTAAATCAATCCAAGTCCAATTGTACCTTCACCGCTGCAGCTGAGGTAACATTGCTCTTATGATAACGAGATGAGATGACGCCGCTTCAAATCTCTCTCCACTCATACTTCTTCCTCCTTCGCCCTCATCCCCATTATGGCTCCACAACCCGAACTTGAATCCGAATCCGCAACCCTCCTCCCAATCATCCAACAATCCCTCCCCAGATCCGCACCCGAATCCGGTAGCACCCCCTCTGACTCCGACTCCGACTCCGACTCCGAGCACGCCTACGAGCCCAACGAGAAGATCACCATCACCGACGACTCGCAAACCCTAGACGACGAAGCCCTAGAAAACGAAACCCTAGCTTTCTCATGGCGGAAGCTGTGGCTCTTCACGGGCCCAGGGTTCCTGATGAGCATCGCGTTCTTGGATCCGGGGAATCTGGAGGGCGATCTGCAGGCGGGGGCGATCGCGGGGTACTCGCTGCTGTGGCTGCTGCTTTGGGCGACGGCGATGGGGCTCTTGATCCAGATGCTCTCGGCGAGGCTCGGGGTGGCGACGGGAAGGCACCTGGCGGAGGTCTGCAGGGAAGAGTACCCAAATTGGGCGAGGCTGCTGCTGTGGGCCATGGCGGAGGTGGCGCTAATCGGGGCGGACATTCAGGAGGTGATTGGGAGCGCCATCGCCATCAAGATTTTGAGCGGCGGGGTGATTCCGCTGTGGGCTGGGGTCGTCATTACCGCCTTGGATTGGTGAGTGTTGTTTTTATTTTGGTGAATTGCTTGTGCAAAAAGTTTGACATTTTTGTTCATGGGGAGTTCAAAGCTTGGATTTTCAGTGGATGTTAAGGATAAAGTTGTGACCGTTCCTTTCTTTGTTCTTCTTCTTCTCAAGGAATATTTTGTTTGTCTTGAGATGATTGAGTCGTGCAACATATTTAGGCTATAGTCATCGTTTTACTGAAGGTCCGGCAAGTGCAAAAAGTTCGGGGTTTTAGGGAAATTCTGATCTGTTAGTGAAGTTAGTCCTGAATTAGCTCGCAGCTATTGGACGGGATACTTTTTGAGAAGCTTGAGCTATATTAGCATGAGGTTTGGATTTTTAGGGGATTCTGTTGAGAAGTTTGAGCTGGGTTAGCTTGCAGTTTGGAATAGTGAGGTTCTACTTCTTTGGTTATGTTTGGATGCAAAATTGACAAAGTTTTAGTCATTTAGAGGCTCCTTTTTAAAAATATCTTTTTCCCTTGTGGAAACTGAGTTTTATTTTATTTCTAGAACTCGTCAGACACAGAAGTATATCAGGGTTTATGTAACTTAGGGTGCTTTTTTCTTTTGTACTATATGTTATATAATTTTTTGTTGTATTTAGCTAATTTTAGTTTCTTGGGAACGCTGTGACCATTTTGTGAAGTTTAAGCTGAATTAGCTTAATCTTTGTACTTTAAAAGCATATAGGTCTTTGGTATTCTTTTCTTCTCATATTGGACGAGACCTGTCCCTCTCCTGTTCGGTTTTGTAGAGTTTGTTTTATGCTTATGATTTTCTGGTTTGCACAGAAGTTTCGATTTTGAGGGAAAATCTTGTTTAATTTAAGCTCAATCTACTTTTTTTTCCTATTCAAAACTTGATCACTAAAGGACTTATATACCATTTTTTCCAAGCCTTCTTTAGTTATGGGGTTTTAATTCTCGGCCGTTGAGTGGAAACCGATGTAATCTAAGCAAAAGAGCTATGAAAGAGGCAGATAAGGTAATCTGTCCTAGTTTGTAAGTCATCCTACCTAATCGAGTCTACCGATTTAACTAATAGATCCTTTTCCCTTTTTCTTTTTCTGTAATATTGTCATTTCTTATGTAGACCTCACAAAATGAATTCATTGTGTTAGCTGTTTAATTACTTGGCTTTTATTTTTAGTAAAAGCAATGTAAAAGGTTCGTGTTGTTTTTCTGCACTATTATTTATCTTTTCCAAACTATGAACGGGCACGGACATGGACACGGGACACAGTAAATTTGTAAGAAGGTAGACATGGGGACACGGCTCGATTATTATTTTAATATATTAAATTATATACATTAGACAAAATATAATGCACTACGAGATGAAACATGTACTAGTTTTCATTAAAAACACAATAAAAATAAAAACCATGATATAATTTTCATTCAAAACCATGAGCTCTTTTAAGCACAAACAAATACATATATAAAAGTAAAAGTGAAACACATAAAAACACAATTCATAAGTGTCGGACACGTCCAATATGGGTATAGACATGGCCTAGGTGTGTCGGACACGTGTTGGACGGAATGTCCAAGTATCCAATATGTGTCGGACACACGGACACGGCGAGCAAGTAGAAGTGTCTGTGCTTCATAGTTTCCAAATGAACTCATTGTCTTAATAGTTGAGATTCTCTTACCAACGAGAACCAGCAATGCAAATTGTTTGTGTTTATATGCCTTCGTTTTTCCAAATCAATTCATTGCCTTGATTTCTTAGAAATATGTAACATTTAGATTGATGAAAGCTATGTACAAGGTTTGTGCTTATCTGGTAATTTTTTCTTATAGGAAAGTCGAAGCATATCAAAGCAAAACATTAATAGTTGGATTCTTCGGATGAAGTTCTTACTTATTTATCGAAGTATCCTGAATTACTTTGGAAATAATTATTTTGCATCTCTCTTATTTTTTCAGCTTCATTTTCTTGTTCCTTGAGAACTATGGAATTAGGAAACTAGAGGCTGTTTTTGCAGTTCTCATCGCAACAATGGCTATTTCGTTTGCTTGGATGTTTGGTGAAACCAAGCCCAACGGGAAAGAGCTTCTAATAGGTAAAATCATTTAGCTTGTTTTAATGCTCTCATATAATCTTTATGAGATCATTATCATCTATATTCTTTCTTTCTACAGGTCTCTTGGTTCCGAAACTAGGCTCAAAAACCATACGACAAGCTGTGGGGGTTGTGGGTTGTGTGATTATGCCCCACAATGTGTTCCTACATTCAGCTCTCGTACAGTCAAGAAAGGTTGACTCCAAGAAGAAAAGCCGTGTTCGAGAAGCTCTGTATTATTATTCTATAGAATCAACTGTTGCCCTTATCATATCCTTTGGAATAAATTTATGCGTTACAACAATTTTTGCAAAGGGGTTTTATGGCACAAAAAAAGCTAATAATATTGGTTTGGAGAATGCTGGGCTGTTTTTAGAAGAGAAATATGGAGGTGGAGTTTTTCCAATTCTTTATATATGGGGGATAGGGTTGTTAGCAGCAGGACAAAGTAGTACGATTACTGGCACTTATGCAGGTCAATTTATCATGGGAGGATTTCTTAACCTACGGTTGAAGAAGTGGATCAGGGCATTAATCACCAGAAGCTTTGCAATTCTGCCAACTATAGTTGTTGCCCTCTTTTTTGACACCGCTGATGATTCATTGGATGTATTGAATGAGTGGCTTAATGTGCTTCAATCAGTTCAGATACCTTTTGCGCTTATTCCTCTTCTAACTCTGGTATCAAAGGAGCATGTGATGGGTGTTTTCAGAATTGGCAGCAAGACTAAGGTAAGTTGTTCCATTTTTATGTAAAAGTAATTGTTGTATTTCGACTTCGTTTCATATCTTTTTCCTTGGATTGAAACTGCCTATTATATTGACCTTAACCTGACATAGACCAAACTAAGATGACCTGTTGCCACCCCTAAGGATCCTTTTTATATCTTATTATTTGCATCAACTTGGTATTTGGTATTTGCAAGTTTCACTTATCTGGATTATCATGCTTCATTATATTTGGTAGATTAAGGTCTCTTGTAAGGTGCATGAAATATTTAATATAAGAATTAATTATGTTTCAGAGAAGCTTCGTGGTGAATCTTTTGTTGCATCTTTGGTTGATTTGCATGATATCCGAGTCTCCATCCTCAGAAACACTTGGGGAATTAGGGTCTTAATAAAGTGCAGCCATTCTGCACGTGCGACTGCTGTATTTTGATGTTGGCTTGTGCTCATGAAATAATATAGGCTATTATTTAGCAAGTCCTGTTGAATCCATGCTGTATATCTTACAACAGTGGTCTTGGATTTCGTTGGACCGACCCACATATTAACCTGAACCAATATCACTTTCATTTGGATGGTGATGGTAGCTGATTTTTATCCACCTCGTAGTTGTTCACTTGTACCTGGGACATTTTCAAAGTTTGTGATCTTCATTATAGAAGTGGCTGTTGAGAATGTGGTTAACATAGTCCCACATTGGAAAAACTATGGGATGCATATGGGTATAAGATATAAGATGGGATAAACCTCCATAAGGCTCGACTCTTTTGGATAGGGTCCCACTATATTAAAAGCCCATGTGTATCCATGCCGAGTTTAACATGGTATCAAAGCTCGGGTGTTTGTTTGTCCACGTTGCACAAAGGGGCTTGAGTCCTCGTTTCACATGAGGTTGAGTTTCCTCCCTCACATGAGGGGGTGTTGAAAATATGGTTAACATAGTTCCCACATTGGAAAAACTATGGGATGCATATGGATATAAGATATAATATGGGATAAACCTCTATAAGGCTTGAGTCTTTTGAATGGAGTCCCGCTATATTAAAAGCCCATGTGCATTCATGGTTTGGGCCCATCGGGGAACCGAGTTTAACAGAGGCAACAACACATTAAATATGTAACCCCTTTAGTGGTTAATAGGCCAAGAAAGCTAGCAGCCCACTTAGGCTTAGGCTAAAAATAAATAGAGGCTTGGCCTACACATGGACGGGCGGTGCCCTCCCCCAATCCCTCATGGGCTGGGACCCTAACTCAACAAACTTCTCCTCTAAACACATGAGGGCTCCCCTAACCCCGTCTTCTTTCGGCAAACGGCTTGCCCCCTTTTTGGTAATGGCTTGATCATCATATCCAATCAGTTCTCGTTGGTAAAGAATCCAATGAGTCAAGGATTTTTGCTGAGATAGATGGCATTCTAACTACCACAATGGATAATATATTTCTCTTGTATCAAACCGAGCTCTTTCAAAATATGTTTCTACTACAAAGCTGCCTTGCAAGCGTCAACGACTGTGATGTGCTCAGCTTCTGCGGTAAATATGCAATACATTTATACAATTCCGATTGCTACGAGACAACCCCCCTGTAAATATCATCACGTATTCTAATGTACACTTTTGATATATTATAGATATCAGCTACCATATCTATATCTGTATACACATTTAACTTAGGCTTCCCACTACCGAAACACAAACACATGCAGAATGTACTTCGAAGGTACCTAAAGATCTACTTCATTGCGGCCTAAAGTTTCTTGCCCGAGTTAGAGATGAACCGACTAACCTAACCTACTGCTTGAGTGATATCTGTCTACTGCATATCATGGCATACATCAAACTGTCAACTGTTGACGCAAGGAAAATTCTTCATTTTTCTTCTTCTCTCCTTTCAAGTGGAGAACTAACTGCATTTTTGCTATACAAAATCTTTCTAACATCTTTTCAATGTAGCCTTGTTATGATAACCAAAGTTTACTATTTTGCCACCACGAGATTTTCATACCATAAATTTACCTTGCTGGCCTCAAGTCCTTCATAGCAGAGGTTCTGCTCAACTCGCTTTTGAGAGCATCAATCTTTTCTAGCATCATGGCCAACAATTAGCATATAATCAACATGAAACAAGAGGATGATAAAATCGTCCACGCCGAATCACTTGATGAGCACACAATGGTCAGAATTGGTTGTGGTATCATCACTATTCATCATAAAGGAATTGAACTTCTTGTAGCAAAGTCACGGTGCCTACTTGAGGTCGTATAAACTCTTGTTCATACAAGGTTCTTTTTGCCTAGTTCTCGAACCCCTTTGGTTACTCCAATAGATATTTTCCCTGTAAGTCACCATGAAGAACGTTGTCTTCATGTCAAGTAGTTCAACCTCCGAGTTCAAACTTGTGTTTAAACCCAAAACAACTCGGGTTGAAGTCATCCTCACTATAAGAGAGATAATCTCACTGAAATAGATATTTCAGATTGGATAATGCTCCAAGGTTGATGTGTTGACACAAAAAATAGATTAATATCATATATCCAACTTATATGTACATGTTGTATACATGATATTAATAGGAGTACACTTGTTAAAGTCAAAAATATTGACTCTCAATGCTACTCAAATCTGTTCGGATACTGATAAATCTGCATATAGGCCGAGTTCAAATGCCTATAGATTCCTGCATGCTTGGTTAATGGGGATAAATGAGTATTCATTTGAAAGCCCATTGAGTCTAGTTTCCAAAATATCAAACGGTGCGTCGTTTGACTTTCATAGAGAATGTTATGGCTAAATCATTAAAGCATGTGCATGCAAATTTGGGGGTGTCTGGAGCCTCCCTTTTGGGGGTGTCTGGTGTTGGAGATAGTGCCCTCAGAGTCAATTATTAGGTCACAGGTACGTGATTGTAATGATTGAGGGAGGACCTATCCCGGTAGGACAGTCTTACTCGAGATGATAGTATGCTATCTGGTTTACCTTTATCATCGTGTACTGCTTTAGGTGACCTGACACGTCGCTATTACACGTTGATAGAGCCCCTAGGATTCTTGCTTGACCACCAGCAGTATGAGGGCGATCATATAAGTGGGAGCTGGGGGTCTACAAGCATATCCTTAAAAGGTCCCTAGTCGTGGGAGTTTCGAGACCGGGCATCGATACTCCATTAGTAGACTAGTGTATACAGTCGAGACCCCGACGAGGGGCGGTGGCCGGTCTCACAAGCCACTGGTGTCAGTTGGATCACCTAAGATGTATACAGGTGCTCATTGGGTTATGAGTACACCGGACAGGACTCGCCGGGAACATGCTAGTTGGTCATATACCAGACGTCAGATGGCAGTTCCCTGGTGACATGTGTGCAGGTTAGTTCATCGACCTGGGGATCGTCATTTGTCTCGTGTGAGTTCCCACTGTACTTTGATTACTACCCTACCACGGCTCAAAGGAGTCGTGCAAACAGGTTTTAGTTGGGTACAGTCCCGAGCCACATGGAGGCAGTAAGCGTATCTTCAGGGGTTCGTCTCTCCCGGTATTGGGGGTGAGGTCGTGCTGTGTCTAGGAGAGCCATTACACAAAGTCCTTGGCCAAGGCAAGGAGATTTACCGGTAGGTATTCCAGTAGTATCTCAGGGTGTTCTGGGCTACACTCCGACACGACTTGTACCGCTTTTGGGGGTCTGACTTTTACCAACCCCCTAGGCCCGCCATGCGATACTCATAGACGAACGGACCGGACTGCACGGATATTGTCACTGACAGGCTCAGTTGGGTGTCAGGATGAGTTCGCTCATCGACGTCCCTTTTAGTCAATAGCTGGTGGCCCGTTACGTATTGGCTTATACCTCTGACGGGCTAGTGGTTAAATCCACAGCCATTGTATTGACGAGTCTTTAGAGTCCCCCACACTTTCAGTTACTCAAGCTTTCGGGCGAAACGCTGTAGAGGCCGTATGGAGATATGGCAGGGTTCGATCAGATACGTGCGGTATTGCACGGATGGTGATCGGACGGGTTTTTACTAGCCGGCTTTGGCTTAAGCCGGATCTTAGTATTTGATAGTGTAGTTTTGTCTCTTTACATTTGTATTTCGGTCGAAATACAAATGCGGATGTGTATGCACAGTATCGGGGTTTTCCTGTAATTTATTACGGGACCAGTTTTCTGGAGTTGCCAGTTTGCATTCCGTTCCGGCCGGTTTTCCTTTTCTTCTTTCCCGGCCGGCCTTTTCTGATGGAGGGGGTTATTTGCAAGTTTGCAAATAACATTTTGAGGAAGGGGTTTATTGCAAAAGGTTTGATATGATGGAATTTAAATGAGTATGGGTTTGTGGTGGGGCCGGCCACTGTTTGATTGGAAATTGTTTTATGTTGGGCCGGCCACTGTGCTGGATTGATGGTGGTTGAGGCATTAATTAATGATGGGGCTTCATGAAACAAAAATGTGTGTGCTGTGCCTTTTTTTTGGAATTGTGTGGATTAATTCCTTTTGGAGGATATGATTAATTTATATATTCACACATTTGAGTGCTTTGTGAAGGCAGAGGATTTTTTTTTGGCTGAGCTCATCAAAATATTCATTCTTCCAGTGAGCTTATTTCTTTCTTGTGGCCGAGCTCTATCTTGGTGGAGGCTCCATTTTCTTTTCCTATGCATGCTCAAAATTCCTCCTTCATGGCAACCTCCTTAATCCCAAAGAGACAACGATTCTACATTATTCTACAGCAAATCTTGGACGCGTCGGCTAGCCTACTTCGCGTCCGAGTTGCCTCGGTATAGAGGCGGGAGCCCGTAAAAGATACAGGCGATGTGGTGCCCTTCCGGCAAGGAGGCGACGACCGGAGGATCCGCGGGAGATCGGGACGACGACGAGAAGACCGGAGGACTCGGATCAGTCGGTACATCTCTAACCCATCTTCTGGTTAGCTTAGACTAGTTAATGGTTCGATCCGGTTAAAGTGTGCGGTGGTGCCGGTTTGCTAAGTCCGCAAAAATTTAAGTTATTCACCGCTTCCGCATTCCGGCGTCGGTTTGACGGCCGGGGCGCCGCCGTGCACTTACAGTGGTATCAGAGCCTCGCCATTAACTTCGTCTAGCTTTGTGTAATGTGTTTTTCTGTTCCGATCGATCGAAATGTCCGAAAACCCCAATATACCCACGACAGTTTCTGTTGAAATTTTTCTGTCTCCAAAAATTTTTCAGGTTGCATAAAAGTACTGTGCTAGAAATTCTAAGAACACTGTTCAAATTCGACGTACTGTTCCTCTCACGTGACCGCGGAAGGGCGGCCAAAACCCATATTTGGCCGCGCTTCCGCCGCAGTCTACAGGGATCAGTGGGTTGGGTTTTTACAGTGGGCTTCTGGGCTTAAATTAGGGGTTTTGGGATATTAAAATTGGGTCCAGGTTTTCTTTAACTGCTACAGTATTCTTTGTGGGCCCACTTGTTAAAGTTTGATCAATCGGAATATTTTAAACACATTTTTCACAGTATTTACATTATATCTGCGACCGTGAATGTCACTCGATCGGTAAATTCGGTCTAACTGCTATAGCCCAGTTAGACGGATTTGCGAACGTGACTTTCACGTTGATGTTCTATATATTTGCTGTGATGTTGCGGATCGGTCGTGGGGGATAGCCTGGATGCAATGCTAGTACTGTGCTGTTGTATTATGTACATTTGATATTGCGGGGCGAGCGTCCGACATGTGGACTGCCGTCACTGCCTGATTGTATTATTATTTTGGGGCACGACCTGGTTGCGGTCGATGTACCCGGTGTATGTATATTTTACTTTCTGTACTAGGATTGCCCCGCGGAGGGGTGCACGGATAGCCGGGTTCTAGAGGGCAACAAGCCCGCATCTCATGGCATTGAGACGGAGGGGGCTTCACTCTAGGATTGGCGGGCTATTCGCCGCACTCGTAGGGGGTACAGGTTTGACCCAGGAGGGGTGCCCAAGTTACCGGATTCCGTGAAGTGCTGGGTGGTCCATTCACGGTGTTGAAGGGGGCTGCCTCGCTTCAGGTTTTGGCGGGTGACTTGCCGCGCCCGTAGGGGTCTAGGATTCTCATTGCACAGGCTATCCACACGACCAGGGGAACGTCGGGTTTCAGTGGTGGCTCTGTGAAACCCGGGGATCCCAGATATCTGTATTGTTTCTGTGATGCCGTTCATTCTCTGTGATGTTGCATTTTATTCACGCCTTGAGCGAATATAATAATTGGTATATATATTAGTAGATGTTGTATATGTTTTGCATCCGCGCTAGTCCAGTCCCCGCTCTGTCGTTAGTAAGCTAACCTAACGGGTAATGACGGGACCCAGTGGCGAATGCGGATGGCATATACGTACATCAGTATATTTTCGTTCTTTGTGGTGTGATCAATTGATGGGACTGCATTGATTCGGATCAATGCAAAGTTAAAAACAAACCTAATCTGATGTTGTTGGAACACTTTTTCAAAAAGCTGTTATTGCAAGGACGTTCACTTTTGTTTTGCATCGTGGTATTCATTTGGAATATCCTGCTCCTCAGTCGACGAGGCAAGGGCCGAGATCCCTTCACCGGGAGTGACCCCTTGGACAAAAAGTTTGCGTCAGGGCATTAACTTCACTATAGCCGATTACTTTTGCTTTGCATCGCGGTATTCATTTGGAATATCCTGCACCCCATTCTACGGGGAAAGAGCCGAGATCCCTTCACCGGGAGTGACCTCTTTAGCAACGGTTTTCGTCACTATATTTTTAAAAAAGCTATCAGTTCCTTCAACGATATCAAGTTCATTACGTTAAAGGTTTTCGCCAGAAACCATTCGTAGCCCTCCATCATTTCAGTTAAATATTCGGTAGTATTCAAGCTATGTATTTTGACCTCACGCCAAGGCATAGTGTTTGGTAGCTGCCGGGTATTTATCTGTTGCATAGATAGATGCGTTGGTTTGGGACAGTCGTACTACTATTTTGGCCTACGTCAAGGGTATGTACGGGTGGATTCAAATTAACCTGGATAATGATGGGCAGAACTTGACATGTGACTTATGATATTTTGACCTCACGCCAAGGTCATAAGAGCATGGGGCAGAAATCACATCGGGAGTTTCAAAAGAACTGAAACTTGCCAGATATGCGCATACCTTCTGGAGTGTGATACCGTGAGCGGATTCCGTCACGTTGTCATGCGATGAGAGTTGGATCCCGATTCCCACTGATGAGTTAGTTTACTCCTCGGGTAACCCCGACTAATTCTTCTTTCAGGTTTGGAGGAGAATTTGAGGTACAGTGGGAGGTTTCCAGATTAGATAAATTGGTAACCATTCTGATCTAGGTTAGAGTGCACGCTGAGTGTTTCTTTTCTCTCTCTCTTTGGCAGCGACCATTGACCCGACCCTAAGACTATGACTCAGTGACCAAATTGACCGAACCTTCTTAAACACTGGCTTTTGGATTGTCAGAGTTGCAGACCTCATTGCCACTCCTACTTTTACCCTTTTCTCCAGGACGTCCCGTATTACTACGAACGTCCACTTCCATTGGACAAAACCATCGTATGGTTAGATACGAACTCGAAGGAATTCGAGGATGGTTTCCGGTTCTGGAGAAAACGAATAGGATTATTCAGTTGTCTTTTCTTTTCACCTTCTCTCAGGTTGCGAGTACTCCTTGGTTTAGGAGTAGTACACCTATTACGCAAATTGGATAGTCTTCTTCCAAACCATAGGCTGGTGCCGACCGGTAGGGAATGAAGAAAACCAGTTAGCCTAAACGGTGTACAGAAGGTATTAAGTTCAGACAAAACAAGGGATTAGTAAGAGGGCAAAAGTAAATTGCGACTGCTATTCACGACCGAACCAAGTATTTCTTCGCCAATCCTAAATCACCTTTGTATTTCTCCAGGACACTCCGTATCACTACGAAGATCCCATTTTATTGGATAATCCATCGTATGGTTATATACGAACTCGAAAGGAACTTGTTCCAGTTCGGGGATGGATCCTGGTTCAGGAGAAATAGGAATAAAGTACATTCAGGTGTCTTTTATCTTCACCTTCTCTCGCATTGCGAGTGCTCCTAGGACTAGGAAAGTACACCCATTATGCTTATTGGATAGTCTTCTTCCAAACCATAGGCTGGTGCCGAACGGTAGGGAAGGAAGAAAACCATTTGGCCTAAAGGGGTGTGCAGAAGGTAAAGACTAAAGACATATGAAGGGATTTGGAGAGGTGGCAAAGAATTATACGGTTACAGTCGTGAATCTGGAAGAGGCGTTACTAAGAATACCAGGATACCCCATCGAAACATTTCAGTGTTTCAGTTTCACTGTGTAATGTTAAAAGAAAACTGATTTTCCGATTAGACACTTACTCCAGGGTATGTATTTGCCAGGTATGATCCTCACATCTGTATGGTTTTACAGATGATGAGTGGGAGTAAGTTATTGGGAATTGGGTGATTATCCTCATTATATCGGGATTCGTTGGAATCAGTGATATTTGAGGAAGTCACCTGGGTTGTTTGCCAGTCGGCAAATATTTGGTTTTGAATATCCGCCGTTATGCACCAATTTCAAATCGATGTATCTGTACGTCTATTTTCATAGAGTGAGATATACCTTTCTGAAATTATGTCTACGACATTTACCTATATCAGTGGATGGTTAGGTAAGGAGCATTAAACAGCGGTGTAATTCTTCTTAACCATAAGTACAGTTTTCAACCTACGACACACAGTGAAAGAGTTATCAGACTCAAGGGACTTATACAAGGTATTGTATGTTGTCCAGTGTCCATTAGGACAGAGGGGTTGGTCCTCATACTATATTCTGTTTACTTTTAACTTCTCTAGTTCTTAGACATGTGTTTCGTTGAAACACAGGGTCTAAGTTTTGAGGAGTTATAGGTATTTGAATAGAGTAGAGAACCAAGTGTAGCAAGTATCGGGATTCTTCAAGGTGATCGAAGATGTAGATACTTGTGTATGGTATTCAGTTGATAAAGAGATCTTGCTTCTTTTTCAGGTTACTCATAATTGGAAGTATTCCTAAGTTGAGTAACGCTGATCGGCCTCCTTCCATTTAGTTGACATGCGCTGGGGACAGCTGCATGATTTGAATCTGGTTCAATTAAATCAGTGCCTCTGTTTCTATATTGGATATAGAACAGTTCATATCTTAACGATGTTAAGGTACGGGGAGTTGTCCGGTTTATGATTAAAACCAGACACTGGACAACTCAAGGCACGTTTCTGTAATGGCTGTTTGTGGGTTGACCCAGGCTATGACGAGGGTTGATTTTCTACCATCTGGATGAACAATAGCGATATTGTTCTAGACTCGCCACAGTTTTATAAAAAATGGTTTTTTTTTTCAGAAAAACAGTAGTGGGAGTATGGTAGAACTGAAAGTGATTCCAGAACCGCAAACGATTACTGAAGATTTGATAAGGAACCTAAAGATTCAATCTGATTTGACATTCCATTGGCCACTCCGCAGATAAGGTGGGTAACTTCAGGCACCCGAGAGGTACTCCGGTAGCCTCAAGGACGGTGACAGGGAAGTTCTTGTTTACCCACAATTGCCATTGCTGTTGTTCCAGGTTACGAGACCCGGCGGGAGGATGAGTATAGCGTCGTTCTAAACCAGTTTTAGAAGTGTACGTCTATATGACTCTGCCAGAGGGTTGTCGTAGTCAGTGGGAGCAGCGGAAGCATTGGTGGACAGGTAGCTTATGTCTATTTATAGACTAGAGCAGATGTAGCGGAGATAGATCATCTATTTCTGACGTGACAGTCATAGGCTTGACTTCATCAGAATAGGGGATGGATCTGTTGAGAAGGTAGTAGGGTGTGATATCCTGGTATTTGGATGATATACACAGAGTAGGAAAAGAAACTCCTACACTACGATCGGTTATACTTTGGTCGTCACACAGTTGTTTCTCCACATAGGAATTGGGTATTATATCAGACATACTGGTTACTAGATCTATGGTTTTAGATCTAGATTTGGGTGGTTTCCCAATCAGGGTACTTGACAGCATTCTAAGAGTATTTAGGATGGACGACTCCTGGCACGGTAGTGTACCTGCAGGTAATGGAGTCACCCTCTCCAAAGGTGTCTTACAGACTAAAGGGGAGAGGGACGTGCATGATTGGCAGATCACTTGCTTAGGCAATTGAGTCAATCATGAAATGTCAAGTACCACACCAGATATTGTTCTTGCACTAGATGCAATAAGTTGACATTAATCCAATCCTGGAGAAACAGTCGGAAGCAGTTTTAGAACATAAGTGGATGTTCTAGGGATATGATAACGACAGCCTCATTCAGGAGACGGTTATCGTTCCAGGCTTCCAATGTGACATGGACGACAAGGAGGTTGTCAGAGTTATAGTTTTCCCTCTGACGAGGGGCAGTATTTTGGACAGGTGATCCAAGGCAATACTGAGGGAGGCATGGCGCGCAGGATACTGATTAAGTTCAGTTGACGATACAGTCTAAGAAGTTTGGATTTGGAGTTCATTTATGAGCTATGTCCCATCAGACATCCAGACACATTCTAAGACAGGTATTGCTCATTTCGGGAGATGGGTTTCTCCGCGAACATGAGATATAGAGAGACATGGAAAGAAACAACAAAGCGGATCCACTCACTGAGGCTATTCCTCGAACGCAATAGTTTCGCAAACGAGCTTTGTGAGACTGACTAGTAGAGGAGTTGGATGTTCGGTATCACACGGGCTGTGAGTATGCGACATCGCAATAATTAGCCTTGAGTGCAAGTGGGAGATTGTTGGAGATAGTGCCCTCAGAGTCAATTATTAGGTCACAGGTACGTGATTGTAATGATTGAGGGAGGACCTATCCCGGTAGGACAGTCTTACTCGAGATGATAGTATGCTATCTGGTTTACCTTTATCATCGTGTACTGCTTTAGGTGACCTGACACGTCGCTATTACACGTTGATAGAGCCCCTAGGATTCTTGCTTGACCACCAGCAGTATGAGGGCGATCATATAAGTGGGAGCTGGGGGTCTACAAGCATATCCTTAAAAGGTCCCTAGTCGTGGGAGTTTCGAGACCGGGCATCGATACTCCATTAGTAGACTAGTGTATACAGTCGAGACCCCGACGAGGGGCGGTGGCCGGTCTCACAAGCCACTGGTGTCAGTTGGATCACCTAAGATGTATACAGGTGCTCATTGGGTTATGAGTACACCGGACAGGACTCGCCGGGAACATGCTAGTTGGTCATATACCAGACGTCAGATGGCAGTTCCCTGGTGACATGTGTGCAGGTTAGTTCATCGACCTGGGGATCGTCATTTGTCTCGTGTGAGTTCCCACTGTACTTTGATTACTACCCTACCACGGCTCAAAGGAGTCGTGCAAACAGGTTTTAGTTGGGTACAGTCCCGAGCCACATGGAGGCAGTGAGCGTATCTTCAGGGGTTCGTCTCTCCCGGTATTGGGGGTGAGGTCGTGCTGTGTCTAGGAGAGCCATTACACAAAGTCCTTGGCCAAGGCAAGGAGATTTACCGGTAGGTATTCCAGTAGTATCTCAGGGTGTTCTGGGCTACACTCCGACACGACTTGTACCGCTTTTGGGGGTCTGACTTTTACCAACCCCCTAGGCCCGCCATGCGATACTCATAGACGAACGGACCGGACTGCACGGATATTGTCACTGACAGGCTCAGTTGGGTGTCAGGATGAGTTCGCTCATCGACGTCCCTTTTAGTCAATAGCTGGTGGCCCGTTACGTATTGGCTTATACCTCTGACGGGCTAGTGGTTAAATCCACAGCCATTGTATTGACGAGTCTTTAGAGTCCCCCACACTTTCAGTTACTCAAGATTTCGGGCGAAACGCTGTAGAGGCCGTATGGAGATATAGCAGGGTTCGATCAGATACGTGCGGTATTGCACGGATGGTGATCGGACGGGTTTTTACTAGCCGGCTTTGGCTTAAGCCGGATCTTAGTATTTGATAGTGTAGTTTTGTCTCTTTACATTTGTATTTCGGTCGAAATACAAATGCGGATGTGTATGCACAGTATCGGGGTTTTCCTGTAATTTATTACGGGACCAGTTTTCTGGAGTTGCCAGTTTGCATTCCGTTCCGGCCGGTTTTCCTTTTCTTCTTTCCCGGCCGGACTTTTCTGATGGAGGGGGTTATTTGCAAGTTTGCAAATAACATTTTGAGGAAGGGGTTTATTGCAAAAGGTTTGATATGATGGAATTTAAATGAGTATGGGTTTGTGGTGGGGCCGGCCACTGTTTGATTGGAAATTGTTTTATGTTGGGCCGGCCACTGTGCTGGATTGATGGTGGTTGAGGCATTAATTAATAATGGGGCTTCATGAAACAAAAATGTGTGTGCTGTGCCTTTTTTTTGGAATTGTGTGGATTAATTCCTTTTGGAGGATATGATTAATTTATATATTCACACATTTGAGTGCTTTGTGAAGGCAGAGGATTTTTTTTTGGCTGAGCTCATCAAAATATTCATTCTTCCAGTGAGCTTATTTCTTTCTTGTGGCCGAGCTCTATCTTGGTGGAGGCTCCATTTTCTTTTCCTATGCATGCTCAAAATTCCTCTTTCATGGCAACCTCCTTAACCCCAAAGAGACAACGATTCTACATTATTCTACAGCAAATCTTGGACGCGTCGGCTAGCCTACTTCGCGTCCGAGTTGCCTCGGTATAGAGGCGGGAGCCCGTAAAAGATACAGGCGATGTGGTGCCCTTCCGGCAAGGAGGCGACGACCGGAGGATCCGCGGGAGATCGGGACGACGACGAGAAGACCGGAGGACTCGGATCAGTCGGTACATCTCTAACCCATCTTCTGGTTAGCTTAGACTAGTTAATGGTTCGATCCGGTTAAAGTGTGCGGTGGTGCCGGTTTGCTAAGTCCGCAAAAATTTAAGTTATTCACCGCTTCCGCATTCCGGCGTCGGTTTGACGGCCGGGGCGCCGCCGTGCACTTACAGTGGTATCAGAGCCTCGCCATTAACTTCGTCTAGCTTTGTGTAATGTGTTTTTCTGTTCCGATCGATCGAAATGTCCGAAAACCCCAATATACCCACGACAGTTTCTGTTGAAATTTTTCTGTCTCCAAAAATTTTTCAGGTTGCATAATAGTACTGTGCTAGAAATTCTAAGAACACTGTTCAAATTCGACGTACTGTTCCTCTCACGTGACCGCGGAAGGGCGGCCAAAACCCATATTTGGCCGCGCTTCCGCCGCAGTCTACAGGGATCAGTGGGTTGGGTTTTTACAGTGGGCTTCTGGGCTTAAATTAGGGGTTTTGGGATATTAAAATTGGGTCCAGGTTTTCTTTAACTGCTACAGTATTCTTTGTGGGCCCACTTGTTAAAGTTTGATCAATCGGAATATTTTAAACACATTTTTCACAGTATTTACATTATATCTGCGACCGTGAATGTCACTCGATCGGTAAATTCGGTCTAACTGCTATAGCCCAGTTAGACGGATTTGCGAACGTGACTTTCACGTTGATGTTCTATATATTTGCTGTGATGTTGCGGATCGGTCGTGGGGGATAGCCTGGATGCAATGCTAGTACTGTGCTGTTGTATTATGTACATTTGATATTGCGGGGCGAGCGTCCGACATGTGGACTGCCGTCACTGCCTGATTGTATTATTATTTTGGGGCACGACCTGGTTGCGGTCGATGTACCCGGTGTATGTATATTTTACTTTCTGTACTAGGATTGCCCCGCGGAGGGGTGCACGGATAGCCGGGTTCTAGAGGGCAACAAGCCCGCATCTCATGGCATTGAGACGGAGGGGGCTTCACTCTAGGATTGGCGGGCTATTCGCCGCACTCGTAGGGGGTACAGGTTTGACCCAGGAGGGGTGCCCAAGTTACCGGATTCCGTGAAGTGCTGGGTGGTCCATTCACGGTGTTGAAGGGGGCTGCCTCGCTTCAGGTTTTGGCGGGTGACTTGCCGCGCCCGTAGGGGTCTAGGATTCTCATTGCACAGGCTATCCACACGACCAGGGGAACGTCGGGTTTCAGTGGTGGCTCTGTGAAACCCGGGGATCCCAGATATCTGTATTGTTTCTGTGATGCCGTTCATTCTCTGTGATGTTGCATTTTATTCACGCCTTGAGCGAATATAATATATTGGTATATATATTAGTAGATGTTGTATATGTTTTGCATCCGCGCTAGTCCAGTCCCCGCTCTGTCGTTAGTAAGCTAACCTAACGGGTAATGACGGGACCCAGTGGCGAATGCGGATGGCATATACGTACATCAGTATATTTTCGTTCTTTGTGGTGTGATCAATTGATGGGACTGCATTGATTCGGATCAATGCAAAGTTAAAAACAAACCTAATCTGATGTTGTTGGAACACTTTTTCAAAAAGCTGTTATTGCAAGGACGTTCACTTTTGTTTTGCATCGTGGTATTCATTTGGAATATCCTGCTCCTCAGTCGACGAGGCAAGGGCCGAGATCCCTTCACCGGGAGTGACCCCTTGGACAAAAAGTTTGCGTCAGGGCATTAACTTCACTATAGCCGATTACTTTTGCTTTGCATCGCGGTATTCATTTGGAATATCCTGCACCCCATTCTACGGGGAAAGAGCCGAGATCCCTTCACCGGGAGTGACCTCTTTAGCAACGGTTTTCGTCACTATATTTTTAAAAAAGCTATCAGTTCCTTCAACGATATCAAGTTCATTACGTTAAAGGTTTTCGCCAGAAACCATTCGTAGCCCTCCATCATTTCAGTTAAATATTCGGTAGTATTCAAGCTATGTATTTTGACCTCACGCCAAGGCATAGTGTTTGGTAGCTGCCGGGTATTTATCTGTTGCATAGATAGATGCGTTGGTTTGGGACAGTCGTACTACTATTTTGGCCTACGTCAAGGGTATGTACGGGTGGATTCAAATTAACCTGGATAATGATGGGCAGAACTTGACATGTGACTTATGATATTTTGACCTCACGCCAAGGTCATAAGAGCATGGGGCAGAAATCACATCGGGAGTTTCAAAAGAACTGAAACTTGCCAGATATGCGCATACCTTCTGGAGTGTGATACCGTGAGCGGATTCCGTCACGTTGTCATGCGATGAGAGTTGGATCCCGATTCCCACTGATGAGTTAGTTTACTCCTCGGGTAACCCCGACTAATTCTTCTTTCAGGTTTGGAGGAGAATTTGAGGTACAGTGGGAGGTTTCCAGATTAGATAAATTGGTAACCATTCTGATCTAGGTTAGAGTGCACGCTGAGTGTTTCTTTTCTCTCTCTCTTTGGCAGCGACCATTGACCCGACCCTAAGACTATGACTCAGTGACCAAATTGACCGAACCTTCTTAAACACTGGCTTTTGGATTGTCAGAGTTGCAGACCTCATTGCCACTCCTACTTTTACCCTTTTCTCCAGGACGTCCCGTATTACTACGAACGTCCACTTCCATTGGACAAAACCATCGTATGGTTAGATACGAACTCGAAGGAATTCGAGGATGGTTTCCGGTTCTGGAGAAAACGAATAGGATTATTCAGTTGTCTTTTCTTTTCACCTTCTCTCAGGTTGCGAGTACTCCTTGGTTTAGGAGTAGTACACCTATTACGCAAATTGGATAGTCTTCTTCCAAACCATAGGCTGGTGCCGACCGGTAGGGAATGAAGAAAACCAGTTAGCCTAAACGGTGTACAGAAGGTATTAAGTTCAGACAAAACAAGGGATTAGTAAGAGGGCAAAAGTAAATTGCGACTGCTATTCACGACCGAACCAAGTATTTCTTCGCCAATCCTAAATCACCTTTGTATTTCTCCAGGACACTCCGTATCACTACGAAGATCCCATTTTATTGGATAATCCATCGTATGGTTATATACGAACTCGAAAGGAACTTGTTCCAGTTCGGGGATGGATCCTGGTTCAGGAGAAATAGGAATAAAGTACATTCAGGTGTCTTTTATCTTCACCTTCTCTCGCATTGCGAGTGCTCCTAGGACTAGGAAAGTACACCCATTATGCTTATTGGATAGTCTTCTTCCAAACCATAGGCTGGTGCCGAACGGTAGGGAAGGAAGAAAACCATTTGGCCTAAAGGGGTGTGCAGAAGGTAAAGACTAAAGACATATGAAGGGATTTGGAGAGGTGGCAAAGAATTATACGGTTACAGTCGTGAATCTGGAAGAGGCGTTACTAAGAATACCAGGATACCCCATCGAAACATTTCAGTGTTTCAGTTTCACTGTGTAATGTTAAAAGAAAACTGATTTTCCGATTAGACACTTACTCCAGGGTATGTATTTGCCAGGTATGATCCTCACATCTGTATGGTTTTACAGATGATGAGTGGGAGTAAGTTATTGGGAATTGGGTGATTATCCTCATTATATCGGGATTCGTTGGAATCAGTGATATTTGAGGAAGTCACCTGGGTTGTTTGCCAGTCGGCAAATATTTGGTTTTGAATATCCGCCGTTATGCACCAATTTCAAATCGATGTATCTGTACGTCTATTTTCATAGAGTGAGATATACCTTTCTGAAATTATGTCTACGACATTTACCTATATCAGTGGATGGTTAGGTAAGGAGCATTAAACAGCGGTGTAATTCTTCTTAACCATAAGTACAGTTTTCAACCTACGACACACAGTGAAAGAGTTATCAGACTCAAGGGACTTATACAAGGTATTGTATGTTGTCCAGTGTCCATTAGGATAGAGGGGTTGGTCCTCATACTATATTCTGTTTACTTTTAACTTCTCTAGTTCTTAGACATGTGTTTCGTTGAAACACAGGGTCTAAGTTTTGAGGAGTTATAGGTATTTGAATAGAGTAGAGAACCAAGTGTAGCAAGTATCGGGATTCTTCAAGGTGATCGAAGATGTAGATACTTGTGTATGGTATTCAGTTGATAAAGAGATCTTGCTTCTTTTTCAGGTTACTCATAATTGGAAGTATTCCTAAGTTGAGTAACGCTGATCGGCCTCCTTCCATTTAGTTGACATGCGCTGGGGACAGCTGCATGATTTGAATCTGGTTCAATTAAATCAGTGCCTCTGTTTCTATATTGGATATAGAACAGTTCATATCTTAACGATGTTAAGGTACGGGGAGTTGTCCGGTTTATGATTAAAACCAGACACTGGACAACTCAAGGCACGTTTCTGTAATGGCTGTTTGTGGGTTGACCCAGGCTATGACGAGGGTTGATTTTCTACCATCTGGATGAACAATAGCGATATTGTTCTAGACTCGCCACAGTTTTATAAAAAATGGTTTTTTTTTTCAGAAAAACAGTAGTGGGAGTATGGTAGAACTGAAAGTGATTCCAGAACCGCAAACGATTACTGAAGATTTGATAAGGAACCTAAAGATTCAATCTGATTTGACATTCCATTGGCCACTCCGCAGATAAGGTGGGTAACTTCAGGCACCCGAGAGGTACTCCGGTAGCCTCAAGGACGGTGACAGGGAAGTTCTTGTTTACCCACAATTGCCATTGCTGTTGTTCCAGGTTACGAGACCCGGCGGGAGGATGAGTATAGCGTCGTTCTAAACCAGTTTTAGAAGTGTACGTCTATATGACTCTGCCAGAGGGTTGTCGTAGTCAGTGGGAGCAGCGGAAGCATTGGTGGACAGGTAGCTTATGTCTATTTATAGACTAGAGCAGATGTAGCGGAGATAGATCATCTATTTCTGACGTGACAGTCATAGGCTTGACTTCATCAGAATAGGGGATGGATCTGTTGAGAAGGTAGTAGGGTGTGATATCCTGGTATTTGGATGATATACACAGAGTAGGAAAAGAAACTCCTACACTACGATCGGTTATACTTTGGTCGTCACACAGTTGTTTCTCCACATAGGAATTGGGTATTATATCAGACATACTGGTTACTAGATCTATGGTTTTAGATCTAGATTTGGGTGGTTTCCCAATCAGGGTACTTGACAGCATTCTAAGAGTATTTAGGATGGACGACTCCTGGCACGGTAGTGTACCTGCAGGTAATGGAGTCACCCTCTCCAAAGGTGTCTTACAGACTAAAGGGGAGAGGGACGTGCATGATTGGCAGATCACTTGCTTAGGCAATTGAGTCAATCATGAAATGTCAAGTACCACACCAGATATTGTTCTTGCACTAGATGCAATAAGTTGACATTAATCCAATCCTGGAGAAACAGTCGGAAGCAGTTTTAGAACATAAGTGGATGTTCTAGGGATATGATAACGACAGCCTCATTCAGGAGACGGTTATCGTTCCAGGCTTCCAAGGTGACATGGACGACAAGGAGGTTGTCAGAGTTATAGTTTTCCCTCTGACGAGGGGCAGTATTTTGGACAGGTGATCCAAGGCAATACTGAGGGAGGCATGGCGCGCAGGATACTGATTAAGTTCAGTTGACGATACAGTCTAAGAAGTTTGGATTTGGAGTTCATTTATGAGCTATGTCCCATCAGACATCCAGACACATTCTAAGACAGGTATTGCTCATTTCGGGAGATGGGTTTCTCCGCGAACATGAGATATAGAGAGACATGGAAAGAAACAACAAAGCGGATCCACTCACTGAGGCTATTCCTCGAACGCAATAGTTTCGCAAACGAGCTTTGTGAGACTGACTAGTAGAGGAGTTGGATGTTCGGTATCACACGGGCTGTGAGTATGCGACATCGCAATAATTAGCCTTGAGTGCAAGTGGGAGATTGTTGGAGATAGTGCCCTCAGAGTCAATTATTAGGTCACAGGTACGTGATTGTAATGATTGAGGGAGGACCTATCCCGGTAGGACAGTCTTACTCGAGATGATAGTATGCTATCTGGTTTACCTTTATCATCGTGTACTGCTTTAGGTGACCTGACACGTCGCTATTACACGTTGATAGAGCCCCTAGGATTCTTGCTTGACCACCAGCAGTATGAGGGCGATCATATAAGTGGGAGCTGGGGGTCTACAAGCATATCCTTAAAAGGTCCCTAGTCGTGGGAGTTTCGAGACCGGGCATCGATACTCCATTAGTAGACTAGTGTATACAGTCGAGACCCCGACGAGGGGCGGTGGCCGGTCTCACAAGCCACTGGTGTCAGTTGGATCACCTAAGATGTATACAGGTGCTCATTGGGTTATGAGTACACCGGACAGGACTCGCCGGGAACATGCTAGTTGGTCATATACCAGACGTCAGATGGCAGTTCCCTGGTGACATGTGTGCAGGTTAGTTCATCGACCTGGGGATCGTCATTTGTCTCGTGTGAGTTCCCACTGTACTTTGATTACTACCCTACCACGGCTCAAAGGAGTCGTGCAAACAGGTTTTAGTTGGGTACAGTCCCGAGCCACATGGAGGCAGTGAGCGTATCTTCAGGGGTTCGTCTCTCCCGGTATTGGGGGTGAGGTCGTGCTGTGTCTAGGAGAGCCATTACACAAAGTCCTTGGCCAAGGCAAGGAGATTTACCGGTAGGTATTCCAGTAGTATCTCAGGGTGTTCTGGGCTACACTCCGACACGACTTGTACCGCTTTTGGGGGTCTGACTTTTACCAACCCCCTAGGCCCGCCATGCGATACTCATAGACGAACGGACCGGACTGCACGGATATTGTCACTGACAGGCTCAGTTGGGTGTCAGGATGAGTTCGCTCATCGACGTCCCTTTTAGTCAATAGCTGGTAGCCCGTTACGTATTGGCTTATACCTCTGACGGGCTAGTGGTTAAATCCACAGCTATTGTATTGACGAGTCTTTAGAGTCCCCCACACTTTCAGTTACTCAAGCTTTCGGGCGAAACGCTGTAGAGGCCGTATGGAGATATGGCAGGGTTCGATCAGATACGTGCGGTATTGCACGGATGGTGATCGGACGGGTTTTTACTAGCCGGCTTTGGCTTAAGCCGGATCTTAGTATTTGATAGTGTAGTTTTGTCTCTTTACATTTGTATTTCGGTCGAAATACAAATGCGGATGTGTATGCACAGTATCGGGGTTTTCCTGTAATTTATTACGGGACCAGTTTTCTGGAGTTGCCAGTTTGCATTCCGTTCCGGCCGGTTTTCCTTTTCTTCTTTCCCGGCCGGACTTTTCTGATGGAGGGGGTTATTTGCAAGTTTGCAAATAACATTTTGAGGAAGGGGTTTATTGCAAAAGGTTTGATATGATGGAATTTAAATGAGTATGGGTTTGTGGTGGGGCCGGCCACTGTTTGATTGGAAATTGTTTTATGTTGGGCCGGCCACTGTGCTGGATTGATGGTGGTTGAGGCATTAATTAATGATGGGGTTTCATGAAACAAAAATGTGTGTGCTGTGCCTTTTTTTTGGAATTGTGTGGATTAATTCCTTTTGGAGGATATGATTAATTTATATATTCACACATTTGAGTGCTTTGTGAAGGCAGAGGATTTTTTTTGGCTGAGCTCATCAAAATATTCATTCTTCCAGTGAGCTTATTTCCTTCTTGTGGCCGAGCTCTATCTTGGTGGAGGCTCCATTTTCTTTTCCTATGCATGCTCAAAATTCCTCCTTCATGGCAACCTCCTTAACCCCAAAGAGACAACGATTCTACATTATTCTACAGCAAATCTTGGACGCGTCGGCTAGCCTACTTCGCGCCCGAGTTGCCTCGGTATAGAGGCGGGAGCCCGTAAAAGATACAGGCGATGTGGTGCCCTTCCGGCAAGGAGGCGACGACCGGAGGATCCGCGGGAGATCGGGACGACGACGAGAAGACCGGAGGACTCGGATCAGTCGGTACATCTCTAACCCATCTTCTGGTTAGCTTAGACTAGTTAATGGTTCGATCCGGTTAAAGTGTGCGGTGGTGCCGGTTTGCTAAGTCCGCAAAAATTTAAGTTATTCACCGCTTCCGCATTCCGGCGTCGGTTTGACGGCCGGGGCGCCGCCGTGCACTTACATCTGGAGCCTCCCTTTTGGTGTCGGGACCCCCCTAAAAATAGGCAGTTTGGCATATTTTTAAGGGGGAATAGGAGTTATCTCCCCCCACATTTTGGGAACCTGGAAAGTAGTTTTATAACTACTCTCTCCACTTAGAGAAGTATATTTGTACTTTTAAAATCAAGAAAAGATGAGAGAATTCATACACAGAATTCTAAGAGTGAAAACAAGCAAGTGTTCTCGTCTTTTAAAAAAGAAGATGGGAAATATAGGAATGGAATCGCCATTTCCTCTCCTTCTCATACTTTCTGTTTCTCTCTCCGATTAAGGATCAATAAAAGATCCATAGAAACTTCTATATAAGTTTTATCTTCAATGGAGAAATTTAATAGCCATGGCCATGAGTTCCTCACTTCTTCAATAAAGAAGATAAGGACTTTTAGAACATGAATTCACATGTTCTTGACAATTTGGACTGAACCTAGAACATAGGCCACCCCATGTTCTGCATATATTGACTCTCAATGCTACTCAAATCGGGTACCGATGAATCCGCATATAAGCTGAGTTCAAATGCCTATAGAGTTCAGCACACTTGGTCAATTGGGACAAATGAAGATTTATTTGAAAGTGCATTGAGTCTAGTTTTCAGAACATCAAACGGTGCGTCGTTTGGACTTTTGAAGATGGAGTTATGGCTAAATTATTAAAGCATGCGCGTGCAGATTTAGGATGTCGGGATCCTGTTTTGGGATATTGGAAGCCTCCCTTTTGGTGTCGGTACCCCCTAAAAATAGACAGTTTGGCCTATCTTTTAAAGGGTGGGGGTAATCTTCCCCCATTCATTTTGGGAACATTGGAAGTAGTTTTATAACTGCTTTCTCCCCTTAAAGATCTATATATGCTTGTAAAACCAAGAAGAGAAAGGAGGAGAATTTATAAAGAGAATTCTAAAAGAGAATCTATAAGTGTTCTCGGTTTTAGAAGAAGAAATGGATCAGCAATAGAGGAATGGAATTTACATTCATCTCTCCTTCTCATACTCCCTCTCTTTATCTTTACCTCTCTATCTCTCTGATCAAGGATTTATACAAGATCCATTAAAACTTTCATAAGTTTCATCTCTAATGGAGGAAATTGATATCTATGGCCATGGGTTCTCCTACTTATTCAACAAATATGAAAATGAACATGTTAGAACATAAATCCATGTGTTCTTCACCAATTAGACTGAACTTAGAACATGGGCCATCCTATATTCTGCATAAAATGAAATTCCCTATTTCTCTTACATATTTTAGAAATGGGATAATATTCCATTTCTTTAAAAATAGAGACCAGGGCTAAAATCCCCTTAATTCTCTCTCTCTATTATACATACATACATATGACAATGGCTAAAATCCCCTTAATTCTCTATGTACATATACATATACATACATATATATGTGTACATATACGTACATATATATAGACAAATCCTATTTATCTTTTTAAGATATGAAAATCATATTTTCATGTTGGAATCAAGTGTTAAAAATACTGTATTCCTCTTTAATTATATATGAATAGGCAAATCCTATAAATCTCTTTTAGATATGAATTCATATCTTCATATTGGAATCAAGTGTTAAAACAATGTATTCCTTGGTTTAAGGCTATGTTCTATCTTTTGAACACATTATATGTATTCATAGTGTACAAAATCATAAAAAATGATAAGATGCATCATTTTCACTGTGTAGAAAGTTCAATCCAATGAACCTTCATTTAGAGAACTCTTACAAGAACTTCCTTTCTTTTTAGCTACAAATGTGCCATGGGAAACCTCAATTATGGCTTCCCGTTTCTATCGGGACCCCCAGCGAGGTCGGGACCCCCTCCCGACATCGGGAGCCCCCAAAAATGGGTCTTCCGCAAAAGAAACATCTCTGTTTCTTAATAAATTGGAGGCCCCCCACATAGGGTTATCCCACTTTTATCGATTTTGCCATGATGTGGCCCCCATAGGGCAGTGCCCATCTATATGTGTCAAACTTGACACTAAAATGCCCCTAAGTATATAATTAAACTGTTAAATTAGAGTTTTCATACAATTTTATAATTTTTGCAACATTGATGTAATGTACATTCAAATTGTACACAATATAAATGAAATACAATGAAATTTCTTTACTTGTATTATTTTCTGTTTGTAAGTATATTATATATTCTTTAATGTGATCTCTATGATGTGATTTGCGCAATTTAATACGGTATCCCATCTAGGTTAAGACCTAAGACAATAGGGTATAATTAACCATAGGTGCTTGCTCCTATGAGAAGTCTCGAACCCAAGACTTTCTGGTCAAATTTTAAAACTCAAATATTTGTTTTGTTTAAACTCTACCTATTTTAAACGTTTATTTCATTTAGATGTCCTAAAGAGGGTAAACAAAAACAGCGACTCCGCTGGGGACTCGACTTCCCTCTAAATCGCTCGAAATCACATCAATCGGTGTGTTTTGTCCTAGAATCTCTGGTTGACGGAACTCAGAAAGATCACATGCACTTGTAATAATGAGAATCCGCTAAATTTTACACCGGTTTAGAAGGGCTATATATTAATAAGGTCCGCTAAGTTTAATAAACGACGAAACATGGCCTTGTTTTCTCTTACGCCACACTATTGTGACATTATGAAATATCTCGAGTCAAAAACCATTCTTAAAACAGAAATGCTCGACATATTTTGTCTTAAACCTATTTTATGACCCGAGATTTCTAATGTCATAATGATTTCCTTAACAGGATTACTCAAACCATTAACAATGGCATTCAATGGTAACAACGCTTCACCTGCCGATTTGGCTGCAGCAGCCAAGATCGCTTGATTGATATTTCTGATCACTGGGGCTAACCCCCAATTCGTTCTACCAGCTATAGGACTTGCTAGTTACAATCCTGAAGAGTGCCCTTTCAGCACAATCAATGAATTTCCGTCGTTACAAACCGCTCAGCCAAGGACATCTGTTCTCAATAGGCTGAACTTCAATGTGGGGCAAGCACCCGCCCCGAGCTAGAACAATCGCAAGGCTGCACCAGTCACGGTCAAATATGTGACAAGCGCTCTTTCCTCCTTACAAAAAGTGACCCGTCACGTCAAAGATGGAAAAGTAGTCGTTATTGATATGATTATCATCTACAGGGCAACCGCTTGCGGTGTCAGCTCCTTCCACTGGCAAGAAAAGAAAGTCTGTATTTGAGAGACTTTTTGTTGATCAAGGCCCTAACAAGTTTCCCGAGAAGATGATGTCATCTTCAAGGTGGGCGGCTTCGATTCTCCCTCATACCCAAAAAAATTTGGATGTCTTGCAATGCGAGAAGAAGGGTTGCTAAACGGGCCCACGATGAGAATGCCAATCCTATTCCCTAACATCGACAAGCTTCTGCACTGCCTGTTGGAAACTCCTTTGCCCCTATTCGGAGGCAAGGAAATCAACCCTAACAAAATGACTATATAGCTAGGTCGTCTCGTGGGCTGGGAACCACAAATTAAAGAACATACATGGCATATACACAGGCGAGGGCCATCCAAAGGCCCGTCCCTTACAGGGTCTTCTACTGCAAGAAGAGACAGATCCTAAATCGTTTGGTCAGCGAGGCTCATATATCCGCTCGTGAGGAGCAAAGCTCAACGCCAGATCACCTTGATTATGATACGGATAGGATTTTCTTCAATGGAAGAAACTGAATCCTTTCAACAACCCTTCTCCTATCCATTCAGTGGTACACACTAGTCGGATGGTGGGTGCTAATGACCCAAATGATTTTCAGTACGGCCGAGACAATGACCCAGTAGGTGTTACAAGGAGTCAAACGCATCAGCCTTAAGCCAGAAGGTGTAGCAAATGTTGATCCTCCGAATCCTCCTGACCAAAAGGGATTCCTCAACCGAATAAAGTGGATATCCCTTATCCGTAGGTTCATAATAATCCCATGTATAAGGCTAATGTGAACGTCATGGACGAAAACGTACCGCCGAGGGACAGAGAGCATCAAATAGATGAGATGTGAGAGCAAATGGCTAATCTAACAGCCATCATCCATGCTTTGTCTACCCAGGTGCAAAATTTAGCAGAGGTACCAAGACAAAACTCGCCAGCAGACTAGGTTGCACGGACACTTCTAACAAGTTGTCGTGTCCGTGTCCGACACATCGGATACCGACACATGCACGACATTTGCATGACACGTATCGGACGCATTGTATATATGTCTGTGTCATATGCATATAAACATATTCTTAGTATGTTATTAGCGTATTGTATGTTAGACTTGTTAATTTTTCCTTATTTAACGTCATTATAATAGTTTGATATCTTATTTAGATTATGTATATAGCCGTGTCCCCGTATCCTCTATTTTGAGATCTCGCCGTATCGCCGTATCATATCGTGTCGTATCCGTGTCCCCGTATCCGTGCCTATGCACTCTTGCCAGGAGAAAGATAAGAGCAGACGACAACGCCACTAAATTTGGTAACCAATGCCCTGAGGAAAGAACAACCACTTCTTGCTCAAACTGTACCCGACTGGGGGATCCATCCTACCCTTGAGGGAAGCTGATAGGCCTCAGGAAATTCCTAAGCCGGCAACTACAATTGTCGTCATGACCACCCCAGCAACAATAGCTCTTGCTCCTTCGACATCGTCAGTAGGGCCTTTATCCGTTGTTAATAGACGTTGCTGCTCTACAAAAGTTCTTTGCTGAACAAATGGAGCAATTGAATCAAGAAACGGTAGTGCCAGTGGCAAATCAACCGTATCTTGATGAATACAGTGACGTACTTTATCTACCGGGTTGTTGGAGAACCTTGGGCTCTCTATTAGGATTTTAGAATAAGCACAAAATGGTTTTAAAAATTCAAGAGAGCACAAGTCCACAAGCAAAGGATACATTAGCTAAAGAATCAAACATGAGAGCAAAAGCACACAAAATGAAGAAGTTACAACCTTTGTAGCATTTTCATATGTTCCAATTTGTGTTGGACTCTACTTAGGCTCCTACGATGAGGGAAAAAGATTGGTGAAGACCTCTTTTTGTCATAGATGATCCACTTGAGGAAACCCCACTCTAGCTCCATCTTCACATCAAGCTCCAAGCATTAGTGATAAAACTAATAATCCAATTTTGCCAGGATTGGAGAGTTAGGGATGTAGCATGCCACTATATTTTTATCTCGCCAAATCCATTTCCATTTGAATTCTCTTTTTATTTTTAGAGGAAGTAAAGTGCTAAAGCTAGAAGATGAGAAGCAGCAGCTAATGAAAAAAAACCTTAACCATTTTCTCAAATGGTAGCTAACATTTATCATAATAGAAAAAGATCTCAACCATAGATCTTCAGCTCATCTCTACTTGTCCACTTAATGAGAGCAGGCAAGCATGTGCTGTAACCATGGCGCAACTTAACATAAAGAGAATAAAAGAAAAAAGGAAAAACTTATCTATATATATATGTATATTTTCCATATGTATTAAAAATATATGTATGAGATATAAATAAATAGCGACTATATACTAGTAAATACATATATCCAATATATGTATTAATATATTAAATTAACACTTGAATTAATATCCGTCTTTTCAAAAGACCGGTTAGTATATACAAACGTCCGATTACCGTCAGTGTATCCAATATACTAGTTTTAATCGAACCCCGGTACGTATCCAATACGCACATCTACATCATATCGCTGGAGCCGGAAAAACCTCTGTGTGGGACTCTAAACACTCGACAATACGCTGGCAGTGAGTTTAATCACAAGCACGTCAGCGGCACTAGCTGTTTGTACGGCTACCCAGGTATTGAACGAAAGGAAGATCGACAAGCAAGCTCATCCGAACGCCTACTAAGCTTATAAATGACAGTCTCCGTATAGTCCGGTCTGTTCATCTGAGAGTATCACATATCGGGTCTAGGGGTGATAAACGTCAGACCCCGAATAACCTGATAAGTCGTGCCGATATCAAGTCCATCACCAATTGAAAAACTACTGATCCAATCGGTAAATCTCATCCTCCTTGGTCAAGAACCTGTAGTTATGGCTAACCGGGTACAGCGCGATATCAACTCCCTATACCGAAAGTGACGAATTCCTTCAATCCGCTCACAGCCTCCATGTGGCTCGGGACTACACCCAACTAAAACATGTTTGCACGACTCAGTAGAGTCGTGGTAGAGTAGTAATCAAACTACGGTGGGAACTCACACAAGACAAATGACGATTTTAGGTCAACAGACTAGTCTGTACTCATGTCACCAAAGAACTGCTATCTGACAATATGTATAATACCATCTAACTAGTTCTCGGTGAGTCCGTCCAGTGCAACTCATACCTTAATGAGCACCTGTATATAATCTTTAGTGTCATACACCAAAGGCTGCGAGACCGGCCACCTTCCCTTTCGGGAATAAGAAACGTATACACTAGTCTATTCCGGAGTATCGATACCCTGTCTCGATAATCCAACGACTAGGGACATTTAAGGATGTGCTTATGGTCTACCTAAGCCCCACTAATATGATCACCATATAACCTTGGTAGTCACGCAAGAATCCTATGGGTTCTATCAACATGTAATCATGATACGCAACACCACATAAGACATGTACATGATGATAAAGACAAACCAAATAGCATATTATCATCTTGAGCACGACTATTCTACCCGTATATGTCCTCTTTAAATTATCATAATCGCCTGCCTGTAATTACAATAATTGCCTTGAGGGCACTATAACCAACATGGGTTACACCATCTCCTCGTTCAACACGTTCAACGGAATAGAAAACCCTTAGTAACATGTTGCTCACTTTAAAATAAATTGCGGAGATTCTGAGAATGACGATTGGCTCCTACTACGCCAGTTTCCTAAAAGTTTGACTGGTGTGGCCTTTACCTGGTTCGTAAAAATGGAGCAAGGCTCAATAACTACCTTCAATCGGCTTACCGAAAAGTTTAAGCAAAGGTTCGAAAGCAGCATACCGGACAAAATGACACTGACAAATTTGCTATCGATGAAGCTTCAAGACAAGGAGTCTTGAGTCGGTTTTGTCTAAACATGGAGAATGGCTTATATCCAGTGTGGGCAGCAAATACCAGAAAAATAGGAAGCCAAGTTCTTAATTTCTAAAATCCCGAGACAAATTAAGTGTTTTCTGTTGTTTGCCATGCACAAATCATTTGCTTATTTAATTGACAAAATAATCTTATTGGAAGAAACTGAGCTTGAATTGCTAAGCTGTTCCCACGAAGATGCATTCACCCTTTCGCGATCAGCTCAACCCGCGACTCATCAACAAGAGACATTAACAGGTCGAACAAATGACCTAAAATCTCCTTGAACGATAAAATGGGTAATATTCTTTTAAACAAGAATACTTTAAAAATATCTTCGAGACCGTTTTGGAGAATGGTTTACAACTACATGCCCCCAAAAGACCAAAAGACCAAAAAAGGTCAACAAAACAGACTATCCGAGCTACTGTGTGTATCATCGACTTGTCGGTCATCCAATCGAAGAATGCCATCTCTTTAAAGACTGGGCTCAAAGGCAGTAATGAGAAGGCAAGATTATCCTACTCGATGCATACAAAATAGAGAATTAAGCCATTCTCTGAATTGGTTAACAAGAATGCGTTGCTCGTCTGGGATCAAGCATGGCAAGAAACTTATCTGGTTATTAGGGGTCTGACGTTGTCCACCCCCTAGACCTTGCATGCGATACTCAAAGACGAACAGACTGAACTGTATGGAGATGGTCACGGACAGACTCAGTAGGAGTTCGGACGAGTTTGCTCGTCGGCCTTCTTTTCGATATGGATATGGGCAGTCGTTACGTACAGCTAGTACCACTGATGTGCTTGTGGTTAAACCTACTGCCAGCGTACTGTTGAGTCTCTAGAGTCCCACACAGAGCGTTTCCCTGGTTCAGGAAAAACGATGTGGAGGCCGTTTGGTTTTGCGGCAGGATTTCGATCATATGCGTGTATAGGCTACACATATTTTTGATCGGACGGATAATACTAGTGGGTTTTGGATTAAGCCGGATTCTAGTATTAGATAATTAGATTATTTTCGTCTTTGATATTCGTGATACGGATACGGGTATGTATATACGGATGAGCGGTATTCTTGTAATTTTACACAAGAGTGCTTCTAGAAGAAGACACCTCATTTGTGCTTAATCCATTTGATTAAATGGATAATGAGGTGGAGGTATGAGGTGTTATGGTTCATAAATGAAGCATGGCTAATATTGGCGACTTCACTCTCATTTGGATGACTATTGAGGCATGGTTGAATAATTGTGATGATTATGTTAGATATTTTATGCCTTATAGTTACCTAAACTTGGCCATTCTTCATTCATTATCTTGTGAATACTCTCTCCCCTCTTGGGTTCTCTTCTTCTTCCTCCAACCCTAATTACTCTCATGTGTTGAGAAATCTAGGGTTAGTGAGACATTTTAATCCATCATCTTTTTCTACATCACTTAAGCTACCTAGATTAGCATACTAGGTAATTTAGTTACCTCATATTAGAGGTGAAAACTTGGACTACATACTCTCGGGTGGATCTTCTTTGACATCTACGAGGCCGATTACCAAGCTCGATCCATACGATCAAGGAGCTTAAGAAGAGGATATCAAGACCCGAAGGACTTGAACACGAAGGTATAAATCTTTTCATAGTAGATTAGAACCTTCATATGACTTGCTAGTTAGGGTTTCCGATATGATCTGGGTTTTAGGTCGATGTTGCATGCTATAAAAATCGTTATTTGTTAATTCCGCCTCCTCACAAGCGTTGTGGGGTTGCGATATCGACTTACATGGTATCAGAGACTTAAACCTTAACTAGTAGTTTAGACGATGTATAGAATTACGAAACCGAAATAACTTTGAAATATCGAAACCAAAGTCCAAGTTTCTGCCGAATTTTTCAGAGGCTCTAAATTTTTTTTAAACAATTGCACAGTGCTTTAATTGTTGTTGTATGAACACAAAAGAAAAACGAGGCCAAAATACCAAACCATGGCCGGCCAAACTCCTCATTTTCCCGGCCTGGCCGGCCCTATGGTTGATTTGGGTGTCTGTTTTGTTCTGTGTTCTGGAATCTTGGAGTTTGGGTTTCTGGTACTGTTTGTTTTTGCCAATATTGCATATTATGTTATCTTTGATGTTGTGGCAATACGGAGTGTTTCGAAGTCGCAATTTTTAACGTCGTTTGCAAGTTTCAGTTTGTATATGTGTTGGAAACGTCGACTAATTGCTATACGTCGATTAGTCGGGGTTGCACATATTTGTATCTTTGTGATGGTTTGTGTATATGAAATATTGGATCATCGTGGATGAATAGCCGGAGATGTGAGAAGAGTGTTTTTTCTTTCATTCATGTACATTTGTAAAGTGATGTAATATTGTTTAGCGGGGCACATCGGGTTGAGGTTGTAGCCACCGTTGTGTTATTTCATTACTATTTCTTGCACCTAGGATAGACCCAAGTTGGGGTGCACAAACTACCGGGTTCTTGAAGTGACGAGTGGCCTACTCATTTCATTGAAGGAGGTTGCTTCATTTCAGGAATTTGGCGGATAATTTGCCGCACCCGTAGAGGTCTAGGTTGGGGTTTGGCTATTCATCACGACCGTGGAATCCGTCTTTCGTTCTAGGCTAAAACGAAACACGGATATTTTAGTATATCCAAATATTCATCTGTGATTCTGAGATCTGGAATGTCTATTATTGTGTGAGGTGAATGGATATATAGATATATTGTATATAATAAACATTACTTATGTTTTGCATCCGCGTTAGTCCGGCCCTCGCTCTGCCGTTAGTTAAGTAACCCAACGGTGTATGACGGGACCCCGTGGCAAATGCGGATGGTATAAGCGTACGTTCTATTTTCGTTTCTTTTCTGCAATGATAGGATTAAAGGATGAGACCGCATTAATATTGATTAGTGCAAAGGAAATAAACCTAAAATCTGAAGTCGTTGGAACAATTGAAAAAACCACTCGGTTTTCTTCAAAACAACTTTAAAAGCGGAGCTTAAACCATTCCTTTTCAAAACTATCCGGTTCCTTCAACTATATCAAGTTCATTATGTTAATGGTTTTTGCCAAAACCAGCCGCAGCCCTCCGTCATTTCAGATAGGTATCTATTAGTATTTATGCTATGTGGTTTGACATTCGCCAAGGTATAGTGTTTGGTAGCTAGTGGGTGCTTATCTGTAGCATAGATAGATGCATTAATTAGAACGGCGTACAGCTGTTTTGACCTTCGTCAAGGGCTTGTATGAATGGGTCTAAATTAATCTGGATAATGACGGGTTGGACTTGACTTGCGACTTATGATGTTTTGACCTTCGTTAAGGTTATATATGCTCGGGGCGAAAATCATATCGGCAGTTTCAAACATGTAGGAAACTTGCTAGTGCCTGCATACCTTCTGGAGTGGTGTTTTTGGTAGGCTGCCTTCAAAATCATCGCATAATGATAGTTGGGTCTCGATCCTACTGTGAGTATCCGCTACTCTTCGGGAGATTTTTCACTTAACAATCAATACTATAAACCAAGTGGGTGTCTAGAAAGGTGTTAGTGGGCTACGCCTCTAGGAAAAGAGGTTATTTAATTAAGGAAGTTCGCGAAAGCGTTGTAAAACCTCCCTCGAAGCACCGACACTAGCCTGGCTGAAAGGTTAAGTAAGTATTGTAACGTGTGATTAATCCTGACTAATTCTTCTTTTAGGTTTGAAGGAGAATTCGAGAAAACAGTGGGAGCCATACTGTTTAGATAAATTAATAACCAATATAAACTTGAAAGAGCATATGCTAAAGTGTTTCTTTTCTCTCTCCTAATTGCAGCGATCATGATTGGACTTAAGCTTATATTAGATAAAAACAAGCTTGCCAGGCCAAACTATAAAGACTGGCTAAGAAATGTCAATATGGCCCTTACATATGATAAAGTCGCATATGTCCTTACGGCGAAAGCTCTCCCTGTTTCCGGTCCAGAATCCTCTATCGCGGACATTGAGGTCCGTAAGACCTGGATTTTGATTGCGCGAAGCCAAATGCCTCGTGCTGGCCTCTATGGATAATGAACATCAGAGGCGGTACGAGAAGATAAACTTTACTTCCATCTTCCTCCATAACCAAAAAATTATATGGAAAGCAATCTTGTATCGCAAGATACGAGATCTCGAAGAAATTATTTCAAGCGGGTTTGGCTATCGGATCATCCGTTGCGGACCATGTCCTAACAATGATTTCTCTTATAGAAGAGCTTGCGAACCTGGGAACTACGTTGGAGAATGAGTTGTACATCGACTTGGTTCTACTGTCCTTTCCCTCCATCTGTGTCCAGTTCATATTGAATTTCAATATGAATGGTATGGATGTGACACTTCCTGAGCTCCTCAACATGTTGAGGATGGCAGAAGGTACCTTGAAGAAATCCAAGGAAACACCCGCTTTTTTTGTTGGGAAATCTTCTTCTGCTAGATCCAAGGCTAAGGCCAAGGGGAAGAAGAAGGCCCCCACCAAGCCGAGGGGAGATGTGCAGAAGTTGCAGGGAAAGGGAAAGGAAAAGATCGGGAGGATAGCCACAAAGGATAAGTGCTTCTATTGTCGGAAAAAGGGACATTGGAAGGACTGCCGGGCCCTAAAGGCCAAGAATCAGGTCACGAAGTAAGTTGTGATTTCGGCTTCAGGTGTGTTCGTGATTGAAAACTGTTTCTCTATTAACTCTACTTCCTGGGGTATTGGATACCGGATCAGGATCTCATATCTGTAATTCTTTACAGGTGCTGAGAAGCCGTAAAGCTTTGAGGAAAGGTGATATCCTCAGGGTTGGCAAAGGAGCCAGTGTGGACGCTGTTGCAGTAGGAGAATATCACCTTGGATTGACGAGTGGACATATTTTGTTGTTACATAACTGTTTTTGTGTACTCAGTATGATGTGTAATATTATATCTGTATCTTTGTTATCTAACGAAGGATATAATTTTGCACTTGTAAGCAATGTTATCAACATTCACCTAAATCAGGAAATGATTGGGTCGGGTACACTGAACAACGGAATATACGTTCTCAATCAATATCAAGTTTTCAATGCCCAAAACACGCTAAAAAGAGAAGCTTCAGAATCAAACCAAGTTTTCTTATGGCATTGTAGACTTGGTCATATTAATGAAACACGACTGACTAAATTACATAAAGAAGAATACTTAGATCCATTTGAGTATCAATCATATGCAACTTATCAATCATGTATAAGAGGAAAGATGATCAAAACTCCGTTCACTGGATACGGAGAAAGAGCTACTGAGCTCCTGAGACTCATACACAACGACGTGTGGGCCAATGTCTACGTATGCAAGAAGTGGCTATTCCTATTTCATTACTTTCACAGATGATTTCTCAAGGTATAGACATGTATTCTTGATGAAATATAAATCCGAGGCCTTTGAGAAATTCCAGAAGTATAAGAAGTGGAAAAGCAAACCATTAAAAGTATCAAGATGCTCCGATCTGATCGTGGCGGTGAATACTTAAGTGCCGAGTGCCTGGAATATCTAAACGAGAATGGAATTCTCTCTCAGCTTACTCCTCCATACACACAACATAACGGTGTATCAGAAAGACAGAATCGCACCTTGCTTGATATGGTGTGTTCCATGATAAATAATGCTTAGTTACCACCCTCCTTCTGGGGTTGTGCGCTGGAATCTGCTGCATACCTATTGAATAAGGTTCTAACTAAGTTTGTGCCTACCACTCCATATGAAAATGTGGAATGGGAAGAAACCCTGTCTTAAGTATCTGAAGATATAGGGTTGTTCTGCCTTTGTTAAAAAGGTTCATCCGGACAAGCTCGAAACACGTTCAGTATTGTTTAAGTTTATGGGATACCCCAGGAATTTTAGGGGGTATTATTTCTATTGCACTGAGGAACAAAAGTCTTTGTTTCTCATCATGCCCGCTTCATGGAAACTCAATTTCTCGAAAAAGAGATAAGTGGGAGCGCAGTAGAGCTGGAAGAAATTTCAGAAACACAAACTATTACTGAAAACTCAGTAGAACCTGAGATTTCAATAGAACCGGATATATCTACGCCACTCTGCAGATCTAGTAGGTAGTCCCATCCGTCCGAGAGATACTACGGTTTTCTCGTAGACGGTGATTGAAAGGATTATATCATCGACGATGATGCGCCGACTAGTTTTTAGCAAGCCATCACGAGTAGAGACTCAATGAAGTGGCTGGATGCTATGCGATCTGAGATGGAATCCATGTATACAAACCAAGTATGGACTTTGGATTTTGCTCCTGCTGGGATAAAACCCGTAGGATTCAAATGGATTTTCAAAAAGAAGATTGGTGTAGATGGTCAGGTAGAAACCTACAAAGCTAGACTTGTTGCTAAAGGTTTTCGTCAAAGACCAGAATTGGACTATGATGGAACTTTTTCACCAGTGGCTATGCTTAAATCCATTCGGATCCTACTTGCCATTGCTGCCTTTCATGACTATGACATCTGGCAGATAGATGTTAAAACCGCTTTTCTAAATGGAAGTTTAGAAGAGTGTTTTTATGGATCAACCAGAGAGTTTCATAGACAGTGGGAGCAGCGGAAATGTGTGCAACTTGCATAAATTCATTTATGGATTAAAGCAGGTATCGCGGAGTTGGAACATCTGCTTTGATAAGACGGTCAAAGAATTCGACTTTATCAAAAATACAGATGAACCTTGTATTTATAAGAAAATTGTAGGGAGAACTGTGGCATTCCTCGTTTTATACGTAGATGACATTCTCCTGATAGAAAATAATATTCCTATACTACAATCAGCCAAGCTGTTCTTGTCACAGAAGTTCTTTATGAAAGATCTGGGTGATGCTTCATACATTTTGGGGATTAAGATCTATCGTGACAGATCTAAAAGAATATTAGGACTTTCACAGTCGAGCTATATTGACACCGTACTAAAGAGATTTAGTATGGAAATTCTAAGCACGGTAATTTACCCGCTTATCATGGAATCACCCTCTTCAAAGAGATATCTCCCAAGACTGACGAGGAGAAGGCTCACATGAGCATAGTACCCTACGCTTCGGCGGTAAGGTCAAATAATGTATGCGATGTTATGTATCAGACCAGATGTAGCTTACGCACTAAGCGTGGTAAGCAGGTATCAGTCCAACCCAGGTGAGAAACATTGGATAGCAGTAAAGAACATTCTTAAGTACCTGAGAAGGACTAAAGAGATGTTCCTGGTGTACGGTAATGAGGACCTCAAGATCGAGACTTTTACTGACTCTGGCTTCCAAAGTGACAAGGATGACTCTAAATCCGTCTCGGGTTATGTGTTTACCCTTAATGGGGGAGCAGTGTATTGGAAGAGTTCCAAACATGACACAATAGCAGACTCGATGATTGAGGCTGAGTACATCGCTGCTTGCGATGCCGCAAAAGAGGCAGTTTAGGCAGTTTGGATGAGAAAGTTCATTTCTGAACTTCAGGTGGTTCCATCCATGGCTGATCCAATACTTTTGTATTGCGATAACAATGGAGCCATGGCTTTGGCAAAGCAACCACGGTCCCATCAGAGATCCAGACATATCTTTAGGCGGTATCACACCTGATCAAGGAGATCGTGGATCGCCAGGAGATCGAGATGCGGAGAGTAGATACAAAAGAACAACACGACAAATCCATTCACCAAGGTCATCCCTCAAGTTCAGTTCGAGAGACTGTTCGAGATGTTAGGTATGCGGTACGCCAGCAATTGGCTCTAGTGCAGACGTTGGGTACTCAATACGCCAATAACAGGCCTTAGTGCAAGTGGGAGATTGTTAGTGTTATATGCCCTAGAGGTCATTATTGTATATTACTGGATTGTACATTACATTTTGGATGCTTGGGATATACACAGAGTTTATAACAGTTTTGCTCAACATGATAGTATGCTATCTGGTTTGTTTCTATCTCAACATGGGTATATGTTTCTTTTAACGTATCGCTATTATATGTTGGTAAAGCCCTTAGGATTTTTTCATCACTACCGGCGTTGTGATGGCAGTCACACTTGTGGGAGCTGGATAGTCGATAAGCACATCCTTAATTGTCCCTAGTCGTGGGAGTATCAAGACTGAGTATCGGTATTCCGGAGTAGACTAGTATATACATATCTAAACCCTGATGAGGGACGATGGTTTAGTCCTGCAACCATTGGTGAGATGCACCTAAGATTGTATACAGGTGCTCACTAGGTGTGAGTACACTGGACGGACTCACCGAGGACTGACTAGATGGTATTATACCCAGCGTCAGATAGTAGTTCTCTGGTGACATGAGTGCAGATAGTCTGTCGACCTGAGGTCATTCGTCTCTTGTGAGTTCCCACTGTATTTTGATTACTACCATACCACGACTTTACTAATGCAAGTCAACGTCACTGGCACCGCGGGTTTGCGGGGAGACGGAACGGGTAAAAACGATTTTTTCTAACAAGGTAACATCGATTTAAACTCCAGGATCTTAGCTAAACCATAAGTAACAAACTAACTAGAGGCTTTATCTACTATGTAAGAAGATTATACCTCAAGCTTCAAGTCTTTGTCTTCTCGCTGTCCTCCTTCACTTCGTGAGCTTCTTGGAGTGGAAATGGATAGCGTCTCCTCGTCGGCTTCTCGAAGTTGAAGAAGATCCACCCGAGAGTTTCAACCTTGAGCTTAACCTCCAAGTTGAGGCAACTAGGTCACTTGGTGTGCTAAACTAAATAGTCTAGAATGAGTAGAGAGTGATTTTGGGTAGCTAAGTCTCACTAACCCTTTATTCTCAACACATGAGACACTAGGGTTTTGAGAGGAAGAAGGAGAAAGAGAAATGGTTTTTGATAATGATAAAAAATGATATGGCTCACTTGATATGACTACAAGCATGGCAAGAAAATATCTCACCCAAAATATCTAGTGCCACAAAATATCTCACAAGAAATATCTAAGTCAAAGAGTCAAACCAAGTCAAGTGGTCAAACCAAGTCAAGTAGTCAAAACAAGTAGCCATGCCACAATTATCATTTACAAAAAATAACAAATACTTTCCTCCACCTCATAATTGTTTTAATCAAGTCAATGGTTAAAACCCTAATGAGATGTCTCCTTCTATAACAATCTTGAGTAATTACAAGAATGCCCCTCTCATCCGTATATACATATCAGCATCCGTGTTTCGAGAAACACGAATACAATGAGACGAAACTAATCCAATAATCCAATACTAGGATCTGGCTTAAACCAAAGCCCACTAGTATTGTCCGCTCGAATATCACACGTGCACAAATATACGTATGTGATCGAACCCTGTCGTAAAACCATACGAACTCTACATCGTTTCGCCCGAAGCAGAGAAACCCTCTGTGTGGGACTCTAAAGACTCGACAGTACGCTGGCAGTGGGTTTAACCACAAGCACGTCAGTGGTACTAGCTGCACGTAACAGCTATCCAGGTATCTGTCGATAAGAAGGCCGACGAGCAAACTCATCCGAACTCCCATTGAGCCTGTCTGTAGCAATCTCCGTACAGTCCGGTTTGTTCGTCTAAAAGTATCGCATATCGGGTCTAGGGGGCGGCAAGCGTCAGACCCCTAATAGCGCAATAAGTCGTGTCGGAGTACAGCCAAAAACACTCTAAGAAACTACTGGAATCCCTACCGGTAAATCTCGCTAGCCCTGGCCAGGGACTGTGTAATGGCTTTCCGAATCACAGTGCGACATCAACTCCCAATACCGGGAGAAACAAATCCTATCTAACCATCACTGCCTCCAAGCGTTTTGGGACTACACCTAACTACTACCTGTTTGCATGACTCAATAGAGCTGTGGTAGGGTAGTAATCTAAGAACAATGGGAACACACTCGAGGCGAAGTAGCAGTGTCAAGTAAACGGTCTATGCTGTACTCATGTCACCTGGGAACTGCTACCTGACGATTGGTATAGTACCAACTAGCAGTTCTCTATGAGTCCGTCCAGTGTAACTCATAACCCAATAAGCACCTGCATACTATCTCCAGTACGACGTACCGATGGCTGTGGGACAGACCATCTCCCCTCATGGGATGAGAAGCGTATACACCAGTCTACTCTGGTGTATCGATGCCTTGTCTCGATAATACTACAACTGGGGGCCATTATAAGGATGTGCTTGTAGACTACCCAGCCCCCACTAGTATGACTGCCATCACAACACTGGTAGTCAAGCAAAAATCCTAAGGGCTCTACCAATATGTATTAGCGATACGTCAAAAGAAACATATTCACATATTAAGATAGATACAAACCAAGTAGCATACTACCATATCGAGTAAGACTGTCATAAATCAGTGTATATATCCCAAGCTTCCAAAATGTAATATATAAACCAGTCCTATACAATAATGGCCTCTAGGGCATATTACACTAACAATCTCCCACTTGCACTAAGGCCATGTGTTGGCATATTGGCCTATCGAACCGCGTCTGAGAGATGGCCTTTGTGAATGGATCTGCAGTGTTGTCCTCAGTAGCAACTCTCCGTACCTCGATCTCCCGACGATCCGCGATCTTCCTAATCAGGTGATACTGCCTCAAGATATGTCTGGACTTCTGATGGGACCTAGGTTCTTTTGCTAAAGCTATAGCCCCGTTGTTGTCACAATACAGAGGTATCAGATCAACAATGGACGGAACCACTTGAAGTTCTGTTAAGAACTTTCTCATCCAGAGTGCTTCTTTTGCGGCATCAGAAGCTGTGATATACCCCGCTTCCATCGTCGAGTCAGCAACGGTGTCTTGCTTGGAACTTTTCCAACAGACCGTCCCTCCATTGAGAGTAAAGACATAACCCGACATGGATTTAGAGTCATCCTTATCACTCTGGAAGCTGGAGTCAGCAAATGCCTCGATCTGGAGGTCTTTTCCGCCGTAAACCAAGAACATTTCCTTAATCCTTCTCAGGTACTTAAGAATGTTCTTTACTGCTATCATGTGCTTCTTCCCAGGGTTTGACTGATACTGGCTTACTACGCTTAGTGCATAAGCTACATTGGGTCTGGTACACAATATCGTATACATTATAGAGCCTACCGCAGAAGTGTAGGGTATAATAGACATGCGATCCCTTTCCAAATCAGTCTTGGGAGATATCTATTTGGAGAGGGTGATTCCGTGACAAGCCGGTAAATTACCGCTCTTTGAATCTTCCATACTGAATCTTTTCAGTATGGTGTCGATGTACCTGGACTGTAAAAGTCCTAACATCCTCTTAGCTCTATCACGATAGATCTGGATCCTCAGAATGTAAGAGGCGTCACCCAGGTCTTTCATAGAGAACCTTTGTGACAAGAATCCTTTGACAGATTGTAGCATAGGAATGTCATTTCCTATCAAGAGAATTTCATCCACGTACAAGACGAGGAATACTACAGTTCTTGCTACAATCTTATTATAAATGCACGGCTCATCTGGATTTTTGATAAAGTCAAATTCTTTGACCGTCTCATCAAAACAGATGTTCCAACTCTGCGATGCCTGCTTTAGTCCATAAATGGATTTAAGCAACCTGCACACTTTCCCGCTGCTCCCACTCTGAATGAAACCCTCTGGCCGGTCCATATAGACGCACTCTTCCAAATGTCCTTTAGAAAAGCGGTCTTTACGTCCATCTGCCAAATCTCATAATCGTGGAAGGCAGCAATGGTAAGAAGGATTCGAATGGATTTGAGCATAGCCACTGGAGAAAAGGTTTCATCATTGTCTTTGACGAAATCTTTTTGCAACAAGTCTAGCTTTATAGGTTTCAACATGTCCATCTACACCAATCTTCTTTCTGAAGATTCATTTGCAGTCTACGGGTTTTACCCCTTCTGGAGCAATGTCCAAAGTCCATATTTTGTTGGTGTACATGGACTCCATCTCGGTCCGCATTGCATCCAGCCATTTTACCGAGTCTGTGTTCTAAATGGCTTGCTGGAAATTAGTTGGCTCATCATTATCAATGATGCAATCCTCTCTATCCCCGTCTACGAGAAAACCGTAGTATCTCTCGGGCGGATGAGACAGCCTACTACTCCTGCGGAGTGGTGCGGGAATGTCCTGTTCTTTTGTAACTTCTGGTTCCACCAAGCTTTCAGTAATAGCTTGTGGTTCTAGAATTTCTTCCAGTTCTATTGCTCTCCCACTAGTTTCTTTTTCTAAAAATTGATGTTCCAAAAAGTGGGCATGACGAGAATCAAAAACCTTTTGTTCCTCTGTGTAATAGAAAAGATACCCCTGGAGTTCTTTAGGTATCCCATAAACTTACACAGTACTGAGCGTACCTCGAGTTTGTCCGCATGCTGCTTTTTAACAAAAGCTGGACATCCCCATATCTTCAGATATTGAAGATAGGGTTTCTTCTCACTCCACATCTGATATGGTGTGGTAGGCACAGTTTTGGTAGGAATCTTGTTCAAAAGATATGCAGTTGATTCTAGTGCATAGCCCCAGAATGATCGCGGTAACTCAGCGTTACTCATCATGGAACGTAGCATATCCAATAGGGTTCGGTTCCGTTTCTCTGATACACCGTTGTGTTGTGGTGTGTATGGAGGAATAAGCTGAGAGAGAATTCCATTCTCTTTTAGGTAATCAGGAACTCGGCACTCAAGTATTCACCACCTCGATCAGATCTTAGTGTCTTGATATTTTTACCGGTTTGTTTTTCTACTTCATTCTTATATTCTCGGAATTTCTCAAAAGCCTCAGATTTATGTTTCATCAAGAAGACATATCCATACTTAGAGAAATCATCTGTAAAAATAATGAAATAGGAATAACCATTTCTTGCATGTGTAGATATTGGACCACACGTCGCTGTGTATGAGTCCCAAGAGCTCGTTCACACGCTCTTACTCCGTGTCCAGTGAACGGAGTCTTTATCATCTTTCCTTTAAGACATGATTGACAAGTTGCATAAGATTGATATTCGAACGGATCCAAATATCCTTCTTTATGTAACTTGGTCAACCTTGTTTCGTTGATATGACCCAGTCTACAATGCCATAAGAAAGCTTGATTTAATTCTGGAGTCTTTCTTTTATGTGTGTTCTGGACATTGAAAATTTGCAGTTGGTTTAATACGTATATACCGCTGTTTAGTGTACCTGACCCAATCAGACCATGATTAAGGTGAATGTTTACAGTATCGCTTACAAATATAAAATCATAATCTTCTTTAGATAACAAAGATACAGAAATGATATTACAAGTCAAACTAGGTATACAAAAACAGTTGCGCAAAACCAAAATATGTCCACTCGTCAATCCTAGGTAATATTCCCCTACGGACAAAGCATCCACGCTCGCTCCATTAGCAACCCTGAGGGTCATATCACCGGTCCTCAGAACCCTACGGCTTCTCAGTGCCTGCAAAGAATTACAGATATGAGATCCTGATCCGGTATCCAACACTCAGGAAGTAGAGTTGATTGACAGACAGTTTTCAATTACAAACAGACCTGAAGCCGAATCCACAACTTGCTTCGGGTCCTAGTTCTTGGCCTTCCAAGCCCTGTAATCTTTCTTCCAATGGCCATTCTTATGACAGTAGAAGCATTCTTCTTTTCCTACTGTCGGCCCCGCTACTTTTTTCTTGCCCTTTGCTTCTACCTTACTAACACCGCCTCTCGGCTTGGTGGGGCCTTCTTCTTCTTTCCTTTGGCTTTCGTCTTGGATCTAGAAGAGGAAGCTCTTCCAACAAGTAGAGCGGGTGTTTCCCTGGCCTTCTGCAGGGTGCCCTCAGCACTCCTCAACATGTTGAGGAGTTCCGGAAGTTCCACTTCTTTACCCTGAATATTAAAATTCAAGATAAATTGGACGGAGGTGGAATGGAGGGACTGCAGAATTAAGTCTGTATACAGCTCATTCTCTAACGTGGTCCCGAGGTCCGCGAGCTTCTCAATGTAGCCGATCATCTTAAGGACGTGCTCCCCTACAGATGATCCGACGGCCAACCTCGTCTGAAATAGCTTCTTCGAGGTCTCGTATCTTACGATACGAGATTGCTCTCCATAAAATTCCTTGGTATGGAAGAATATGGATTCAAGATCTATATTCTCGTGCCGCCTCTGGTGCTCATTATCCATAGAGGCCAGCACGAGGCACTTGGCCTTCGCGCAGTCAATCTCCCAGGTTTTACAGATCTCAATATCCGCGACACTGGAGTCTGGACATGGGACGGCGGGGGCTTTAGTAAAAAGGACATAGCCCAATTTGTCATACGTAATTGCCATCTTGACATTTCTGAACCAATCTTTGTAGTTTGGTCCTGTCAATATATTTTTATCTAATAGTAACTTAAGGGCCGCCATGTTTGATCGCTGCAATTAGGAGAGAGAAGAAACACTTTAGCATGATACTCTTGCAAATTTAGATTGATTTTTAGTTTATCTAAACAGGATGGCTCCCACTGTTTCTCGAATCCTTCCTCAAATCATAAAAGAAGAATTAGTCAGGATTAATCTCACTGTACAATACTTAACCGTTCAGCCAGGCCAGTGTCGGTACTTCGAGGGAGCTTTTACGACGCTTTCGCGAAGTTCCTTAATTAAATAACCTCTTTTCCCTGGAGGCGTAGCCCCGTTAACACCTTTCTAGACACCTACTTGGTTTATAGTATTGATCGTTAAGTGAAAAAAATCTCCCGAGGAGTAGCATATACTCACAGTAGGATCGGGATCCAAATATCATCGTGTGATAAAATTGAAGGAATCATACTAAAATTATCACACTCCAAATGGTATGTAATACTAGCAAGTTTCAGTTTCTTTAGAAACTCCCGATGTGGATTTTTGCCCAATGCATGACCTTGACAAAGGCCAACATATCATAAGTCGCATGTCAAGTTCTACCCGTCATTGTCCAGGTTAATTTGAACCCACCCGTACATACCCTTGTCGAAGGCCAAAATAGTACTGTCCCAAACTAACGTATCTATCTATTCTACAGATGAATATTCAGCAGCTACCAATCACTATGCCTTGGCGAAGGTCAAAATACATAACTTGAATACTACTGAATATTCAACTGAAATGACGGAGGGCTACGAATGGTTTTGGTGAAACCGTGAACGTAGTGAACTTGATATAATTGAAGGAACCTGATAGCTTTTAAAAGGAGTGGTTTAAACTCCGAATTTTAAAAGTTTTGCTGTTTTGAAAAACCGAGTGGATTTAAAATTGTTCCAACGATTTAGCTTTGGTTTGTTTTCTTTGCATTAATGTAATGCAGTCCCATCAATTAACCTACCATTGCAGAGAAAAACGAAAATACAACGTACGTTTATGCCATTTGCATTCGCCACGGGGCCCCGTTATCACCCGTTAGGTTACTTAACTAACGACAGAACAGGGGCTGGACTAGCACGGATGCAAAACATAAGCAACGTCTACTAGATATCATATATAGATATATACATTCGTCTCACGCAATAATAGGCATTTCAGATCACAGATGAACATATTGGATATACTAGGAATTCTGCGTTTCGTTTAAGCCTGCAATGAAAGACGGATTCCACGGTCGTGATGAGTAGCCAAACCCCAGCCTAGAACCCTACGGGTGCGCCAAACTACCCGCTAAATTCCCGAAGTGAAGCAACCTCTCTCAACAAGATGAGTAGGCCACTCAGCACTTCAAGAACCCGGTAGTTTGTGCACCCCACTTTAGATCTATCCTAGAAGTAGAAACAAGTAAAAAAAATAATACAACGGTGGCTACAACCTCAATCCGGATGTGCCCCACAAAATAATATTATATCAATTTACAATTTACATCGAATGAAAGATAAAACACTCATCTCGCATCCCCGGCTATTCATCCACGACAATCCAACAAGTTCATATACACAAACCAATATAACATCATCACAGATATGTACAACCCCGACTAATCGACGTATAGCAATTAGTCGACGTTTCCAAACACATATATCACAACTTGAAACTTTAAACGACGTTAAAACTGCAACTTCGAAACACTCCGTATTGCCACAGTAAAGAATTAACAGTACATCAAAAAACAATACCTGAAACCCTAAATCCAAGCAACTTGAACACAGAACAAAACTCAAGAAATTTCACCATAAGAAAAAGGGCGTGGCCGGGATTTTTGGGAGTTTGGCCGGCCATACTACAATGAAATGGCCTCGTTTTTGTTCTACGTTCATCTTACAACAAGTAGAGCACTCTGCAATTGCTTAAAAATATTTTAGAGGCTCGAAAAAAAATGACAGAAACTTGGAGTTTTGGTTTCGTGTTTCGGAGTTATTTCGGTTTCGTAGTTTTATACTTCGTCTAAACTGTTATCTATGGTTTAGTTGGCTCTGATACCACTGTGAGTCGACGTCACTGGCCCCGCGGGTTTACGGGGAGGCGAAACGGGTAAAAGACGATTTTTTCTAACAAGGTAACATCGACATAAACTCCAGGATCTTAGCTAAACCATAAGTAACAAACTAACTAGAAGTTTTATCTATTATTTAAGAAGATTATACCTCAAGCTTCAAGCCCTTGTCTTCTCGATATCCTCATTCACTTCGTGAGCTCCTTGGAGTGGAAATGGATAGCGCCTTCTCATCGGCTTCTCGAAGTCGAAGAAGATCCATCCGAGAGCTCCAACCTTGAGCTTAACCTCCAAGTTGAGGCAACTAGGTCACTTGGTGTGCTAAACTAAGTAGCCTAGAATGAGTAGAGAGTGATTTTGGGTAGCTAAGTCTCACTAACCCTTGATTCTCAACACATAAGACATTAGGGTTTTGAGAGGAAGGAGAGAGTGAACTTGAGGAAAGAGAAATGGTTTTTGATAATGATAAAAAATGAGATGGCTCACTTGATATGACTACAAGCATGGCAAGAAAATATCTCACCCAAAATATCTAGTGCCACAAAATTTCTCATAAGAAATATCTAAGAGTCAAACCAAGTCAAGTGGTCAAACCAAATCAAGTAGTCAAAACAAGTTGCCATGCCACAATTATCATTTACAAAAAATAACAAATACTTTTCTCCACATCATAATTGTTTTAACCAAGTCAATGGTCAAAACCCTAATGAGGTGTCTCCTTCTATAACAATCTTGAGTAATTACAAGAATGCCAATCTCATCTGTATATACATACCAGCATCCGTGTTTCGAGAAACACGAATACAATGAGACGAAACTAATCCAATACTAGGATCCGGTTTAAACCAAAGCCCACTAGTATTGTCCGCTCGAACATCACACGCGCATAAGTACACGCATGTGATTGAACATGTCGTAAAACCATACGACCTCTACATCGTTTCCCCGAAGCAGGGAAACCCTCTGTGTGGGACTCTAAAGACTCGACAGTACGCTGGCAGTGGGTTTAACCATAAGCACGTCAGTGGTACTAGGTGCACGTAACGACTACCCAGCTATCTGTCGATAAGAAGGCCGACGAGCAAACTCATCCGAACTTCTACTGAGCCTGTCTGTGGCAATCTCCGTACAGTCCGGTCTGTTCGTCTAAGAGTATCGCATATCAGGCCTAGGGGGCGGCAAGGGTTAGACCCCTAATAGCGCAATAAGTCGTGTCGGAGTACAGCCAAAAATACCCTGAGAAACTACTGGAATCCCCACCAGTAAATCTCGCTTGCCCTGGCCAGAGACTATGTAATGGATTTCCGAATCACAGCGCAACATTAACCCCCAATACTGGGAGAGACGAATCCTATCTAACCGCCAGTGCCTCCAAGCTCTTCGGGACTGCACCCAACTACTTCCTGTTTGCACGACTCAATAGAGCCGTGGTAGGGTAGTAATCTAAGAACAGTGGGAATGCACTTGAGACGAAATAGCAGTGTCAAGTCAACGGAATATGTTGTACTCATATCACCTGAGAACTGCTATCTGACGATAGGTATAGTACCAACCAGCAGTTCCCCACGAGTCCGTCCAGTGTAACTCATAACCCAATGAACACCTGCATAGTATCTCCAGTACGACGTACTGATGGCTGTGGGACAGACCATCTCCCCTCCTGAGATGAGAAGCGTATACACTAGTCTACTCTGAAGAATCGATGCCCTGTATCGATAATCCTACGACTAGGGACCATTATAAGGATGCGCTTATAGACTACCTAGCCCCCACTAGTGTGACTGCCATCACAACGCTGGTAGTCAAGCGAAAATTCTAAGGGCTCTACCAATATGTATTAGCGATACGTCAAAAGAAACATATTCACATATTAAGATAGATACAAACCAAGTAGCATACTACCATATCGAGCAAGACTGTCATAAATCCGTGTATATATCCTAAGCTTCCAAAATGTAATATACAAACTAGTACTATACAATAATGGCCTCTAGGGCATATTACACTAACAACTGAGTTATGCAAACATGTTTTAGTTGGGTACAGTCCTGAGCCATATGGAGGCAGTGAGCGACTGTTGGGGATTCGTCCATCCCGGTATAAGGAGCCGATGTCGCGCAGTGATCGGTTGGTTAACATGACAAGTCCCTGTCCATGACGGATTGAGAATTACTGATTGTTGGACAAGTAGATTCTCGGATGGTTTTGACCCATACCGATACTTGTCTGGTTATTAGGGGTCTGACGTTGCCCATCGCCTTAGACCTTGCATGCGATACTCAAAGACAAACAAACCGGACTGCACGGAGATTGTCACGGACAAGCTCAGTAGGAGTTCGGACGAGTTTGCTCGTTGGCCTTCTTTTCGACATGTACCTGGGTAGCCATTACGTACAGTTAGTGCATTGACGTGCTTGTGATTAAACCCACTGCCAGCGTACTGTTGAGTTTTTAGAGTCCCACACAGAGAGTTTTCCTGATTCAGGCGAAACGATGTGAAGGCCGTATGGTTTTTCGGCAGGGTTTCGATTAAATACGTGTACATGCTACACGTATTTTTGATCGGACGGATAATACTAGTGGGCTTTGGTTTAAGCCGGATCTTAGTATTAGATTATTGGATTATTTCCGTCTCTTGGTATTCGTGATACGGATACGGATATGTATATACGGATGAGAGGTATTTTTGTAATTTTACACGAGAGTGCTTCTGGAAGAAGACACCTCATTTGTACTTAATCCATTTGATTAAATGGATAATGAGGTGGAGGTATGAGGTGTTATGGTTCATAAATGAAGCATGCTTAATCCGCTTTCCGTTTGTCGTTTCTACCATATATTCAAGTCCTAACATTTCTCAACTTACGTCCCGAAAGACTTCTTTACTTCATTTAGCCCCACACTTATGATGAAGGCAAAATTCAAACAAATAATGGTTTTACCCAAATTTTTGGATTCAAATTTGATCAAGGTAAATCAGGCATGCTTTAAAGAGGTAACTCATTATAATATATCATTGGTCGCCGTCGATATGCCTACAAAATAAGACCTAAAATGAGATTGAGATTTATTCCAAAAGGAAATCATAAAAATTCTTATCCTACAGGTCCCATGGTAAAATATCTGCATTGCGTAATATCGAGATAAGGCTGAGATTGCTCCCAAAAGGAAACTCACTAAAAGTTTTACCTTAATAGTATCGCAATGTTATCCATACGCCTAAACGGCAGCACCTAGATATATCTAAGATTTGTCGTAAAGGATATTTATCAAAAAATTATTATAAGGTCATGTAGCTATATAAATATATATCGCGGATAAGCTAAAAGCAATACCGAAAATAAATCTCAATTTAAAAGACTTAAATTGTGCGTCCCGCGGTAATATAAATTAGACGGATGGCTTGGAACATGAATACTATATATTCGACCCCGTCCTTATACTTATAAATGGGTTAAAACCTAAACAAATAATGGTTTTTGCCCGAATATACGGATTTTGGATCTGACTCAAGATAAATCGGGTACGCTCTAACGAGGTGGTTTATTATGGTTTATCACCCGTCGCTATAGATATGTATACAAAGTAAGAAAGACCTAAAAATAAGGCTGCAATTTTTCCCAAAAGGAACTCATAAAAAGTCTTATTCTACAGGTCCCATGGTAAAATATCCACATTGCGCAAATGCTGACGAAGGGCGGTACCGAGATAAAGCTGCGATTGATCCCAAAAAGAAACTAAAAGTTTTACCTCAATGGTCCCGTAATGTTATCTATCCTGCTGATACGCCTAAACGACAACATATAAATATATCTTAGATGGATCCTAAAAAGAATATTTATCAAAAAGATTGTTATAAGGTCCCGTAGTTACATAAAATATCGCGGATAAGCCCCGAAATGCATTACCTGAGGTAAATTTAGGTATATCCTAAAAGAGAGATTTACCCTATAAAAAATTTATCTCATAGGTTCCGCAATGAAAATAGACGGATTGGTCGGTCTTATTTTAGTATCTTTAAAAAGAAGTATGGATGCTATAGACATGGCCCCGTTATATATACACTTAGTCAGGCTTAAAAAACCCAATATATTAACGGTTTAGCCCAACTTAAAGTTTTCAAAAACGATGAATCAGATGACCTTGGAACGTATCTACAAAGTTTGTCTATTCATATGTCTGAAACGACGTTAAACTAATATTATGAATTAAAAGTCATGTCCTATGGGACGTTAAACAACTTTTATGTCCGAAACGACGTTAAAATGATATTATGAATTAGCATGTCCTATGGGATGCCAAACAATTTTTATATCCGAAATGACTGTAAACTAATACCCATGTCTGAAATGATTGTAAACTAATATCCATGTTTGATATGATTGTAAACTAATACTAACGTCCGAAATGATTGTAAACTAATACTAACGTCCGGAATGACTCTAACTACACATGGCAACCCATGGCGATGTCAGCTCCCACTGCAAAACCAAAAAGAAAGTTTATCGTCCGCAAATATGTTAAACTTCTCCTTTGAATCTCAACTTTTTTGTAGATTATTCTTTCGGTATCTACAGAACTGAAGATAAACACGAAATCGAGCGTTGGCACTAAAAAATCTCTTCCCCCCAACTTCATTATGTGAAAGTTCTATTCATAATGGAAAAATTCTTTCAAACCTGAACATGGGTCGTCACTCAGGTCCCCGAAACTTGAAGACGGGTTATCACCCCGTGTCCTTCTAAGATAGGGAAATAAGTTATTTTCATTTGTAAAGTCTTCTCCGTAATGGAAAACCATAAATATCTTCCATTTGTGAAAATCCCCTTCACAGTAGAAAATCTCTTTCAAATCTAAACATGGGTTATTCCACCAGGTGTCCAAAACTCGAAGACGGGTCATCACCCTATGTCCTTCCAAGTTAAGGAAAAAAGTTTTTCTTTATATAAGTCCTCACAATGGAGAATCCACCAAATTCGCCTCACCAAAATTAGTGACATAAAATCGATTTTCGCATTCTCCCTTTAAATTCATAGATATTCAAAGAAAATATTCCTAAAATCCGTTATAAAAAATTCTCCACACAACGAGTGATTAAAGACATAACGAAAGATTCAAGAATGAAAGAATACGACACCATCGTGTAAACAACTAGATAAGTTGTATACTCCTCGAGGAGCATTTGTTGACACAAAAAATTAGATTAATATCATATATTCAACTTATATATACATGTTGTATACATGATATTAATAGGAGGGCACTTGTTGGAGTCAAAAATATTGACTCTCAAAGCTACTCAAATCAAGTATCTATGAATCCGCATATAGGCTGAGTTCAAATGCCTATAGATTCCTACACACTTGGTTAATGAAGACAAATGAATATTCATTTGAGCGCCCATTGAGTTTAGTTTCAAAAACATCAAACGATGCGTCGTTTGGATTTCGTTTGGACTTCTGTAGAGAAAGTTATGGCTAAATCATTGATGCATACACATGCAGATTTAGAATGTCGGAAGCCCTTTTTTTAGGATGTCGGGAGCCTCCCTTTTGGGGGTGTCAGCAGCCTCCCTTTTGGTATTGGGACCCTTTAAAAATAGACAATTTGGTCTACTTTTAAGGGGGTGGGGGTTATCTTCCCCCACTCACTCTGGGAACATGGAGAGTAGTTATAAAACTACTCTCCTCTTGGAGAAGTATATATATTTTTAAAATCAAGAAAAGATTAGAGAATTCATACAGAAAATTCTAAGAGAGAACTTGCAAGTGTTCTCGCCTTTTAAAGAAGAAGAAGGTGGGAATTATAACAATGGAATCTCCATTCCCCTCTCCTTCTTATACTCTCTTTCTCTCTCTCTCTGTCTCTGATCAAGGATCCAAAGAAACTTCAATAAGTTTCATATCCAATGGAAAAATTTGATAGCCATGGCTATGAATTCCTTCAATAAAAAGAAGATAAGGACTTTTAAAATATGAATCCACATGTTTTTGACAATTTGGACTGAACCTAGAACATGGGTCACCTCATGTTCTGCACTATTGAATCTCAATGCTACTTAAATCGGGTACCGATGAATCTGCATATAGGTTGAGTTCAAATGCCTATAGAGTTCAGCACACTTGTTCAATTGGGAAAAATGAGGATTCATTTGAAAGCGCATTGAGTATAGTTTCCAAAATATCAAACGGTGCTTCGTTTAGACTTCTGTAGATGAAGTTATGGCCAAATCATTGAAGCATGTGCGTGCAAATTTGGGATGTCGATAGCCCCTTTTTGGGATGTCGGGAACCTCCCTTTTGGTGTCGGGACCCTCATAAAAACAGACAGTTTAGCCTATTTTTAAGGGAGGGTGGGGGCCATCTTCCCCTACCCACTCTGGAAATATGATGAGTAGTTTTATAACCACTCCTTCCCCATAGAAAATATATATACTTCTAAAACCATGAATAGAAAGGAGAATTTATAAAGAGAATTCTAAAAGAGAGAACCTATAAGTGTTCTCGATTTTAGAAGAAGAAAAAAAAGAATAGCGGAATGTAATTTACATTCCTCTCTCCTTATACTCTCTTTATCTTTCTGACCAATGATTTATACAAGATCCATGGAAACTTTCATTAGTTTCATCTCTAATGGAGGAAATAGATATCTATGGCCATAGATTCTTCAACTTATTCTTCAAAATGAAGATGTTAGAATACAAATCCATGTGTTCTTCACCAACATGACTAAACTTAGAACATGGGCGATCCTATGTTCTGCATAAAACGAAATAGACCGTCTTTTTTTGTGCATATTTTAGAAATGGAATAATATTCCATTTCTTTAAAAATAGAGATAAGGGCTAAAATCTCTTTGATTCTCTCTCTCTCTCTCTATATATATATATATATATATATGCAAATCCTATTCGTCTCTTTAAGATATGAAAATCATATCTTCATGTTGAAATCAAGTGTTAAACATACTGAATTCCTCTTTAATAAAACATATATATGAATAGGCAAATCATATTCATCTTTTTACGATTAGAAATCATATCTTCATATTGGAATCAAGTGTTAAAAACACTGTATTCCTTATTTGAACATAGTTTAAGACTATGTTCTATCTTTTGAACACAATATATGTGTTCGTGGTGTACGAAATCATAAAAAATAATAAGATATATTATTTTCACCTTGTGCAGAAAGTTCAATTCAATGAACTTTCATTTAGGGAAGTCTAACAAGAACTTCCCCTCTTTTGGCCACAAATGTGCCATGGGAAGCCTTGATGATGGCTTCCCTTTTCTATCGGGACCTTAGCGATGGTCGGGAGCCCCAAAAATGAGTCTCCCGCAAATGAAACATCTCTGTTTCTTGATAAATTGGAGGCCCCACATAGGGTGGCTCCACTTTTATCAATTTTGCCATGATGTGGCCTTCATATAGGGCAATACCCATCTATATGTGTCAAACTTGACACTAAAATGCCCTCAAGTATAGAATCAAACTCTTAAATTAGAGTTTTCATACAATTTTATACTTTTTGCGATATTGATATAATTTATATTCAAATCGTACAAAATTTAAATGAAATACAATGAAATTTCTTTGTTTCTTGTGTTATTTTCTATTTGTAAGTATATTATATACTCTGTAATATGATCTTTATGATGTGATTTGTGCAACCTAATACGGTATCCCGTTTAGGTTAAGATCTGAGACAATATGGTATAATTAACCATAGGTGCTTTCCCCTATGAGAAGTCTCGAATCCTGGACCTTCTGGCCAAATTTTAAAACTCAAATCTTTGTTTTGTTTAAACTCTATCTATTTTGAACGTTCATTTCATTTAGAGGTCCTAAAGAGGGTAAACATGATGCAATGTATTCCACGCGGCGTCCGTTTTTTTTTTTGACTAAATCCTTTCACTGCTAATCACGCCTTGTACCTAGCTGTGAGATATTTTCCTTGGTTTTTATGTGATGAGTCTTTGTTTTCTGCATTCTATCCCTTGGGCAGCTCTACGAAATCACCAGTGCGATTCTCTTGCAGGGATTGCATCTATTCTTACATGGTTACCAACCAATCATTTTCTTCTTATGACTGATGGAATCCAGATAATCTTAGGGTTCTCCTATTCTCCTTTTAATAAGCAACACAATCATTCAGTAGGCCTCTCATGAGGATCTATGGTCTCTCTCAAATCTTCTAACATCAGACTCTGCTGACGACACCAGAGGTGTTGGCTCAACCGGCTCTTTGACTTCCATATCTACTGCAGGATTCTTAACTTGTGCAGGTTTTGCTGGTACATCATTCACAACTGTTGGAGGAATTAGATCCAAGCCAACACAAACATCAACCGAGTGTGTTGGCTTCTCGGCTTTGTTAATGTCATCAATCATCTGATCTTCAAAGAAGTTGACATTTTTGTTTCGAATAATCTATTTGCCTGCATGATCCTGTAATCTATGACCAAACTCTTCGTGTGCATAACCCACAATAATAAACTGCTTGGCTTTAGTATCAAGCTTAGACCTCTCATCTCTAGGAATATGAACAAAAGCTCTACAGCAAAACACCTTTAAACGTTTATAAGAAACCTCAAACATCTCTTTCGATCCAATTTTGTTCTGATATCGCTATCTAAACAAATGGAAGAAAGATTTATCAAGTAAACTGCAGTTCGCATTGCCTCACCCCAAAATGGTTTTGGCAACTTGGTATAAAACAACATGCGGCTGATTCTTTCAACAATGGTTTTGTTCATCCTCTCAGATATAGATGTCATGCTGAGAAGTTATCGGAACGGTTTTCTCAAAGCCTGATTATATGGGTTTTGCAATACTTTTCAAACGGGCATCTATACTTGCTATTGTTAACAATGAGAATGCATTTTAATTTTTTTCTTGTTTATCTCTCAACTTTGGCATGAAAATCTTTGAAAATATCAAGTACCTTATCTTTTGTTTCAAAGCAATTGTCCAAACCTTTTTAGAATGATCATCAATAAATATAACGAAATAAAGTGCACCACCTAAAGTTATATCACTCTTATAATAGACATCGGTATGTATCAATTCAAGAATATTTGATTTTTTAGAAGAACAAGAAGAATGAAATGCAAGTCTGTCTCACCCGCCAACTAGGTTGCAAGGATTCTTCGATGAGATGTATTTGTATCGCATGCATATCAGATTCGTATCTATATTGGCTTTTTCGGATTCGTCAAGAACACATGTCGAACTCTTTCCTTAGGTTCTAAAATTTCTATTGTATTATATGATGTATCTAACCTTTCAACCATATGTCAACTAACTTTTAATTTAGTGTCAAATCCTAGTCAAGGAAATTACGAAGAGGAAAGCGCTTGCAATAGAAATCATATTGGTTTGCGTCCTCCAATTTCTTCTAAAGTAGAAGAAGGGTCTAAACAAGAAAGATGCTAGATATTAAAAACAGACCTACAGCCATCAATTCTATTCTAGTGGATTCTAAAACTAGGCCTAATTCAAAACGGACCAGCTTGTACCATACGTGCAAACACCAGTGTTAAATAGATCAGGGTCCGTGTGGTTTGGACAAAGGTTTTTAAAAAATCTGTTGATCTCGTCGGATTGGGTCGGATTTCAATGTAGGTGAGTCGACATGCACTTCAAAAGTCGGGTTCAGCCTATAGAGGCTCAGACTTGGTGGTTTTTAAGCTATATCGGTCTAATTTGGTCCGATCCAGATTGAGTCGGGACCGATTCAAACCGATGCATACCGAGTTTGATTGTCAACAATGAAGTTAAATTCTTTCAAAACTATTTCTCAACTTAAACTAAAATTAGAACAATTTAAAAGTATATTGTAACTAAACTAAACTTAGGGCTAATGCTATAAAAAAAACAAAATACATTTTTTTCTTAAATGCTCAATATTATATAAAAAAAGAAGTAATAATTAGAAATATATAATTCTTATGTGCAATTTTTTTTTAAAAAAAATTAATATCATATAGAAACTATAAAATTATTTTTTAAAATGTTGAGTTATATATACTATTTATTTAAAATTTTAACGATTCTCTCTGATTCAATTGATACTAAAAATCCAATACTCCCGATCTGGGAAGCCTGATACCTCCAAGACGGCCGATTCTGATCCCAAAAATGAAAATCCAATACCAATACCAATCCCGAGATTACAAACCTTGTTTGGACTAACTTGTTGGATGCAATCAAACAAAGCCTAAAAATGTGTAAATTGTGTCCACATTTAATCCTAGTCGGAGAATTTAGATCGTGTCACTTAATTTTCAAAGTTAATATAAGAGAGGATGGGAGGGGAGGGGGGGGGGTGAGATCGGATAGCATTTGAAAATTTGTGTCCAAATCTTAATTTTCCAAGCTCTGCCATTCGATGAAATTTTTTCTTTACCCTCAATTTCTTTGGAACCGATCAAACAGATAATCTAGGTGATAACCAAATCATAATTTTATCAATTTTAACATTGTATTCATCGTCACATTAAATATTCTTACATTTTCTTTCAGAAGTTCTTGATATACATCAACGGATCTACCTATGGTTTAAGTAGATTAGCCTAGATTTTTCTCATGTAGTATTCTGTACGTTGCAGGTTGTAACCTGGATTGTTGCAGCCTTGTTGATAATTATAAATGGGTACCTTCTATTGGATTTCTTCTCTGCTGAAGTCCGAGGACTATTATTTGGTTTGATTGCTTGCGTTGTCATAGTCCTATATGTGATATTTATTCTTTACCTCATCATGCGTGATGGAGAACTACCCAATCGACTGGCCTCAGCAGCACGCAAGTGTTTTTCATGAAAAAATAAAAACTAATTCCAAGGAATTGGAGATAACAGTGTACGGTAAAATAACCAATAATGTGCATTGCCAGTTCATTCTTTTTCCAAGGAGTATATGGAATATTGGCTGCAGGAACAAATCAAGGATATTAATTCTGATTGCTGCTGCTCCAATACACAAACAAAAGGCCAATACCCTTCATATTTGATGGAGAAGTTTTATGAGGGAGTTATAATGGGTGTTGTATTATTACGAAAAGTGTTGTAATGTGTTGTCTCTTGCCAGCAATATATGTTAATTACAACCTATTTACCGATATGAGTGTGATGTAATGTTGGTGAGCAATCAGAATATGCGATCCCTTCTTTGTTTTAATCCTCGTTTGATATACATCATCTTTTGACTCATGATATGAAGACATGTGTAAATGCTTTCCAGGAGATAAATTTTCCATGCACGTTTCCTGTATCTATAGATGTGTTTGGTTCTAATTTCCAATTTAACAATCGGATTCAAATCTGCATGCAAAATATTATCATTCAGCAGTTAGGCAGCATGCTCAGTGGGAAGAGCTGTAAATGCGAAATGATGACTTCTAGAAACCATAACTGACATGGAAACTTCAGTTCTAACTTTTCTCACATTTTTTTGTTTTGAATTTCTCTTAGGTATATGCGTCTTTCAACTTTCCTCATCTTTTCTATCTTTGCTTCCTTCTCCCACTTTCTATAGCTTGGGTTTGGATCTCTTTAGTTTTATTTGGATAAAAGAAAGCATGTAAGAAATATAGTGTTGGCTCGTATTCACGACAAGCAAATGCAGTCTATCTCTGCTATTCTAATAGATTAGCAACTCTACTGATGCCAAATTGATCTTAAGCGTAAATTGCTTAATAATACCTCAATGTTTCATCACTTTTGCACTTTAACATCTTATAGCTTTCTTCTCAGCATTTTAAAATCCTAAGGTATTTCGTCGTTAGCATTTTGCTACCTTCAGTTTTTACCGCCGAATCTATTTTGTGTAGGTTTATTCATTGCAATCGTTTTTCACAATTTTTTATGTACATGATTCTAGGAATAAATCGACCCAACATAGATACGGCGTCAAAACCAAGAGGTAGCATAGTGCTAACGGCGAAATACATTCGGATATTAAAGTGTTGAGGAAAAAACTATAAGGTATTAAAGTGCAAAAATGATGAAACATTGAGAGATTATAAATCAATACCGTTGATTTTATAGCTCATTCATTCTTTTGTAGCTATTTGTCACAAAAGTGAAGCCCAACAGCAGCTCTAAAAAAAGGAAAAACTTATTTAGGGCCCAGAAGTGTTTGCTTTAATAAAGTGAAGTAGTTATAATGTAAAGTTCGTGTGCACAGGCAAAACGTCAACCCTGACAAGTGTATTGTTGACGCTTCCCGGGTTTCCCTAAAAGCCTTGAACAGGGTACCCACCTTCTTTCGGAACTTCCATTTTTCGCACATACTGTATATATGCATCATGCATAGGCTGTTGAGTTGAATATATCATGTTGCAGCCAAGCTAAAAATATTTTACCAGTTCACTTTCATGTTGTTCAACACTATAATTCTAGGCAGTTTTTCTGCAGTCCTAGCTTTGAAACTAAGCTGGGAAGGCTGTACTGAAATTAATATTAGGCACTTGCTATGCAAAATAACCAGTAATGAAACCAAACTGAAAAGACTGCACTATACTTCACCATGCTTTCTCGTTGTGCGCCCACGCAAAGAAAATAATTCAATATAAATATCTTTAATTAATTAATACATACCGTATCCTCCCTAAAGGATCATGTAATTAAAACTGAGGTTACAACAAAAAATACAACTTAATATAATCTCTATACGCCAGCTTTTGAGTCGTAGGATTTATCAGCCGATGATGCGTCCATATCATTCAAACCCCAACTCTTCATTTTGCTCCCAGGTTCTCTCATACTCCTCTACTGAAATATTCCATTATAAAATGAGATTACCATTGGTTACTCCCCCCCCCCACCCCACACCCCCCACACACATTAAACTAGAAAAATAAATAAGCTACAGAAAAAACTTACCAACAAGCTGTTTGTCATCTTCAATGGCATCTGTGATTGGTGAAACAAAGGAACTGGCTAATGCATCATCAAGAATTAAAGCCCAGGGTTCCTCCAACTCAACAAGCTGCATGGCAATGTGAAGAAGAAATAAATATACCGAACGTGTTAAGAGGCAGAAGGCAGATGAAGTTCTCATGACATATTCATCACATAAAAGACAAAATAAAAAATAAAAAAAATAAATCAAAAGACTTAATGATGCAATCTAGCTTGCATCGTGTGATGAGATTAGGGTAGAAAAATGTTGATTGCATGCTTTCATAGGAGACGAACCCCTATTTATCACGGAGGGGGAAGGTCCCACTAGGGTCCAACATTCTAACTAAAAAAGGTGATAAGTTTTGCAATGTTGGTCATGAAATGGTAGTATACAATCATTCCCAACCCCAAGAAAAGTAATAGAGTAGTAAAGGATTTAAGGAGAAAATTAAGTAGAACAGACACCTTCAGCAGTCTCAACTTAAAATCGTGCCATTTTTACTTTTTCCACTCATTAATTAGCACTATCACCCAATTAATTGGAACCCATGCACTCTTTCCAGATCTGCAACAAAATGGATTAACAAAGTAGAAAATTACACAAACAAATAATAGCATGCAAAGTTACTCTCAATTCTTCATGACTGTGTTATAATTATTAATAAATATGTGAAGCAACTTACTTTCACTAATTTTAGTAATTAGACCTTTAACTGTAGTTACCATTCCACCCAATATACCACTTGTTAGCTCCAGATCAATCGCAGGGACTCTAACGACAGCCGTATCGGACTGGAAATGTATAATTTAAAGTATTTAGTTTCAATTATCAAAAGAAAATGGCAATAGTGCTGAGAATAATGAATTAGGATACTGTTCAAAAAATAGCGTAAGATGCCCAAAACATCAGTGTACTATAGCGAACAGTTTATGTAAACTGCTCCAAGTTACCAACATTTGGTGTCCGACAAAATCAAAATTTCTTGCACATGGGAATGTGATATCATAATATAGCACACCAAGCAATTTCTGATGCAATCAACACTGTTTTGAATACAAAAGAGTGTTTTAATGGTATTAAGTTATAGGCTTAATGGCACAAATAAGATGCCATGAACTTTCATGTTTTTAGCGATTAATACCATGGACTTTAATAATTTCAAATAGATACCATGAGTACACACTAGAACTTTCATATTTTTTGCGATTGATATCAGTAAAATGGTATTAAGTTGCAACCGAAAGCGGTAGTTCATGGTGGCTCTATCTAATTATTGATGATCATGGTATCAAACGCAAAAAAGGTGAAAGTTCATAGGTACCTTTGTCCAATTTAGCCTAAGTTATATATTCTTGTAAAAAGGGAAGACATTAAGCTACTTCCTGTTGCCATCGGTAATTTCTCATCTCTTTGCTTTAGATTTAAAGGTATTTGCTAGCTAACCACAGGTTCCTTTGCATATTTAATTGTTAATGGCATTGTTTTAGAAGTATTAGACATGAGGTCAAACTAAAGAATGAAGCAGGGAAGAGACACCTAGCTAGCAATAAAATAAATTGATGCATCTTTTCTGATGATACATGCATATAGTAGTTTGAACAAGAAAGAAATACACAAGATTAGCTGTTATCTTGTAAGGATCGGCACTTATAATGCAAGTTGGTAAACAGAGAAAAAAAACATGCATGCACCTTGTGTAGGGTTTCCTTAGCACCTTGCCAAGGGTTTTACAAGTATCACACATGCCATATTAAAATTTTAGGAGATGCTAAACAAACTAACCTAGGAATCGAACTAGAAATATTAGGGTAACAACAAATAGTATCTCATACTACAAGAAAACTATCACTAAGCGAAAAGATTACAACCTTTGTAGACCTCTTCTCTTGACTCCTTAGATTCTTGAGAGTTTGAACCGGCTCGCTAGAGACCTTCCAAGTCCACGATGATCCATCCGAAGTCCCTTTACTCAAAACTTCTTGCTTCACTTGATCAATGAGGAAGTGGAGCTAACACTCTAAACTAATGGGCTAAACTGGTATAGAATGATGATGTGGTTTGTTTTCTCTCTTCAAAAACCTTTCTTTTTATCTCACTCACTCACTAGAAATCTCAAGAGAGGAAGAGAGATGAGGAAGAAGAAGATGGCAAGCTTGAGCTCTTTTGTGATAATGATAATTCTTAAGATAAATGAGAAATGAAATATATAAATATATATATATATATATATATATATATATATATATGAGTCACACTCATATCCAAACCATGGTTAATAAATATCAAGATATTTTCATATGTGAGTTAAATGGCAAATGAAATTAAACCATGGTCTAAGTTTGGTCAAGTAAAGAATAGTGATGAAGAAAAATCAACCATGATTTAATCATTTCTTTTTCGAAATAATAAAAATACATATAGATATTTATCTACCATGTGAGTCTTGCATTGCCATCTCTAGTGTATCAACAACCATGACACACATGTATGCATGTATGTATGCATTCATATCAACATGTGTATGTGCATACATGCACACTCATCCATTTAGAAAAGGTATATATGAATGAGATAAAAGTCAATATTAAATCAACACTTGATTTAATAAACCGGTCATATCTCATACAACCCGACCAATAGAAAACGCCCAATTAAAATACGGTGTCAAATACACGCATTTAATCGAGCTTCCGCGTATATCTCATATGCACACCACATTGTTTCGCCTGAGCTAGGAAACTCTTGTGTGGGACTCTAAGACACGTCAATACTCCGGCAGTAGGTGATGATCACATCAAACACCTATAAGCCGCAAGCGGTCAGCTAAACGTAACGGCCATCCGGGTATTGAGCGATCAGAAGAAGAACAAGCGAACCTGTCAAAACTCCCGTCGAGCCAACTGGCAACACTTACCGTACAGTCCGGCCTCTTCGTCAGATATGTTGCATATCGAGTTTAGGGATGGTATTGTTGATCCCAATAACTCAATAAGTTATGCCGGTATATAGTCTATAACAGATCAAGAAACTACCGATAACACTTATCAGTAAATCTCAGCAGCCCTGGCCAGAGACTTCCTGTTATAGCCAATCGTGCATAGCACAATATCAACCCCCAATACCGGGAGAGACAAAACTGCTTCCATCGCTCATCGCCTCCATGTGCCTCGGGACTGTACCCAAAATCCACCTGTTTGCACGACTTAGTAGAGCCGTAGTAGGGTGGAGATCAAAATACAGTGGGAGGACACACAAGACTCTATGACGATCTCGGGTCTACAGACTAACCTGTACCAGTGTCACCTGAGAACTGCTATCCAACGATAGATATAATACCACACAGGAGTTCTCGGTGAGTCCGTTCAGTATACCCAGTCTCACTGAGCACTCGTATACAATCTTTGGTGTCACCACACCAGATGGATATGGGATCATCCATTGCCCATCATATGGGACAAGCATGGTATACGCTAGTCTAATCTGGAATATCGATGCCCCGTCTCGATACATCCACGACTAGGAACATTTCAAGGATATGCTCATAAACTACACATGTCCCACTAGTATGATCCACATCATAATCCCAGTAGTCAAGCAAATATCCTAAGGGCTTTATCAACATGTACCAAATGAGTAAAAGCATGATCAAGTTAACATGTCAAGATAAAGAGTAACTGAAGGGTTCCCTAGGACAGCAGCAAGATTTCGAGAGGCATCGTCCATGCCGCATTAAAAGTTTAGCCGTTCTAGATAAGCCTAAACTAGAATCGTTAACTAGAAATCCGACGGAATTGTAATGCAAATAACTTCGCATATGAAAGTGACCAAGGAATACAACCTTTGTAGACCGGTCCTTCACTTCATTAGCTCCGTGTAGTAGTCGCTTCGCTGTGATCGTGAACTTGCGGACTCTAGTGAGGCTCCCATGAAGAAACGAACATGCTTGCTTCGAAGTTTTCGAGGCCGAAGATGATTTACGTCGAGAAGACACTAACCCAAGCTATCTCTTCACTAATTGTAGAATTAGTGAAGCAAACGCCCTATACTAAATGGCAAGTAGTAGAGGATGATGAAATAGGAATTTTGCTTACTTTAGATTTTATTTTCTCACATTTTCCCTCACATCTCCATTGAAGCTAGAAAGCTTTTGAGAAAGAAGAAGAAGAAAAACTCTTATGAAAATTATCCAAAAAAATAATTGTGTCACGACCCGAAATATTAGCTCGTGACCAGCACTTAAATCACGCGACGTCTACAGGCGAAACGTAATTCAAGTAAGCTGAAACCAAGAAATCTAAACCTTTTTAAGAAATAAGAGGTGAATCTTTGAAATAAAGGTATAATAAATCATGTTTTGTCTTTTAAAAAAATTTGGGCAGCACCTCCTTAGTAAAAACAAGCCCCGAAAACGGGTACAACACAGGAAATAAATAAAGTATCCCCAAACGGCAGCAAATCACGTCCAACGGCGGAAAGAACCACCACAAGCATAAATATATATACGACGCCCAACGGCGAAGATCCACACAAAGAAATAAAGTAAAGTAAGACATCAACCCCAAAAGCGAACATAAAACCCATCGCTCAAGTCTCGCAACTACAAATCTTTCTAAGCCTTCAACATATACAATTTCTAGTTTCTGATTTGATGGAGTTAACTAGATACAGAATGAATCACAAATACAGAGGGGCACGATCCAACATGTACCATTTACCAAAGCAAAACACCCGAAAACAAGCTGTGTGCTAGCGATGCCGCTACTGATCCAAGCGGACAACCTGCAAGAACTGAGACACAACGGGAGTGGGTTGCCAACTCGTGAGTAGAAAACATCAACAGGTAGAAATCGAAATAAATAACGATTTCCTAAGTCAACTATATCATAAGGTAATACTATGATATCTAGGGTGACCGTATCTACATATGTGCCAACAGTGTAGAAATCAAATCTGTATGCATATAGATATCATTCAACAAATATAATCAATACCAGTATGCATGTGTATCTCATCTACGTGTCAACCAATGACACAACAACATCATGCATGTAAATATCATGAAAACGTATGGTGCCTGATTTGGAAACTAAGTTTTACTAAATCTAATATGGGTGAGATTAAAAAGTTAGTAAGGGTTTGGGAGGCTTAATTAAGGTATTATGTGATGATTGTGACGACTAGATTTGTTCAAATATCTAGATTGGTGCTAAAATTGTTAAAAGATACTTACTAGGTTTTCGGTAAAATTAGACGTGAGTTTTATTTGGCGTAGTGATGAAAAATATATTGTCTTGTACGATATTTATTGTGTTGTGAATGAGTATTGGTACGATTAGGTTGTGAAAGCTCGAATGCCTAGCTCTGACCCCCGCCTCTCGACGTATCCATACGTACATGACTCCCGTCGGTATCCCCATGATAACCGCCGAGTAATAGGTACTGTCATCGGTAGGTATGGTTCCCCCACTAACTCATCTCCTCACTGAGATTCTTGTCCCGGGGTACCTCCGGCCTCCACCATGTACCCGCACACGGACCCCTTCTTTCCTCGCGTGGGGTATACATATCAGAACCGATAAAACTCATGGTGGGCGCTGAAATATCATATCAAGGGAAACCGGGTTTTTAAAATAATACATAATTTCATGAAAACACCACGGCCCCCAAATCCAGAAAACATCATGAAAAATCCATATCTCAATGCGAAAATCCATGAATATAATATACGCAACATGAAACTGAAATGCGAGCATATAAAGGAAAAACTGCTATTTAACTGCAACAAGTTAAAATATAAATCATGCGGTTCCTAATTTCTCCAAGTCTATATAACATCAAATAAAGGTGAACATGTAGCTATAGCCAGATATATGTGTAAACTTAAGGGTATAGCAAGTTATATGTATCTACTTATCAGTAATGATGTAATATACCCTCCAGGTATAAATGATGTATGTATGCAAGATGTACATGTAGCTATATCAATATGTGTGTATGTACCTATCGCTAATGGTACAATACCCTATAGGTATACAGATAACTAGTATGTAAGCATGTCACGGCATATGTGTAAGCATGTAGGTATACAGGTATGCTATACGTCATATGCATAAAGAAATATGAATCAATGTCTCAATGTCCCTAACCAAACAATATCATATAGGTATGTGTGTTGTGCGTGTCATGGCAATTATTGACGGTGTGTGTAGCATACAATCAGTGCTCGTGCAACATGAGCCGTCAATAATAGTGCAGTGTCCTAAGGATACAAGTCCAAGCACAACAAATAACTAAGCAATAAGGTGAATGGGCAAGTCTATATATGAAATAGAATATGCGACAAAGTCAATTCATCTCTAGCCCAGACGCATAGCGTCATGCGGGCGATTCCCCTGTAGAAGTTAAATCTACTCACCAATGCTCCTGGCTAAGTAAAGCCTACAACTCGCTTTCTCCTGTTCGCAGCGCCTGAGGTCCCCGCCTGCGATCCTGAACACATATAACAATAAAGCAAGTGTATATAAGCAATCGACCAAAAATACGTATAGCTACGTTTAACCGACGCACCAACTCTAAACATACTCTCGAGTGTCCGTTTAGCGGCTAACGTGCGTAACGACACTACAAAACGAACTCAAGAGCCAAAACTACACAAAGTCACGAACAACATCGGCACGACCCTAGCTAGGAACGCAGAGCGATACAACTACTAAGCCTAGACCCTGATTGTACCGATCGCGCATTCAAAACACAATAATAAACGTGGAATCAATATAATTAACGTCGCAACGTCAAAAGAAACCCACGCCTAAAACCTTACCGAAAATCTAGTAAGCAGCATATAACATTTTATCACAAAACTACAACTTTTTACCAAAACTAGAATTTGCAAACATCACTAAATAGCAAGGTTAAACCATTTAAACCATTACTAAAATTTTTGATTTCACTAATTAGGATTAGCAAAAGTTTAGTTTGTTAATTAGCTTAATTAGCCGATTAGGAAAATATCATTTAAGAAATTAGCAACTTGGTTTAATTTTCTTCAAGCTTAACATATTAATTAACCATTTCACTAATCAAAACCCTAATTTGATTAATAAAACCCTTACTAGAATTTCCAAATATGAATTTAAAAGCTTAATTTAAACATCTAATTAAGCTAATTAAAGTAATAATACCACAAAAGAAATTAGGGTTAGGGTTTATACCATCAAAGAGACAAGATTTGAAACAAGAACAATCCAAACTTTAGCCTCCAAAATCCCCACTAGAATGAAGATCCAAGCAAGATTGAAGAAGAAGAATGATGGGTTTGATTTATATTTGAATTTGTATGAATTTATTTGGATTTTTCATGATTTTTTTGAAGCAAAATGAGAAGAAATGAGATGAGAAAATTTTTGGGTGGCAAGAGGAAATGGCCAAGAGGAAATGGCCGGCCCTTGATGGAAGAAATGAGGAAGTGAGTAGATTTGTGTAGCAAATTCTAGAAAGAAAACTCAATAATTGCAATATAAAACAAAATAGCATTTGTCACCATTTTCATTTCTTTAAAATTCAATTTATTTCCACAAATATCTAGATATTTAGGTGAGAAGGTTTTAACAAAAAAAAATATTGAATAGATTAGCATAAAACCACATTAGTAGTAATTAACCCAAGCCAAAAAGTAATAATCAGTAATAAAGTGCACAAATAAAGTATTAAAATAATATTTTATTAGGGAAAAAATTCTATGTGAACCAAAACTTCCCATTGACCCCCAAAGTTCACGCACTAGTTTTATTCTAGCTAAACTAGGTGCTGACAAGTCTATACAGAAGTTTGATCAGCATCGGGTTAAAACGGAAAACACCGACTATTTTTCTCTAAAACCGGAAAATTCGCAAAAACGATTTCTAAAACGTTACAATCTTCCCCCCTTAAAGAAATTTGGTCCCCGAATTTAAAATTCTCACTAAGCGTACCTTCAAAGAGATGAGTATGAAAACTCCCAAATCTCGCTCGCAGTCTCCCAAATGATCGCCTCACTATACGGCTACGCCAAAGAACCTTTACATATAGCAAGACCCTTGACCGAAATCTCTCCACCTGCCGATCCACTAAAACTATCGGCTGCTGGTGAATGAAAGATCGCATCAAAAGAATGGTCTGGTGCTTAATCATGTGAGAAAGGTCATGAAGGTATTTGCAAAGTATCGACACAAGGAAAACGGGGTGAAAACTCAATAATCTGGACGGAAATGCCAAATTAAAGGCAACGGAACTAACTCGCTTTAAGGATCTCAAAAGGACCTACAATCCTGAGATAAGCTTCCCAAAACTCAACCAGTCATTCATCGGAAAATCCTTAGGAATACATGGTCTCCCGCTGCGAACTCAAGTCTGCGACCACCAAGATCGGCATATGACCTCTGTCTGCACTGGGCTGTCCTCATCCTGACCTAATCCAACTGGATAAACTCCGAAGTCTTATGACTAGCTGGGGTCCAAAATCCTACTCTCGCAGAGTCAGAAAAAAAAACATACTGGCGATCGACACGACCTAACAAACAAAACCTAAAGGTTGCCAATTGGAATGTCTCCTGATAATAGCTATCGAAGGAGAACTCTAACAATGGCAAGTGACGATCCCAACTGCCAACAAAAACTAGTACGTACGCACAAGCATATCCTCCAGGGTCGGTATAGCCCGCTCTCATAAAACCGTTATCCTGCGGATGGAAAAACGGAGCTAAAAATCAACCAGTACCCAAGACTTCCTGAAGCTTCTGCCCAAGGCGGAAAGTGAACAGGGTGCCTCAATTGGATACAACGCATGAAGGAACTCCGTGCAAACACACAACTTAACAAAGAACAACTGAGAAAACTGAGCATAACCGGCACAACAAACACCCAAATGGAGTCACACCATGTCTAGACCTGGGTAGACGCCACAACGGATATTCATGGAGATCTGCTCCCATTCCCACTCTGAAACTGTTAAAGATTGCAACTCTCCAGCCGTCTCAAATGCTCAACCTTAGCACACAACAAGACAGACACCTTGAAACGAAATCCGAAACTTCACTCTTCATTCCTTCCCACCTGTAACTAACTCACAAGTCACATCACATATTGGTAGAACTTGAATGAACACAGAAAGCTGACTGATGTGCCTGCTCTAGGATTTCGCGTCCCTACCCATCAGTATCAGGTACACACAACGCGTCCCTAAACGTAGCACACCCTGGTCACAAATCAAGGACTCCGAATCATTACCAGGCCGAGTATGCTCAAGAATATCAGACAACCGAGCATCGGCGGGCTGTGCCTCGTGAAAACAATTAAGAAAAGTGGTCGGGCGCGGACATGAGCAAGCTGTCCCCTCAGTAGAGGAGAACAAAAGCTGTACTCAACGATCGCACAAGAACA